>VWYN01013965.1:75035-155837 GCA_013400075.1 Hippolais icterina | reverse complement strand
TGAGCGGGGAGGGGGTGGCAGGTGACCCCCGGGGATGGGCACCGGCTGGTTGTGGTGGCGTGGGGGTGATGGAAGGGGCGGGGGGCGCGACCCACGCGTGTCCGTGGAGTTGGGTCACCCCCACCCTGCCCACGCTGAACTTGGGGTTTAGTATTTGCATATTTGTAGGTGTATTTGCCAGTGATAATGATGATTTCTAAAAGTGATCGCGGGCTGTGGTTCTTGGATTTGCTCCCTTGGAGCGAGTCCAGAGGAGGCCACCAAGTTGATCGGAGGGATGCAGCACCTCTGCTGTGAGGAAAGGCTGGGAGAATTGGGATTGTCCAGCCTGGAGAAGAGAAGGATCCGGGCAAATCTTATGGGGGCCTCTGAGTACTTGAAGTGAGCCCGCAAAAAAAATGGAGAGAGACTTTTTACAAGGGCCTGGGGTGACAGGATAAAGGGGAATGGCCTCACACTCAGAGTATGGTTAGATTAGATATTAGGAAGAAAATCTTCTCTGTGTGGATAGTGAGGCCCTGGTTGCCCAGAGAAGCTGTGGCTGCCCCTGGATCCATGGAAGTGTTTAATGCCAGGTTGGATGGGGCTTCCACCTGGGATAGTGGAAGGTGTCCCTGCCCATGGCAGGAGATGGAACAAGATAGGCTTTAAGGTTCCTTCCAACCCAAACCATTCCATGATCCTATGAATTTCCAGCTGTGGGTCTGCAGCAACCCAAGCTGGGGATACCCCTCCAAGACCCCAAAAACAGCTTCAGGGCAGGGCCACCATGGCCACAATCTCCTGCCACCACCCACCACCGCCCTGCTGCAGGATGGCTGGGCTCCCTGGACACTTCCACTCAGGACCCTGGGATTTCTGGTCAGTGAGGAACCCTCCTGACCTCTGGTCTGACCACACATCCCTTGGCAGATCCAGGAAAGGCTTCTTTTGGGGCCGATATTCCAGCTTAGGGACTTGTGGCCTGGCTGCTCCCTGTGCCATCCCTCTGGGAGATGCTCCAGGCTGGAGCTTTGGAAGGGACACCTTCCTTGCTGTGAGGTCTGACTGCTCTGTCCCTTCTTTCAGGGCTCTGTCCCCTTCTCACTGGCTCTTTCTGCTCCTCCAAGGGTGTGTCCCCTCCTCGCATCCCAAACGGGAATCCCAAATGGGAATGTCCGTGCTGCCCCTCTCCAAGCTCTCCCACGCTCGGGTAGCTGCATCCTCCCTCCTCGGCCAGCACTTGCTTGTTTCTGATCTTGGATGTCATCGAGGGTGGAAAATGTGACAGGAAGGAAGGGAGGCTTTTTTTCCCCTCCTGCTAAATATGGACTGACATTAAAAATCCAAATACTGTCGCGAAAGGAATCCCAACCTCTGTTTGTCGAGGGAGAGAAAGCGATGTTTTCTGGCTTTTCAATTCCAGCTGGGAAGTTTCGCAAGGAGTGGTGGAGTCCT
Organism: Hippolais icterina; assembly: GCA_013400075.1. Lineage (NCBI taxonomy): Eukaryota > Metazoa > Chordata > Aves > Passeriformes > Sylviidae > Hippolais > Hippolais icterina. The sequence continues at coordinate 154,400 of VWYN01013965.1, read as the reverse complement.
TGCCGGGAGCCTCAGGAATTTACTGAGCTTGTTCACAGGACGCTGTCTGCAGCGTCTTATGCTAAAAAAAAAATTAGTCATCCTTTCTCTGCCTGCCCATGGCTTGGGGGGAGCTTGCTGTGAGCATGCAGGATGCTTGGAAATATTTAAGGATTTTTTTTTTCCCTCCTGTACAAGGAGTTCTAGAAACGACAGGAAATAAAACTGCGGCCCCAACAGGAGTTTTTCATCTTTATTTTAATTCCTGTTGCTGCAGCAGCCGGTGGCAGGGAGGGGAGGGATGTGCTCGGGGAGGCTGCAGCCAGGTTTGCAGGGAGGATTTGTCTCTCTCTGTCAAGCATCAGATGCAAACTCATGCTGTTGTTCCCTGAGAGATTGAGAAACAGGCTTGGTGTGGAGCTCTGGGAGGAGGAATGGGATCACAGGCATGGTCATGGCACTGCCAGCTCCCTGATGGCTTCTGCTGTGGCCAGGGTGAGGAGCCAGGATGCTTTTTGGGGAACAGGGACCAGAGCTCCCCTAGGACCTGGGGGTGCTGGGGAGAAAGAGATTTGGTGTTGGTGCTGGGCAGGAAGAGGCACTGCCACCTTCCCATTCCGTGTGTTTCTTTCCATCCCTGCTGGAGAGCTTTCTAAGGGAGTGCCTGCGGGAAGCTCCAGGGTTTTTGGCTGTTCTTTTTTAAAACAATTGGATAAAGCAACTGGTTGGTTGCAGTTGGCTGAAGGTGGTGGAGTCATCGTCCCTGGAGGTGTCCAAGGAACAACTGAATGTGGCACTCAGTGCTCTGCTCTGGTGACACAAGGTAGAGATTGGTCACAGGTTGGAGTTGTGAGGTGATGATCTTGGAGGTCTTTTTTAACCTGAATGACTCTGGGATTCTGTGAAAGCAGTGGGGGATCCTGGAAGGTGCTGGAATAGATAATTCCCATTTCCAGGGCACTGGTGCTGCTGTGTTGTTCCCAGACTAAGGAGACACAGCCCTGCCTTCCTGAAACATCCCTCACAAATAACTGCATCTCTGTGCTGCTCTGTGATACTGATCCATGTCCAACATCAACATCCTCGGGCACGACGAGTTTGAATTCCCTCTTTCCCTGTCCCCTCCTGCTGCCAGCCTACATCTGTCCTGCTCCAACTCTGTGTGTTTTCAGCAGGGTGGTGGATCCCAATCCAGTGGGGAGGGCACAGGTTGTGTGACCTCTGCTGTGCTTGGCTGGGCCAGTGTCACTGTCATGGTGTGTGTGATGCCTCAAAACACTGGGGAGCAGTGGAGTGGGATATTTTGTGTGGAACAGGGCACCTGTAGCACTTCCATAGGGTCAGGAGTGGCACCAGCTGCTGCCTGGTCCTCCCCTCCTGGTGTGACACGGGCAGGAGGTCAGTCATCCCTGGCAGCTGCTCTCTGGGCTCATTCACAAATCGCATTTTCCTCTGGAAATAAAACAAATCCCCAGGCTTTCCTCTCACAGTGGAAGTCATTTGAAGGCAACCAGGTCTGTAAGCATCCCCAAAGCCTGCGGACAGGAAGAGACACTTGAGTGGAGAGGTAGGAAATGTCCGCATTTAGAGCAGTGGCTGATTCATCTCCTGCTCTTAACTCTTTCCCCCCTGGTTTTAGTGGGATGCAGCTGGTTTGCTTCAGAGCTCAGAGCCCAGGGAGGCTCTGGCTGGATTACAGAATACTGCTGGGTTTTGTACATCGTGTTTACGTGGTTTGGGGTGGAAAAGGAACATGGGGTGTGCGGTTATCCAAATTGGGTAACCGGAACGTCGGCAGTCACATTAGAGGGGATTAATATTTAATATATAGGGTATGAACCATTGTGCTTAATCACTAACTGAAGGGCTTAGGAAGAGATTTAGCAATAAGCAAGTGATTCCTGAGCTGTCCAGAATGATTTCTTGCATCTTCCTCTGGAGCAGCTGGTCCTGTGTATCACTAGAGGCTGGTGCGATCCTGTTCTTCTTGATGTCTCCAGTTTTTGTAAATGGGTAGAGTGGCTTTCATCACGAGTGTTTGCTTCTCATTAAACTCACAAATACTCTGGAAACCCTTTTTCTCTGATGCAGCTCACGTGGCTGGATTGTCAGCTGTGGTACCTGTCAGCACTTGAAACTTCTGTGTGTGGCCAAAGCTCATGGGAAACATGTGGGATCCATGGACGTTGTCACTGTCACATACATCTGCCCAGGCACTAGTGCAGAGGCAGCTCATTCATTCTTTTGTCTGCCTAACCTCTTTAGGAGGACTTTCATGTCATCTCCAGGCTCCCACCATGGTCCTGGAGCTCCCCATGAGAGCAATGCTGCTTTCCACAGCTGCTCCATGCTGCCTTACATGGGTTTTTTCTGCAGCATGAGGTGTTTTGTAGTACAGCAAGGTGGGGGCTGCCCCTCTGGGAAGGGGGTTGCTGTGTTTGTGCAGGGAGGAGGTGATGGTGGGGAATGCTGTGTCCAAGGCTGGGCTCCTCAGCACGACAAGGACTTGGAGCGACTCCAGAAGAAGCAATAAAGGTGCTCCAAGGGCTGGAGCTTTTCTGCTCTGGAGCCAGGCTGAGGGAGCTGAGAGTGTTCACATGGAGAGGAAAGAGTCCAGAGAGACCCCAGAGCCCCTTCCAGGGCCTAAAGGAGCTCCAGGAGAGCTGGAGAGGGACTTGGGACAAGGGACAGAGGGACAGGACAAGGGGAATGGCTTCCCACTGCCAGAGGGTGGGTTAGACTGGATATTAGAAAGAAATTTTTGCCTGTGAGCATGGTGAGGCCCTGGTACAGGTTGCCCAGAGAAGCTGTGGCTGCTCCATTCCTGGAAATGTTCAAGGCCAGGCTGGACAGGGCTTGGAGCAACCTGGGCTAGTGGAAGGTTTTCCTTACCATGGCTGGGGGTTGGAACTGGCTGCTCTTTCTGGTCCCTTCCAACCCAAACCATGCTGTGATTCCACGATTCTATGCCAGGGCATTCAAACAATGCATCTCCACAGCCAAATGTCCTGCAGGTTTGAGGGTTGTGTCTCCATGGAGGGAAACCCTCCTTTAGGCTGCAGCAGGGTGTGTGCTGCACCTCCCTCCCTGCCTGCCCCAAATCAGAGCTCTCCTGGCTGAAAGAATCAGCCACATCTGTGAAACCTGCCGTGCTGTGGTTGCTCGTGTGCTACCTCTGTGTTTATGGCTGCTGCAGTTCTGATGGTGGCAGTTAAAACACCTGAGTGTGGGTTGGGTTTTGGCATATTGGTCATGCAGAAAATCCTGGTGTCTGCTGTGACAGGCCTGGAGGTTGGAAATCTTTTTAAAATTGGGGCTGCTTCTTTCCCCAAAAGACCTGTGGAAGAATTAGAGAATCAGGGAATGGTTTGGGTTGGAAGGGACCTTTAAGCTCATCTCCTTCCAACCCTCTGCCATGGGCAGGGACACCTCTCACTATCCCAGGTTGCTCCAATCCCCATCCAGCCTGGCCTTGGGAAAGCTCCTTTTGTTCTCTGTGCAAACAGATCACTTGCTTAGGCAGCAGCGACTCTTTATTCCAGAATAATTTGTTGTCCTAATTCCTTCCTGTTGAAGCAACTCCATTTTGCATGGAATAATTAGCACTAATTTGGGCCTGGGATGGAAAACAAGAGTTCTCTGACTTCAGAGGAGCAGACAAGAGCATAACCTCTGCCTTTCCCGCGTGAGTCAGGTCATGCTGTGCCATCCCTCCTCTGAAGCAAAATTAAAACCTGTCCGTGAGACCAAACATTCCAGGTTGGTAGGAGGGAGCAGGAGGTGGAAATGTCACCAATTTTAAGCTTTCTGCTGTTGCAGGGAGCTGAGGACAAGTGTGGTGAGGGGGGGAACGGAGCAGCACCTCCTTCCTTCTTGGCTGACGCTGAGGAACAAATAAACAGAAATGTTCTCACCGCGCTGATGTGAAAAGCTGCCTCTGAGCCAGCCTGGCCTGTTGGTGGATTCCTGGCGCCCCAGCCAAGTACTTGAGACCTTTTTATTGCAATAACGAGGACTTCCTCATCCTGTCCCGCAGTCTGACTCGATCCACGGCTATTTTCTGGTCCTTCCAGGAAGACATCCCTACTCTGCCTTCCTTTGTGTAGGGAAGGGAAACCAGCCAAATCCCTTCCCTGCCCCAAATCCCTGCATGTCTGAAGAAGGGGAGGTGCAGGGCATCCTTCCTGATTTACCCAGGAATTCATGAGATGAATTCCAGTAGGAATCTCCCCTGCCTGTCTCTCAGCTGACTTTCTTAATTCTGGTAGGTTCAGTTTGCTGGTGGGGTTGTGAGCACTGAGCATCTCTTCAGGATGAGTCTGGAGGCAGTGGATATGGGAAATGTCCAGCCTGGAAATCCCAACTGGCAGAAAATGAGCTTTCATTGGTTTGATACCTGACCACCAGACACCTTGGCTGGTTGATGCTGCTTAGACAGAGAGTTTTAAGACCTGGATTCATAACTTGGGGGTCCAGGACACTTCTTGGCATTCTAAACTCCATCAATAAAGGTGTGTTATAGGCTCATTGTGGAGGTGCTGCAGCAGCATACCTCTCTGAGAAACAGGGTTTGGCCTGTTGGAACTTGTAGGTTTTGTGTATCCAGGTTAAGTAATAGGTGACAGGAAGGCTGGATCCAGGTATGAGCAGTGAATCAATCAGCACTGGATTGCTCTGGGGTTGAACCAACCCCCCCGGGATGACTGTCCTCCCATATCACGCCTGATGTTTCGAAATAATTTCTGATTGTTCTGATGATCTACACCCCAGGGGTTTAGCTGGCTTTGGGCTCCACCCCATCTGTGGTGACCTTGCTCCAGGGCTGAGGAGAGCAGCAATTCCTGGTGTGACTGCCGAGGGCAGGATGTCTGCCTGGGTCTGTGCTCACATGCTCTTCCTCAGGGAGTTGGGGATAATCTGCCCAAAAGAATTTGTAGAGCATCTCCCCAAATCTGACACCCAGCCATCCTCACTTGTCCTCTGGGAACACTGATAATGGAATCACAGAATCACAGGATGGTTTGGTTGGAAGGGGCCTTGAAGATCATCTCATTCCAACCCCTGCCATGGGCAGAGACACCTTCCACTGTCCCAGGTTGCTCCAAGCCCCATCCAACCTGGCCTTGGACACTTTCAGGGATCCAGGGGCAGCCACAGCTTCTCTGGGCACCCTGTGCCAGGGCCTGCCCCCCCTCACAGGGAACAATTCCTTCCTAATGTCTAATCTAAGCCTACTCTCTTTCAGAGTGAAGCCATTCCCCCTTCTCCTGCTGCTCCAGTCTCTTCATCTTTCCTACATGCTCCCTTCAGGTCCTGGAAGGCCCCAATTAGGTCATCCCAAAGCCTTCTCTTCTCCAAGCTGAGCAATCCCAATTCTCTCTCTTTCCTCATAGCAGAGCTGCTCCATCTGTCTGATCATCTTGGTGGCCTCCTCTGGACTAATTCCAACAGGCCACAGTGATGAACTTGCCAGTTAAACAGCAGATCCTCCTGGAATCCCTGGAATGTGTGGGCTCCATCCCTTGCTTTCCACCTGTATTTTTAGAGGTAGTGTGTCAGTTCCTCCTCTAGGGATTTCAAACACTTCAGTCACAACCTCAGGGCTGGTAGTACTAACTTGTGTTAGTAAAAGCCATCGTGGTCTGTGTCAGAGTGGGTTTTACAGCCAGGAAATCTGTTCCTGGCCCCAGTGTGATTGCAACCAGCTCGAAGTACTGCTTGCTTCCAGTCAGGCATCTTTTACTCCATCCCCAAAAAACTCTGCTACACCCAGTGCAGACCCAGCCCTGCACCAGGGACAGAAGCTGGAGGAAGAAGAAATGACCAACCCAGGCAGGGAAATAGGTGGCAAAAAAAGCCAGGAAGGAACTCAGGTCTGGCTGCTCAGCCAAACCAGGAGCAAAAGGGACAGATCTCCCAGTCCCGATGCTGTTAGAGCTTTCTAGAAGGCTGGAACCCTCAAATAAGTAAATCTCACTGAGTAAGAGGAGAAATATGAAGAACAGGATTTGCTTTTTTGTGTGTGTGTGGGTTTGGGGTTTTTTTTAAAAAAAGCATTTTAGTGGTTTATAAAGATTCCAGCAGCGCTCTGGGAAAGCGCAGCCTCCCGTTCCAGGCACCGTGTTCAGCACAGGAATATCCTGGCTCTCGACCTGCAGGTCTTGAGGTACCATAAATTTTTCTGGTGATAGTGTGTGGCAGGCCAGCATGCAAAACTTTTCCTGCTGCTTTACAATTTGAATCATTGTTTTTATCACGCCAGCAGATAATCATCTCGCTCGTGTTCCAGAAGCGAAGCTCTTGTGGATGTGTTTGAGAAGCCTGAAAATAAATATATTCACATGTGTTTGCCAGTGTTGTTGAACACATGGTGTGTCTCAGAGCCTCTGGATTTCACTCTCTTGCAAACTGGCCAGTCTTGAAAGCTCAGAATTACAACTTCAGTCCAAATGCTGCAGTTTCATGCCCCTTCCATGCCAGACACTAATGCCATGCCCTAAATGATGAATTAGAGATGAACGGAGATGAGTTAGAAATGAATAATAAATTGGAAAGCATGGATAATCTTCAAGATTTTCTCTTGAGGAGACTTTAAACCTATTTGGCTACAGGCAAATAGATGTTTTTAATCCCAGTTGCCGTGTAGAATTTGCATCCTCGTTCTGGTGGCAGGGTGGGAATGCCGGGTGGGATCTTTGGGTGACTTGGTGGCAGCAGCTTGTCTTTAGATACTGAGACTGGGATTAGAGAAGTTCAATTATTTTCTAATCTTATCTAGGAGTGTGCTTCACAGCCCTTTCCATGAAGAAATTTTCCCTTATATCCAATCTAAACCTCCCTTGGTGCAACTTAAGGCCGTTTCCTTCTGTCCTGTCTCTTGTTCCCTGGGAGGAGAGTCTGACCCCCACCTGGCTCCAGCCTTCTGTCAGGGAGTTGTATTCAGCCAACTCATTTATCATCTTTCTATACCTGTCTTGGCCCTCAGTGGTTGTGTGGGAGTTATTTCTTGACTCCAGCAGGTACTTGGAGGTGAAATCTGTGGCCCAGCCAATTGTGTTGCAGCAGTGCTTAAATTGGGACTGTGCTTCAGCACTGGCTGTGCAGGTCTGGCCTCCCAGAATCCAACATCCAAACAAATAAAAACAGGAATAATAAAATAGGAAAAAGCTAGCTGAGAGAGAAAAGCAGTTTTGGAAGGGCTAAGGTGAATCTCTGCTCTCCTGAGAGGTAAATAAAAGATACAATCATGTTTTTTCATCCTCTCCTCAGCTGAGGCTCCAGAAAGGATGATAAACCTGGTGGCTGCCTGAGCATTTTCCACCTTGGATCCATCAGCATTTAGGATGGTTTGGAGGGTCTCCAAGTGTCTTCATCCCTTTTGGTGGCTGTTGTGAGGGTCCTTGTGGGAGTTCAGGTCCCTCAGCCAGGGCTGCAGGGGAACTCTTGGTGATAGACGTGCAAAACCAGTGCTGCAGGTGCATGTTCCACAAAGGTGACACATCTCCTGATCCACACAGGAGAGGCTGTGGAGACACCTGAGCATCTGATACTGCTTCTTGTGTCCAGGTTTTATCCATGGCATAATGAAGGATTTACTCCTCACTTTCCTTAAAATGTTTTAGAGCAAGTTCTGTGCCTGTGCAGAGGTATTTGCCTTTTTTCCCAGGATATTCTGTGGGGGTTGTTCGAGTTTATGTAACTTCCCATATGTTGCCCTCTTCTTGTAGAAACTTGAAGATAAATTGTGAAACGCAGGGAGCTGCTTTAACAGGATACATCCTCAGCTGGAGCTCGGCCTGTTTGTGGCCAGAAAAGGGGAACCTGGGAGCCCTCTGTCCTTATTTCCTTTCTGGCACAGCTGAGCGAGCAGCATGGGATGGAGCATCTGATGCTGCCCCGTTGCCCAATGCTGGGGTGCTGCTGCAGGAGGAGGCTGTGGTGAGCTGGGAGCAGGCTCCAGAGCAGGCACATGCTGTCAGGGTGGTGCTTTCTCCACAGAGGGGTGCAGCCCTGGCATCATTCCCTGCAAACTCCTTACTGCTTTCCAAAGCTGCTGCATTCCCTGCAGTGCCCCTCTGCCCAGCACAGAGGGTCTTTTAGGTGGAACTTTAAGTTCAGGGTTTATTGAACCACTTTGCTGAGCCTGATCTTGCCAGGTGCTGCTTGGTCTGCATTCTGTCATAGAATCATGGAATTGTTTGGGTTGGAAAAGCCCTCTGAGATCATCCAGTCCAGCCATTCCCCCAGCACTGCCAAGGCCACCACTGACCCATGTCCCCAAGTGCCACATCCACATGGCTTTTAAATCCCTCCAGGGATGGGAACACCAGCACTGCCCTGGGCAGCCTGTTCCAATGCCTGACTACCCTTTCCATGAGAAATTTTCCCAAATATCCAATATAAACTTCCCCAGGCACAACTTGAGGCCATTCCCTCTTCTGTCCTTGTTCCTTGGGAGCAGTGCCCAACACTCCCAGCTGTCCCCTCCTGTCAGGGAGTTGTCCAGAGCCACAAGGTCCCCCCTGAGCCTCCTTTTCTCCATGCTGAGCCCCTTTCCCAGCTCCTGGTGCTCCAGCCCCTTCCCCAGCTCCATTGCCCTTGTCAAGGAGGTCTGAGGGCACTCATTGTCTTGCAGATCCACATTTGTTGGCTCCTGTGGGACACAAGCTCAGCAGCTGGTAGGAGATTCATGCCTCTTGTTCTCTGCAAACTTGAACAAAGCCCTTCAGTCATTACCAAGGTCATTTCTGCTTATCATTTTTGAAAATGATTCAGTCCCAAGTGCAAGAGGAGTTGTAGGCAGGATGCTGGCAGAGCTTGGGGCCTGCCTTCCACTGGGCAATTACACTGTGTTGTAATTAGGGTCTCCAAAACTATCCCTTCCCATTCCCTCTCCAACCACCCCTGGAGCAAAGCCAGGAAGCTCAGCCACTGAACAAACCCCTCTTTTGAACTTCAAGGCTGAGAAATTGAATTTGTCCTCTGACAATTGGGCTTGTTTGACCAGTGGACAGAGCACGAGGAACTCTGTGCACAAGTGGATGGGAGAGGTGGAAAGTCCTGAGGGGAAAAAGTGCTTCAGGGATGAGCCACGCCAGGTCTGATGGTAACTGGCTGGAAACTTCAGCCAGGGCTGCTGGGCAGCCAGGCAGCCTCAGCAGTGCTGGGAAAACTGAGCTCCTCCAGATCCAAACCCAGGGATTGACCTATTCTGTGGGGTTTTTTGAAGTTACTGCAAGATCATGAGTGTCTTTAGGAAGCCAGGAACTTTGCAGTTGCTCAATACTCGCTCAGCTGCTTTGGCATGGGTTATTTGGAATGGTTTTATTTTTGTAGAATGGATTCAGAGTTCCCAGCGTGGGATCTTTGGAGATTAGTGTGTTTAGCTGCTGTGGAAAGAGGTCCTTGCAAGGTGGGGCCTGGCTTGGTGACTGTGGCTTCACTGGAGGTGACCTGACAGCAGCCTCTGGGCAGCACAGCAGACTAGAACACCAGTCCTGTAGTTTAATCAGTTTAAACTGTCTCTGCTGCACAAAACAAGTTCCTGCCTTTTGCTGCCCAAAATGCCAGAGTTTCATAGAATCATTGAATCATGGAATGGTTTGGGCTGGAAAGGACCCTCAAGACCATCTGGTTCCATCCCCTGCCATGGGCAGGGACACCTTTTACTACCCCAGGGTGCTCCAAGCCCTGTCCAACCTGGCCTTGGACACTTCCAGGGATCCAGGGGCAGCCACAGCTTCTCTTGTGTTTGCAGGGTGCAAATCTCACTGGCTATAATTTGGTTCAGTTTGGGAGAGAACCTTTAAAATTATGTTTTGAAGCTTTTAAGGATGCATCCTCTTAAGGAACTCATGCTCTGTGTGTGCAGGGGGATTTAATTTTGGGCTGTTCAGTGCCCCACAGACCAAGAAAAGTGGCACGGATTTAAGGGAATTTGAGTTCCTGAAGCCCTGAAATTCCACCCAGCTGTGCCAGAGAAGGTATTGCTGCCCAGCTGAGACTGCTGCTTTATATTTGAAGTTGAATGCTCCCTCCCCTGCTGCTTCATTAAGGCAACAGAGTTGCAGAAATGTCAGTAATTAACTAATGAAGGACACGGGTGGTAACGCAGCAACAGCTTCCATAGATGCACGGTTGTTATTCCAGGGTTTTCAATCCAGCATGGAAAGGTCATCTCTGCCACGCTCATCACGGCTGTGACTGGTCCCATCCTAAATCCAACACGTTCTGTGCCACTTCAGCTGTTTCCTGGATGGTCATGGCAGTGCATTCCATGGCCCTCTCCAAAATGGGGCTTCAGGCAGGCTCCCAGCCCTGCCATCAGATTCCAGCCCAGGTGTAGGAACAGGATTGCCACTTCCACATTTTTTTTTCCATTTTGCCTTTTACAGGAATTGTTGCTGATCTCTTCAAGCATTCCTTGAGCTTTGTCTTCATTGGCAGGACTGGGCTGTTGGCACAGGGCATTTCCAGGAGGATTGTTTACTGGGGAGGTGACAAATGGCAGCTCAGCTCCTTTGGGATGCTGTGACCACTTACCAAGGGAGCACCTGGAATGCAGAGCTCAGGCCTCCGTATCTCTCCCTGTCCTTATTGAAATCCTCATTAAAGGTCCTCAGGCTCTGCTCTGGGGAGATTCAGAGTTCAGCCACTGGATTAGTGAATTTTGGTGATTTTTTTGGAGAACCAATCCTGTGTCAAGCCTTGTGAGGCTGTGTGGCCTCTGACAGGTGCTGTGGCACACACCCACCTTTGCCCTTGGGCTACCAAGTTCCATCCGTGGGCCAGCTCTCAGATAAGTGGCTTTTGCCCAAGACAGGATGGTATTTTGTGTCCTTCCTGTGGGAAACTCTGGCAGTGACCCTCTTGTGGCTCTTCAGTCAGTTCTGAAGCATCTCTGGCTACCCCAAATTGCCTGTGGTCACTTGATGTGCAGTTCCAAATGACCCTGTCAAACTGTGGTGTTGGATGCTACGTTAGAATCAATTTTTCTCATTATTGATGGTTTTACTTCATATATTTTTAGAAGCTGGGCCCTGGTTTTACTTTGAAACCATCAAAACATTGACTAAAACACTCCCAAGCTTTCAAAGCTTTTGAGCTAAGTTCTCCCTTCAGACATTCTCAGTCATTTCCATTTTAGATCTGACCCCAAATATCTGCTCTGAGCTATGCTCAGGTTGCAGAACTCCTTGGATCTGTCTCCAGAGAGAAACGAGAGGCCTGGGGAACATTGGGAATGATGGTTTGGGGGAGAGGAACCGAAAATGAATGTGGTGGTTAAATCTGTTGTTGCTAGTAAGAGCCACTTGAATTTATTTTTGAGCGCAATTTTGGTCCATCCTATTCTGGAGCTAAATTCATGTCTTGCTTTTTGGATTGTCTCTTGCTTCCCTCTTAGCCTCCAGCTGCCAAACCCTCCCTTCTCCCCCTGTGCCCTGGCACACAGAATTGCAGCATTCCGAGCTCCAGCACTGCAGATGTGCAAGATGGAGATACTGAGCTCGTGCAGGTCTCAGTTTTGGAAGCAACAAAAAAATGATGACTTGAGAAGAACCTTCTTGTTTGTACTGAACTTTGCCAGACCCCTGTGATGTTGAACAGGCACCTTGGAAGTGCTTTGTGCCAAAGAGCTCCCAGGTGTTGCTGCTGTTCATGGAATGGTTTGGGTTGGAAAGACCTTCAAGACCATCTATTCCAACCAGCAGGGACACCTTGCACTAGACCAAGTTGTTCCAAGCCCCATCCAACCTGGCCTTAAAGCCACAAAATCCTCTGCTTTTCTAAACTTGTCGTTTAAATGCTCTTTGAAGACAAAATCACACTTACACCAAACACTTGCCCTCTTAATTCTCACATCTGTTATTTTTCTTTCCTCTGGGTAGGGTTGTTTCTCAGCAGTTTTGAGTGCAAAGATCCCTATTTGTTTAGAGTTTCCTGGCTGCAGAGTTGAAACTCTTTAATATTCCTCTCTTCTGCGAGCTCTCTTCCATGAACTTTCCTTCACTTGCCACCCTCCCTCCCATTTATCAAAGCCTGCCTTGCTCACAGATTTGGTGCCTGATGAGGGACTGGGGTTATTCCCATTGTGTCACACCAGGCTGCCTGCTTTGCCTCGAGAAAAGGGGATAGATGTGAAATAAAAAGAGGAGTTGGTGCTTCCGTGCTTCTTGAGAAATGCTGGCTTCTTGAGAAATGCCCAAAGCTTGAAGTGTCTTGCTTGGAGAACAGGTCTGATGTGCCTAATGATGCTGGCCACTCCCCACTCCAGTTCTCTATTGCTTGGTCCAAAAGGGATTTATTCCTTCATTCAGCCCGCTTCAGGTAATGGGCAGCTGAGGAAGCAACATTTTAATTTTTTCCTAGAATAAAACATCCTGCTGGGGCTTCTGTGTTTAATAATAATCTGCAAAACCTTGTGCTCTTTGATTTCAAGTGCTGTGAGCTGAACTCAGTGGTTTAGTCACAGAATCACGAAATGGTTTGGGTTGGAAGGGACCTTTAAAGACCATCCCATTCCAACCTCTGCCATGAGCAGGGACACCTTCCACTAGACCAGATTGCTCCAAGCCCCATTCAGCCTTGGACACTTCCAGGGATGGGACAGCCTGGACAACCTGTGCCAGTGCCTCCCCACCCTCACAGGGAATAATTTCTCCCTAATATCCAACTCACACCTATTCTCTTTCAGTCCTGTCCTCCAACCTCCTTTTCACATTAGTGTCAGCTGTGCCTCTTTCACCATTAACATCTGCACTTAATATTCCCAATTCCTGCTTAATAACTGGGGGGGTCAAGCCCTGTCTTGTCCAAATTGGATGTTTTCCTGGCCAGCAGCAGCGCTGGCCCCTCTGTTAGTCCCTGGCTAAGCAGGGAATGCTGCTGCCCTGATACCAAAAGGAAATGAAGGTGTGAAGACCTTTGTTTCATGGCAGGGGTGAGCTGATGTAAGATGGAGCTGGTGTTGTTTTGGAGAGTTTATTTTTCTGTTCCCTTCTTTCTGCACGTGTTGGACCACGTCTGGTGGTGAGTGAGGCAGCTCAGCTTGCTTACTTTGGCGTGAACGTGGTGCTCCAGCACAGCACCCTGTCCTGGCCAGAGTTTTGGCAGGCTGGCAAATGAGCTGTCCCACTCTGGCTGACACAGAGCCTGGCATGGGTGCTCTGGGAGTGCTTGGGGTGGGAGGTGAGGAAAATGGAGCTCTCACCTGGTGGCAGTGGCCTGTGTGATCATCCCACCACAGAACTCCCAGCTCCGTTTGGTGCCCTGCATGCCTGACTCCTGCCTCTGGTTAGGCTGAAATGAAAATGTGGGAACCAGATGTGACCCGCCAACACTATCTTGTTTAACACCCTATCTCCAGATGTTTCTAGCTTGTACTGCTAATTTCCACTTGCAGTTATCCAAGAGCTAAATCCAAGATGCTTGGTGCCTTTAGAAAGAAGAGTCCAACTAACCTTAATGTTATCTCTTGCTTTGCTCAATCCCACATCTCCTGCATCCAGGTAGGACAAGCCTGTCCATCTTCAAACTCTCCCTTCCACCTCAAAATCATCTTACAGTGAAATTTTTTCTTCATTATCTGGGTAAGAGGATTGAAAAGCCAGAAGAATCGGATTTTTGCTCAAGGAATCTTGTTCTTTGCAAGGGCATTTCATCACATCCTTTTTTGAAGGCTGTAAGAACAGCTTTCTCCAAGGGATGCTCTTCCCTTGGGACTGCACATGCTTTTCTTAAATTTCACCAGCACGTGACCACAGGGCACGGAAGGACTCGCAGAAATGTTCCTAACTCCCTTTGAAAGGCAAGCTGTTCTTTCAGCCTCTTGCAGAATCACTCTGACAGGGGATGCTGCAATCAGGCTGCAGAGGTAATTGCATTTGTAATGTGAAAGACAGAACAGGGTCTACAATTCCCATCCTTGACAGGCTCTGCGGGGACTCAAGGTAGTCCAAAAAAAAAAAAAAACCCAAACCAACAGACCCAACATTTGTCTGACATTTGTGATTGGTCTGGGCAAAACATTAGGAAACAACATACTCAAGGGGACAAGATGATCTCATACATCTGACTTTAAAGCAACATGCTCCCGTGGAAACTTGTTTCCGTGCCTATTCCAGAGCCCTGGCTGCTGCCCGGATCTCCCCTGCCCCCCCGGCCCAGCTCAGCTTAGTCAGCAAGTTCCAGTTCAACTTCTGCCTTTTATTTTGTGCCTGTACCTGAGTTAGCTCCATTCCTCAGTAACCAGCTCTTTGTCAGAGGAAAGGCTTCCAGGATGCTGCCAGTAACTCATTGTCCATTTCCTGAGGAGAATTGCTTGCTTTTAAGTAGTTTGCCTGAAATCTTGACTATTCCAGTGCAGCTAAGGCTTCCTGTGTTGGTTGGCTTTCTTGGGATGAAGTTCCAGCCACCCACGTGTGCTGTCTGCATTTAGTTCTGAGTCTGGAGAACAGATCTCTGCCGTAGGGTTTCGCCATCACCGTGTTGTTGTTCCTCAGAAATTGCGATATGTGACCATCCTCGATGTGGCAACTGATTTACAAGCAGCAGCTCCCCATTGTTTATTGCTGTTGGATTTTGTGGGGTGTGGAGACACGAGCTGGGCTGGAGCAAGCTACAGGCCTTGGATGTAGCAGTGTTGAAGGAAGTCACATTTGGAGCCTGGTGGCTTGGGCAAGGGATGCTTCTGCCATGTTCCTTCCTCAAGTGCAGATCAGACCTTTATGATGTTCACAGCTTCTGAATACGAAGGCAGTGGAAGGATCTTGGCATCCCAGGTGGAGATGAGCTTGTTTGCATCCAAGTTCCTCAAGGTTTTCCTCTAATAAAGCCTTGGCGTTCCCCGTTTGGCAAGGCTGGTTTTGTTCTTCCATGTCATCAGAGGTGTGGTGTGGATTTTCCCAATAGAATGCTGCTCATTCAGTTCCATTTTTTTAAAAAGAATAGAACAGATTATCTTTTCAGGGCCTGACTCTTGCTGGTTTTTCAGGAGCAGGTGCAAAAAGCTGGTGTGGCCATGAACTTCATGAATGAAGTGATGCAGGAGAAGCTTGTCCAGGACTGACTGTAACTTCCTCTCTGCCTCTGGAGGATTTACCCTCCCTGAAAGGTTTCCATTTTTATTAAATCCACCTGTAGTAATGAAACCTGAAAAAAAACATGAACTCCTACCTCCAGCAGACTGGCTGGTGCTGGTGTTGTTTGGTTTTTTAACTGGGGAGAATGAGTCAGCCTCTCCTCAGAAAGCACCAGGACTATTGGCACCACTTGACCACCAGTTTCCTGTTGCTCCCTTTTGTTTCTCTCTTTTTCCTTTTGTTGAAGCTTTTAGGGCCTGGGTGCACATTTGTGAGAGTGTCTGGATGCATCCCTCTACTGGGACTCTACTGTGTGTCTTCTCTGCTTTTTTTTTTTTGAAAGGAGGACCAGAAAGATGCAGAGATCAAGATCTTGTCCGAACCTCAGCTTCTAAAATCATAGCTCTATCTGCTGCCCTTAGGGAGCTGTCAGGTCCTCAAATAAATCTTTATAAATCAGCATTTACATTGTAGAAATTCACACAACTTGATTTCAGGGTTGCTTAAATAAGAACAGAATAAAACATATTAACTGTTTTGGGGTAAAGCCTTAATGGTAGGTTAGGTCATAGAGGACTGATGACTATGAAGTTATGGCAAACTCATACCAAAGTCTTGTGTTTGGTCTCTGGGATATGGCCTTGGTGTCCCAGACCATGCTTTCCACTCTGGGCACTCATATTTTTTATTGTTCATCCCTTTTTCCTAAAGAAAGGAACGCAGGGATGTGCAGGAATGCCAGAGCAGAGCGTGTGTGCTGGGGTGCTGAAGGCACATCTTTGTCTTGTCAGCATGTGGGAATATCTGCATGGAAACCAGTGCTTTTGGGGATGGGAACCATCCCGACTGAGGCTGGAGCAGATGGGATGCACAGCCTGAACCAGCCCGTCTCGTTTATGCTTTATTAATTAGACATGTTATCAGAGTCATCTGTGTTTTCTTTCCTTTTCTCCTTTCCAAACCAGTTCTGCTGCTTCGCTGCCCGCAGAGGCTCTGATCAGGAGCCCAGTTTGAATCCCTGAGAGTTGCATGGCAGCACTTGTTCATTGTGGTCTGTGTTAGCGCCATAAAAACTTTGGGGAGAGGACTCAGAGGAGTTTTGTGAGCTCTGAGGATCAGGATTTTGGGAGCTGATGGTTCTGTCCTGGTAGCACATCCTCCCCCTGTGTATTGTCAGTGTTTGTAACAATTTCCACCACGTGTTAATCACAGAACCACAAAATGGTTTGAGTTGGAAGAGACTTTAAAGATCCACTTGTTCCAAACCCTGCAATGGGCAGGGACACCTTCCACTAGTCCAGGTTGCTCCAAGCCCTGTCCGGCCTGGCCTTTAACTCTTACAAGGATCCAGGGGCAGCCACAGCTTCTCTGGGCAAGCTATGCTGCTACTTTCTGTAGGATACTTAAAAACTGACATAGATCAGGAAAGTGCCTGGAAAAACTCATGGAAGGAAAGTATAAGGATCCTGGGGTAGAAACAGTCCATGCTGAAGACTGGAAAGTGTTCTGGGGAGAAAATGGTACAGATTGGTGTGGGTCTGACCCTGCTTCTAGACCTGCTGTTGGAGGTATTGAATTAAGCAGATCTCAGATGGAGTCTGTCATGCCTATTGGGACAGTGTCAGGCTGCCCCTGTGCACACTCAGTTTAAGATCTTACTGAAAGAGAGAAAAGCCTTTTCAAGTGCTGGGGTAGTAGCCAGGAATAGGGAATTTTTCAGATTTCCCTTTGAACCTTTATTCTCCCAGCAGGTTAATATGTGAATCCTCAGTGTTAGTGCCCTTTTATCTGTATGTAAGGGTGAAGTGGATGGTAAAACCCTTTGAGTGAACACCTTATAGTCTCAAGCTGCTCGAGTGGAGGTTCAGGTTGGTCATTAGGAGGAAATCCTTCCTAGAAAAGGTGATAAAACACTGGACTGGGCTGCCTAGGGAGGTGATGGAGTCCCTGTCCCTGGAGATGCTTAAGGAAAGATAGGACATGGCACTCAGTGCTCTGGTCTGGTTGACAGGGTGGTGATGGGTCACAGATTGGACTCAATTATCTTGTAAGTCCTTTAGAGCCTGGGTAATTCTGTGCTTGCCCTTCTCTGAGGTGGGAGATGATTAAACAGGAGCTGGACTCGATGACCCCTGGGTGGGTCCATTTGAGCTCAGGATATTCTGTCACTCTCTGAAACCCCATAAAGCCAACCTGAGTATCCTTTCTGACACCTAGGTCTGCTTTATAGCCACCATTTGGCGAGGTGAAGGGGAGATCTGTGGATTTGCTTTGTCTGCTGCCCTTCCAGGGAAAATTCCCAGTGGCTGAAGGAGCAGCAGGATCATCCCTGCGCACACGGCAGGGAAATGACTTTTAACAATGGGCTGGCTTGGATACTGCCCAGATCCCTTCTCTTACAGCAGGACAAGATGATGACCGTGTCCAGGCTCTTCCCTGGCACACACACTCAGAATATGTTATCCTTGAAGTCCTTTTCCCAGGCGTGGCATGCCTTTGTGCAGGCACAGCGTCTACCCTGCTAATAGGATGCTGGTGTCTTCTATCAGCGACTTAATTGGGTCCCTCGGTGCTGGGATATTTCCTGCTGCTGCATCCTCTTCCCGGAGCTACTCCTCCACCTCGGGAACTTCCCTGCTGATGAAGATGCGATGCTGAGCTCTCTGCCGTGCCCGGAGCCAGCGGAGGTTAAATCCTAGATAAAGCTTTGGGATTGCTCACAGCCTGGGGGTGGGAGGGGGGGGTGATGCACACACTGAGAGGTTGCTGGAGGGATTTTAATTGTGTTGTGTTTATCGAGCTGGCTGTAAACACAGCAGGAGGTTGCTGTTCCTCCAGAGCTTGGGAGCCAAAGGTGTATCGATCCCAGGGAGCTGTGGGACACAGGTACACACTGCTGGAGATCTCAGCCGGGTTGTTTGCAGCTGAGGATGAAATTTCTCAGCGTCCTGTGCTTCCTCCTCAACTCGTGTCAAGCTGTAACGATTTTATAACCCAACTTTGTCAGCTGATTCCTCCCCAAAGCAAGAAGCCCTGTTGCTAGGAGTGGGGTGGGGAGAGGAGGGGAAAAAACCTCAGGAATACTCATCTTCAGCGGTCCAACACTGCTGATAACATTGAGTCACTGCTGAAAGCCTCAAAGCAAAACAGATGTTCAGTTTCTAGTGACTAACTAAGTATTAAAGGTACCAGATGAGCAGAGTTTTAACTGAGGTGTTTAATTTGTGGTTGGCAGCTGAGACAAAGCATGAGCAAACAAGGTGCAATGCAGAAATGGTCTCTCTCCTGTCTTACACATGCTGGTGTGTTTTCATAAAACCTTTTTTGTTCCATTTTTCCCCATTTTTTTAAATATGTCTTTCCGGCTTGACTCATTCTCTCTGTAGTTGTAACCTTTAGTTCTGGGTGGGAAGGCAATTATTTTGTGAGACATGAGACCAGTGGCAGAGTGAGTGGGCTCTTGTTGCTGCCTCTGTCATCTCACTGTTTGACAAGTCACTTCTCCAGGAGTAGTTTGTGTCTCTGAAGTTGGGGATAATTACATGTGTTCTCAAAAATAAGGAAACTGGACTTAATGGTGCATCTGCTCAGCCAGACTTTTGAATTCATGAATGAGTAGAAAACTTGGAATGTGGCTGTCATGCAGCTGTTAGCCTTCGAGCAAGAGACAATTTTTGATGACTATATTCTTAAAAAAAAAAAAAATTAGGATGAGGACTGTGATCCCAGGATTCTGGGCTTGTTGGGCAGCCAACACTGGGAGCTTCTTGAGCTGCTGCTGGTGGAGGTGTTGAGTTCCCATTGCTTTGATCCCTGGTGAGAAACCTGCAGCACTGTCTGGCTGTGTGGAACAGAGGTGCTGAATCCCTCCTTGCCACTCAAACCTGAGCAGGTGATAACATAAAAGGGAAGGAATTGTGTCCTGGTCCCTTTTCTCAGCATTGTGTGCAGCAGGAGTGCTTCTGGATTCCTCAGGTCCAATGAATACCTAATGTAAAACATGAAAACCCTGAGAAAGAGGAGCCTGATCAGAACTTCCCTCCTTGGTAAGTCCATAAATCAGCTCACTCTGTACTTTCTGGAGGAGTGACTCTCATTTTGTCTGCTTAGCACCATGGGAAGGACAGAACAGACTTTGGGTTGCTCTCCCTGGGGTGTGGGAAGTGCATTTTTACTGCTAAGCCCACATGGGATCTGAAGCCAAGGCTCCATCCCGCCAGTCCTGCAGGATTTAGGGATTTTTGGCAAGTTCTAGATGGTTTCTATTAAGAAAAAGGCTTTTTGGATCTCTTCTGAGGGTGCCTCCCTTTGGAGGCTCTCTCAGGAGCCCATGTGCTGAGCACTTAATCTTCCACCCCACTTAAGGGAAGAGAGACAGACACCAAACCCTGTTGGCACCTTATTTCACTTAATTCTCGCATTTAATTGTTCTTCCTTCGGCTTTTAAGAGAATCTCTGCCAAAATCAAGAAGCTAAAAATTAAAGTAATTATTGTGGTGATGGAAGCAATCAAAGAGGCCACCAGGCTCCTGGTCTGTGTGCTGTGGAGAAAGGAACAGACTGGGATTGAGCTCATCTCCTGGGACACGCCGAGCTCCAAGAGTTAATTTTGTTCCCGACTTCTCTGTCCATGAGTAATCCATTTGTGCTGGGAGGAAATGGCAAGTTCTTGCAGCGAGGACAGGCTTCACTGCTGGAGAAAATGATGCCTATTTATCATATGATGCTCTCTGTGCCTTTTTTTTATTTGTCCTTCATCTGAACTAAGCTCTTTGGTGATGAGCTTCCCTGTCTGACAGCAGATTTTGTAGAGGCCTACAAGTGTTTTTCTTTCCTGCATTTGCTGTTTCCCTGCAATTCCTCACACAGCCCCAGGCATCCAGTTTGTGCTGGACCCACCCAGCTGGGAAGGAGCTAGACAGGAAAGGACCTGCTGGACATCAAGTTCATCCTGAGGCAGCAATGTGCCCAAAAATGACAGGGGTGGCCTGGGCTGTGTGGGAGAAAACACTTCCAGCAGGTGCAGGGAGGGGATCCTGCCCCTCTGCTCAGCACTGGTGAGGCCACACCTGGAGCACTGGGTCCAGTTTTGCTTCCCCAGGACAAAAGGGACAGGGCCAGACTGGGGAGAGCCCAGTGAGGGGACTGGAGCATCTCTGCTCTGAGGAAAGGCTGGCAGAGCTGTGGCTGCTCAGCCTGGAGAAGAGAAGGCTCCAGGTGTCTCATCCCTGTGCACCAACACCTGCAGGGAGGGTGCAGAGAGGACGGAGCCAGGCTCCTGCCAGTGGTGGCCAGGCCAGGACAAGGGGCCATGGGCACACACACTGACCACAGGAGGGTCCCTCTGAACTGCAGGGAACACGTTTTGGCTGTGAGGATGACTGAGCATAGGCACAAGTTGTCCAGGGAAGTTGTGAAGTCTCCATCTTTGGGGATATTCAGCATTTATCTGTCTACAGTCATGGGCAGCTGGCTCTGTGTGACCCTGCTGAGCAGGGAGTTGGACCAGACAATCTCCAGAAGTTTCTCCTCACCTCCACCACTCCATGATTCTGAGACAGGATGATCAAGGTCCTAAGGAGATGGAGGGCTGGGCTGAGCCCTCTGCAGGGGTGTGACTTGTGCACAAACACAGCTACATTTGGCATCGAACAGCACTGTGTGATCACATCTCCTTTGCTGTAAGAATGTAAAATGGCTTAATAATTCTTCTCCTGCTGTTTTGGATTAATTTCTATCTTTATGCTATGTGTTTTCTTTGCTTGCTTCCTCCTTTCACCTTCCCAGCTGTCTCCTCAGAGCAAGCTTCCGTGACTCTTATTGTTCTGCTTGTTTTCATTCTCCTTCTTGGGTAAATGTTTTGTTGGGGTTTTTTAAAGTGTGGTTTCCTAAAGCTCTGCAAAATGCTCTTTCCCTGCTTTATTTTAAAGTATTAGTTGCAAAAGAAAGGGCAAGGAGCCTTAATTCAGGTGCATGTCTTTCTTTATCTGCTTTTCTTTTAAAAAGTGACTAAAGCCACTGATAAATAATGCTAATTTTTGCTGCCATCTGTGAATGCAGGACCAAGCTGTTTCAGAGCAGCATTTTTAGTGCTTTATCTGTTCAGGGGGGGAAGGAAAAAGGCTCTTTGCTTTAGCAGCAAAAACCTATCTCCCACAAGTTCTAGTCTGTGCTCCCATCTACCACGAAAACCCAAAGCAAACAAAGATTCGTGCAGAGACAGGAAACCTTTTGGGTGTAATTGCTGGGAGGTCTTTGCTTTCGTGATTTTTGGGTTCACTCAGCAAGGCAGGCGAGCAAGGCTGCGGTTCACTGCAGTGGGTTTATGATGAGCTCTCACTGGGCTTAAACTGGACGTTTTTGGCAGCTCTGGGAGTTTCAAACACCCTCTGCAGGAGTCTCCTGGCCAGGCTGAGTGAAAATGTCCCAGGGAGGGAGGGAGGGAGGGAGGGAAGGGGCCGGTGTGTGGAGGCACAGCTGAGCTACGCCCTGATGACAGCCCTGCCTCCAGGCTCCTTTATTTTGGCCTCGAGCCTTAGTTTACATAATCCTGCCCTGATCCCTCCTCTTCTGCATGGATCAGCCTTAGAAGACCCTCCAGTTTGACCAGATCAAACTGGGAAGCAGTCTCTCCCATCATCTGAGCCAAGAAGTGCCGGTGTTGGTGGAATTAGGTGGCTTTGGATGTATCAGAAGACCTCACCAGTGCCAGGACTTGATTTTGGGACTCCTTAGGAGGCTGAAAAAAAAGAAATCAAACTTTGAACATGGTGTGGAGAACTAGGGAACAGGTCTGGCTCCTGGAGCCTGTGAATTGAGTAGGTGCAACCCTACATGGGGGAGGTCTCACCTGCAGGGTCCGTGTGGCTTTTTCTCATGTGGTTTATCTTTGGATTGTGTGAGTTTCCCAAACCAAAACTGGACTGTGATTTAGGATGAGTTTCCCAATTCAGAACTGGACTGTGATTTAGGATCAGTTTCCCATACCAGAACTGGACTGTGATTTAAAAGCAGTTTCTCAAACCAGAATTGGACTGTGATTTAGGATCAGTTTCTCAAACCAGAACTGGACTGTGATTTAGGATTAGTTTCTCACACCAGAACTGGACTGTGATTTAAGATAAGTTTCTCAAACCAGAACTGGACTGTGATTTAAAATCAGTTTCTCAAACCAGAACTGGACTGTGATTTAGGATCAATTTCCCAAACCAGAACTGGACTGTGATTTAGGATCAATTTCCCAAACCAGAATTGGACTGTGATTTAGGATCAGGTCTTTAGGGAAGCTTGTCACGGCGATGTGTAATAGCATAATAAAACCCTAACTGCTTCACTTTAATGTGTCAAATGACTCATTTACAGTGTCATCTGGGAGAGATGAAGTTCTATGAGATAAGTAAGACTTGCATGGGGTGGGAATATTGAGTAATGGACCCACAGCTATAATTGGAGGAAGAATAGATCTCCCATTTCAAATCTGAGGAAGTGGTTTATCTGCCCAGTCTGTAAGTGAATGATTCTTCTCTCAACTTCCTCCACATATTCCCCACTTCCTCTGTGTAATATTCCTGTTATTTATAACTGCAGCATTAAATCCTAGAGGCAGATGCTGCCTGCATTTCTTTATTGTATAGAAGTTGAGGTCCAACAGGTTGGTGGATAGCCTTGACCTTCTGGGAGCAAAGAATTGATATGGAAGCAGGGCAAACATTTATGTCCCTATAACTATAACCCCCTTTTCTCTATATTTATCCTGTCTGAATATAGAGCAGCCCTGTCCATCTCTTCCCATCCCACAGGAAGCCAGGGAAGTGGCAGACAGACATACAAAGGATTATTATATTTGATCAGGCTTGGAAATGGGCTGGAGATAAAGCCCTTGGTGTTTACTGGACCATTAAACATTTGTTATCATCTCTCCAGCGTGCTGGTGGTGCTGTAAATAACAGCTGTGACAAAAGAGTGGGGTCAGCAGTTGCCTTTTGCACCGATGTTTGTAAATGCAGAAGCAGGTCCTGTGATTTTGAGGAGCTTGGTTGGGGGGAGCATCTGCCCAGATGCCATGGAGAAAAGGGACAGATGAGCCAGCAAGCCAGAGCTCCTCTTTATCACAAGGAAATGCTGAGATCTTAGGAAGTGGGAGAATTTAAACAACAATTTAAAAAAATATTAGGGCCAGAGTTAGGAGTTGATTTATTCCTGCCCTTCCTAACAAAAATACTTAATGCACTGGGATCAGAACAGCTTTTGGATCTGGATTTAATTAGGTGGAAGGAGGGTTCAGGCCTCTCTCCTCCAGCTCAGCCACGCTCCACGAGGCATTTCCATCATCAGATTTTTATTTCCCTTTCCTCCCCTTCCCAGGTTTTTGCAGGGAGAGGAGAAGCGTGGCCGCAGGGCTGGAACTCGGCTTGTGGGGCCTGAGCTGCAGCACCTGGTCAGATGATGGGGCTTTAGAAAAGGGGAATATGAAGGGATTACTCTGTTGCTGGGAGGCTACAGCCTGGTGATTCCTACCGCAGGCAATCCCTCTGAAGTCAATGAGATTGGAAAGCGTGTAAATCAGTATGGAATTCGGCGTTTTCCTGGAAAAGTGTGGGGGGATATTTGTTTTACTTGCATATAAATTACTTGTAATAAGGCTCCCTAGACACAACCGATCCTTCTCATCACACTATTGCTCCTTCCACTCCCAGAGTCACTCTCGCTGCCCTCTCATTTTTAAATAATTTTGCAAAAAAAGCCTCCTGCGTGGGAATTCTGTGTGGCTGTGAAGCGTTGCTGGGAATGACTCAGGCGGGAGCGAGTCCTCGTGCGCTTGGGACCTGCGGTGTGAACGGAGAAAGGAGACAGGCTTGTTTTCACACTCTCTCATTTTGTGTCTCTGCCATGTTTCTGTTCCACCATTCAGATGTCATCAGGCTGAGGGATAATTAGAGGGAGCCTGTTTTGCTGCAGAGCCGGATTGGGAATCCACATTGCCGTGAGCAGGCTGGATTATTTGTTGGGGAATGCAAAGCGGTGGAGTGGGTGTCCAGGGAGCACTGCTGCACCAGCAGGGAGAAGATGCTCTGCTGCTCCTCCCCTGTGCCTGCAGAAAGTATCTCCTTTGTACAACTCAAAATAAATCCATAGAAACACAGAATGGTTTGGATTGTAAGAGATCTTCAAGATGATTTAGTTCCAAGACAGGTGGCAGGGACATCTTCCACAGGTTGCTGCAATCCCCATCCAGCCTGGCTTTGGACACTTCCAGGGATTTTGGATGTGAGAATGTTGGTTCTTGCAGTGGTGCTCTCTAGCCTGGCAGTCTCCATCACCTTCACCAAAATGTTTAAGGGATACCTGGAAGCTGCTGTTGGAGCTCTTGGGCATCGGTTCTGTTGCTGCATTTGCTGTGGGTGGGTGGTTTGGGTGCTCATTCTGTGTGAGTCTTTGATGCCCTATTAAAGCACTGGAACAAAGAGCATCAGCTTTTCTCTTGCTCCATCGAGGAGGGCATTGAATTTTGCCAGATGTTCCCACGGCACAGGTGGTTTCAGCTGTTTTAGACTCAGCTTACCTTAAAAAATGCACCTTGCCTGCTCGTGCTTTGCACAGGATGTGGAAGGTGCAGCCAACTTGAGTTGAAAATGAGATCTAAAACTGGAGGAGTCCTACAGAAAGTAACTGAGGAGCCAAATATATACAGCTAAGTAACTGAGGAGAGAACCAGGTCCCGTGAAGCTGGTTGCCAAGGGAATAATTCACTTGTCTCTCCCCCAGCCTGATGGAATATTGTTTTCCTCTCCTCCTTGCCAGCGTACCCACAGCTCCAGAGGAGCTACTCTCACTCCTGTAGATGCTTTAACTGATACATTCCTAATTCCACCTTGGGGCTGTTTTCATGAGGAGAGGAGCCTTTGAAGGCACCTTCCCCTGCTCCAGGCCTCCAGAAGGGTTTGTGCTGTCCAGAGGTTTGTCCTCTCTTCCCACTGGTGCTGGCTGGCCTGATGAGTACCTGGCTCCTGCCCACAAACCTTCACTTTCCTCCTCAAAAATAAGGGTGTTTTTAAGGCAGCAGTCTAGGTTTGCATGTAAAATCTGGCACAAAAGATCTTTCTAGCTTCAGGTTAAATGTTTGATCTTTTTTGTCCTCTCTGCAGAACAGAACAATTTAAGACTAATTTTTTGTTGTTGTTATTTAGTTGCTGGTGTATTAACAGGCTGTGTAAACTTGGGTTATTCCCTGAAATATGAGCTGTGCTCTTCAGTCTTCTCCTTGACCATCTCCAGATCTCCTGCAAGCTGGTTTTCCTCTGTCTGAGCTTGGAATACTTGGATAAATTTCTTTTATATGGAGTCTCCATTAGTGGCTGGGACAATCTCAGTTTAGTGGGACAATCCCAGTCATCCACAGCAGAACCCAAGCATTTAGGGCAGAAAAAGTTTAATGTGGCTGATCCGTATGAAAGGACTCACTCATCTTGGCACAAGCCACTCACCGGGTGTTCCTCTCTTCCAGGGTGCATCGAGAATAATCATCAGCCTTAACAAGGATTGATTGTGTGCTCCTCATCCTCCTGGTTTGGTATTAATCGGAAAAAGCTTTGGCCGTCGCGTTGGGGAGGCGAAGAGGTGGATGAACGTCCCTTTCAAGGTACAGTAGAGGCGTGGATGTGGTGTTTGGGACGTGGAGCTGGTGCTGGTGTAGCTTTTGGAGGTTCCAGCTTCCTCATGGATTCACATCCCTCAATCCTACATGGAGAAATCTGCACTCCATCATTCCCTTGTTCAATCCTAATGAGTGTGGTCTTCTTAGACCGGGGGTGTTGGCTTTGTTTTGGTGCAAACTTGGATAAATCCAGTGTTTTCTCTTCATTTACTTTAAAGAATCTTTAGTTTTTGAAACTTTTGGGTTGTGTTATGAGTACGGGCGTCAGTATTTGCACTATTTTAAAGAAAATTTTTCTTAAGTTTCTTTTTCTTGTCTAGACAGGCCAGTATTAGACTAAAGTATACTGGATTAGTATTAGACTGAAATATATTCTTACCTTGGTGGAGATGGGCACAGAATTCTTTCATGAGTGATTTATAAAGGAGGGGGAAAGAAAAAGCCCAGAGTCTTTCTGAGCAAAGGAAGGCCATGGAGTTAGAAGAAAGGTTCCAGAGTAAGAAGCGTTACTCAGGACATTGGTGAATTAAAACCCAACATCCGTCAGGGAGTTTGTGGGAAGTTTTTCTGGTCGAAGTTCTTCCCGTGGTCTGACCTGTGGAAAAGATTGAGGAATGCTTTTAAAAATTAAAAATAAAAACCCTACTGTAAGATTTCTTGTTGGGTGTTTCGAAGGACTCGTTCCAACCCAGGTGGCTTCAGTGCTGGGATGGTGCTGCTGGAGTAGCAAAGGGAGATGTGCGTGTGAAACCTGGGGATTTGTATAAACAGGATCTTTTCCTAAAGCATTTCTTGTTGCTGTGGCTTTCACGGGTTCACCCTGTCTGGAGAAGTAGTTTGTATTTGTGGTTTGATATTTCCTTAAAGCCTTCACACGAGGTGCTGCCGACACTGCCTGCTTCACAAACATAACCAATTTATGGTTTCGTATAAAAATTCTTTGAACTCATTGCAAATCTGATTTGATACCTCAGTGCCTAACTGAAGCCAATCCTAACTTTTAGGGTTGACTAAATTCTTCCCTTGGAATCTGGGTGATATTTAGCAGTGAGTTTCAGATCTGTTTGTGTGTGTTCCCCTCTGTGCTTCACTGAATTTCATGTTGTGTTTTGCTACTTGTATTTTTAAGTTGGTTTTTTTGCTCACTTTTTGATTTGGAGAAAACTCCTGTTGAGGTCAACAGCTGAATGAATCCCAGTAATTAGGATTGTCCTGTGCAGGGCCAGGAGTTGGACTTGGATGATCTTTGTGGGTCCCTTCCAGCTCAGGGTATTCTGTGATTATAATTTACTGAGAAGTGGCCAACTGTTCTAAGAGAATAACTTTGTCTTTGGTGCCTGCTTTCTCCATAGCTGATCCCAGAAAAAGATTAAATTCAAAGAGACTGAAGTCTCAGAAGTAATTAATGTATGATGCTCAGCATAAACATTAATAGACTAAATTCAATTTATTTTTAAGATTTTGCTAGTATAAAAAAAGGATATTTTAGAGAAGCAAGAGCTTGGATGTGCTTATCAGGGCTTCTGAGCTGTTGAGGTTGGAATTCAGTGGCCAGCTGGAATCCTGAAGCTGCTGGGATTGGCAGGATGTGCCTGGAGCCACGTGAAGAGGAGTGGCCATGGGCTGGTCACTGTGGCCACTGTGACTGGCCAGGTGAAATGGCCCCAACAGAATTGTGTGAGTGGTTTGTCTTGCATGATGAGGCCCCATGTGGATGTGACTCTGTTGGCTGAAGTGAAATAGACCCACAGCACCTTCCTTTTAAAATTTAAAAGGATTAAAACAGCAGCTTCTTCAACAGAGTCCTTTTGGAGTAAGACAGCAAAGTCCACACTGAGGTCATGGGACTTCTCAGCTGCCTCAGGTAGTGTGGGATTCAGAGATGGAGTGTTAGAAGTGTCCATCACACCCAGAGCCTTTTGACTCCTGTGAGCTATTGGAAAGACATTTTGGGCTGGGTATTTTTTCTCTCTCTGAAACAGGGGTTATGAAATAGCTGATGGGAGCTGGAAGGGCTTGTGCACCCATTTCTGCTTGTGTTTCATTATCCATCACTTCCTGATCGGTGTCACAGGGCCAGAGCATTCAGATTCAGATTATGGGGGGGAAAAGTGATGCATGAAGCCTATACAAAGCTGCCCACTCAGATTTCTGGGCTTTGTTTGCATGGGTCACATTCACTTGTCACAAGTTACTCTCTTTTTTTTGTCAGCTATTTCAGCAATGTCACACATTTATTTCAGCTCAGGCGTAGCAGTGGTAGTGCTGGCAGAGCAGGGAGCTTGTGTTTGCAGAGCACAGGTGAGAAGACTTCTGAATTTAGATCTGAAATGTTGATTATATCCTAAAAGGTTCTTCTTGTGTGATTGGAAACCTTTGGATCCTGGACACTGTAGTGCTCCCAGGTCTGATGGCACCTCTGAGTAGAGGTTATGATAATCTCTAATCTAATCGAATCAAAATTGGTTTAAAATGCATCACTGGAGGAGGGCAAGGAGGGTGGGAGGTAGGAACAGACCCACTACCAAACAGGTGCTACCTGTCCCAGAGGATATGAATGGGAATTGTAAAATATTTGGTTGGAAAGGTTCTTTAAAGGTCATCTCATTCCACCCCCCTGCCACGGGCAGGGACACCTTCCACCATCCCAGGTTGTTCCAAGCCCTGTCCAAACTGGCCTTGGACACTTCCAGGGATTCAGGGGCAGCCACAGCTTCTCTGGGCACCCTGTGCTGGGGCCTCACCACTCTCATAGTCAAGAAATTCCTTCTAAAATCTGGGTTCACCCATTTTTTCCATCATAATTACTTTCATGATCCCAGCAGCTTTACAGAAGGGGTAGAGGGGAAGCATTCCTGATGCCGTGCAAAACCTGGAATGGGAATGTGGGCACGATCATCTTCTCCAGGTCCTTAGACCACCAGCCCTGCCTTAGGCTCACAGAAATAGTTTTGTTTAGGAAAATCAAGGACCTTGTTCAGAAATGCTGAAATTTCTTTGGAAATTCAGCTTCCAAATCCGCAGAGAAGCCACCTCTGCTCCCAGCAGCGGGTCGGAAGCTGGGTTTTTTGGGATGGCTGCCAAGAAACATTTCTTGGAAACCCTCCCCTGTGCAGTACGAACAGCAGGACAGGAGGTCTGGGTTTGAACTGTGGATGATAAAACCAGGGAGGTTTTGGCAGGGCTGTGTTCAGATGCCTCATTCTTGGCCTTTCTCCTTGGGGTGTACGGGCAAACCCCGGCCTGGGCTGGCTCAGAAACTTCCATCTGACTTTGTAGCAAAGCTGAGTTTTTCACTGACTAGGAAAGTTTTTCGGATTGAAACAGCTCTCTGATTTTTTGGATGGATTTCTCCAGCCCATTGACTACACCCAGTCTGTATTTTTGAATTAAACTAGTGATGAACCTTCCCTACAGTGCAAGAATTTTCGTAAAATCATGAAATGGTTTGGATTGGAAAGTGGCCTTAGAGACCACCTGCTTCCAACACAGGGACATCCTCCACTAGACCAAATTTCTCCAAGCCCCATCCAGCCTGAGGATTCCCTGAAACCATCCCCTGATTTTGTGATTCTTTGAAAATGGATGAAGCTGTAGCCTGGAGTATGAATTACTCCTTCACTCCTTCACCTTCAGGTCAAACTTTCCCCCTTCTTTTTATGTGCACGTTCCCGATTGCTCTCTTTGAATCCCTTCTTTCTATTTTTTTGGGAAACTATAAAATTTATGTGGAGAAGGAAGGAAAATCTCTTTCTTGCTGCAAGGGCCAGGTCAGCATCTTTTTTTAAAATCCCTGTGAGAGCAATTTGTCAGAAAACCTTGTGGGAAGCACAGAGCTTGAGCCTTGTGGAGCCAAGCTGAGCTTGAACACTCCCTTGATTTGAGCTCATATCACCAGCAGGAAGAGAAATCTTTTTATCAGTAACTTTACAGGATAAGGAGAATTTCCCAAAGGATGGGCTTCTTCCCTAAGTTTCATTCTCTGAGGAGGCCCTGAGAAAAGCAGATCTACTGGGAAGCTGGTAGCTCCAGACAAGTAGGTGCATGCACTGGTGTGCATTCCCACCTGTAGGTACACAGAGAGCTTTCCCAAATTGCCCAGAACCTGAGAAAATGGAGATAAAATCAAAAAGGCAATTGCAGTTAATTATGCTTTCAAGGCAACTGGAGATTGGTTGGAATCCTGTGGGATTTCTGAGGCCTCCCAGTTGCAATTTCATGTGCAGTGTGGGCAGGAAGGTTTGGTGTCCGTGGTTGGAGATGTCCCAGTTGTGACTGTCACCTCTGCCTGTCGGGCTGTGCATGGCACAGATGTCACCACCAAAACACAGGTATTGTCTCATGGCAAATTCTTCATAGAATTTTTGAGTTTCAATTAAAAAAAAATAAATTAAAAAAGCATTTTGTGCATGACTGAACTTTGTTGTTCTTTTTCCAACTACATACTTTCCCATTTCTTCCCATCCTCACCAAAACCTGGCCTGAATTTTGTGTTTTGGGTGATGGGAAGAACCCACATTCCAAGAAATCTTGAAGATCTCTTTGGTTTGTAGAGGAATTTGGATGTGACCAAAGAAGTGCCAGATGTGGGATGCTCAGGGGTTTGTAGGTGAGCTGGTGTGGAGGAACAGGTGTAGAAATCCATCGTGACAGTTAAATGTCTGATTTTCTATGATGTGAGCTTGGAAAATTAAAGGAAGAACCTACCTTTTAACTCCAGAAAAACCAAAGTCTTGAGGGATTTAGCAGTGGGAGTCACAAAATACATGAAGCTGTATGGGACAGTATTTCTTGCTGTGCCCTTCTGTTCCTGTGGGAATTTAAGTCAAAAAATGCTCTGCTAACTTCAGAATTTTGCTTGACCCAACCTTTGGATCTCCAAACACATTGTCACCATCTCCCATCCAACTCATTATTACCTGAAATTGCAGTTTTTGAGAGGTCCATGTGAGCATTTGTTCAGGTCTAGACTTAAGTAGTAGCAGAAACACGTGATGTTTTTAAAAAGATAACACAGACTTGTTTTTATTCCCTTGAGATGGCAAATCTTTCTTCAAAGAATCATGAATTAAACAAGACAGTGCCTCACAGCGGGTATTAAAGAAAAAATAATAATTAAAAAAAGCCTTTTGGAATGGTCTTTCCCTCTGGCATCTCCACTCAGGTTCTGCAATCAGTAATTCAAAGGAGGTTTTGTGGGAAGGGGAGGTGAGATGCAGGAGTTGATATGACTTCCCCAAGGGTGAGAACTTTGAGAGCTGGGACCTGAGCATTAATCTCTCTAATTCCAGCTCAGCACTTCACTGTGAGATCATTACTTTGTGTGATTAATCTGTGCAATGCCTCCAAAGCCTCTAAAACCATAATGCTACACATGTATTGAGGAGTATTGCTGCCAGTTGGAGAATTTTGGAGTCTCTTGCCATCCCTAACACCTTTTTGCTCCAACTTTGAATACAGGGAAACACTCCCTGGCCTTGGTTGGTCTTAATCTATTCTAATCATCAGGGCTGATGTAGTCTTCTTTGAGGAATACTGTTTTCAGTAGGGACAAAGAGTTCTCAGTGTAAAAATCAGCTGAAATGCATCTGATTAGTACAGGCAGAACTGCAGCCATGACAGCATCATTCATAGTTTTCTTGCAAAGATGATTAACGTGTTGTGTTCTTAAAACTCATTTCCTAAAGACAGGAGAGCAGTAACAGGACACAGTGTGTGTGTTTATAGGCTCCTCCATCCCAAATAACCTTCAGAACCTCTGAGCATTTCCAGCCCTGTTTGAGAAACTTCAAAGTCTTCAAATCTTGCAAATTCTGTGGAAACTGAGTAGCAGGGAGGAGGGGGGCGGTGAGTGGAGAGACCTTGAGACTTCCCAGACTTGATTCAAATTCTGCAGTGTGATTTTACTTCTTAGGTAATCCACGTCTGATTTTTAGGATGTTGCCGGCTCCTCGGTTGAGGTCATGGTATTATCAAAGCCTCGAGTGTGATGCTGCTGGGCAGTCACTTCATCCTTCCGCTGCGTTAACCCCAATTTTAATGTAGGATGACTTCATCCTCCTTCTCTCAGAGGCACGTGCTGCCTCTTTCACATTAACAGATTTACCAGCAGCACCTCACACATCTCAAGCTCTTTGCGAATCCCATCGGCGCCCGGAGCCCTGGGAGTATCTGATGCATCACGTTGCAAACTGTGAAATTGAAGATTCAGCCCCACTTTGATGCTTTGGCTCTGTGAGCAGCAGAACTAATGTGGCTCAGCATACTAATGAGGGAGGTGTTTATTGTTCAGGGCCTGGCTGGTGTTGAGCTTCGCCCTTGAAAAATTCCTGGGAGGATGGTTTTCCTCTCGGGATGGGCCTTGTGGAGTCCTTGGCAAACAACTGGCATGGCAGTGGCAGGGGAAAAAGCCCAACTTTCAATGCAATAGCCCCAAAATTAAATCCTCTAAGTAGTTTATAAAAGACCTGAAGGAAGGGAGGAGGAGGAATTGAAGTGGAAATCGTTGCTTTTCATGGAGAGAAAGTGAGAGTGAAACTAAGGAGAGGCCAAAGTCCACAGGTCACCACAAGGATAAAATTAAGATGCCAGCAGCTTTTGGCATCACTGGGGACATCAAAAATGTTGTTTCCACTTTGGAGAAGCCCTTCTCCAGCACTGTCTATTTGGATCACTGACATCTGTTCATTTTAGTTGGAAAGGAACCAAAATGAGTGAAAGTGGCAGTTTAACCTTGTCTGGGCTTGGTAGAAAAGCACTTAAAACTAAAAGCTGGTGGTGGTGGTACTTGGAAATACTGACTGGAGACGGCTTCATTGAGATGAAACCTCTTTATGAAGACAGGACTTGAAAATTCTGTGTGTTTGTCCGGTGCCACATCCTTTGGGGTTTGCTGGGAGAGAGGAATCCTTTACACTCCTCAAATTTGTCATCTGGGCAGTTTAAATTCCCTAGAAAGGGGTGGGGGATTACTTGGGAGAATTTTGCTTGCAAGGATGGCTTCCACCAGGAGGGGAGAATGCCACAGACTGAGGGCTTGTGCACGAGGGCATGGTGGTTTCTGGGAATTTGAGATTTCCGTGGAGACTGGCCAGGTTGGAGACCCAAACCTCTGAATTATGTGTAATGTAATAGCTGAGTTAATGAAAAATCACAGAACCATTTGGGTTGGAAAAGATTTCCAAGATCATTGAGTCCAAGCCTAGACCCATTCCCACCTTGTCACCCAAACCAGAGCAGTGAGTGCCATGTCCAGTCATTCCTTGAACACCTCCAGGAATGGGGACTCCACCACTTCCCTGGGCAGCCACCTACAGTGCTTAACAACCATTTTCATGAAGAAATTCCTTGAAATGAGATGGTCTCCTGAATATCTGTCCTCTTGACTCAGCTGGAGGGCCTCCAAAAGCCAAGGTGATTTTGGTTTAGGTCCCCTTAGCAATGAAATATGCATCAAAAATCATAAACACACAAATTCCACTTGATTTTAGTGTCTGCTCCACATCCAGCTTTTATATTCCTGGGATGTTCTTGATTTATTTCCACCAAGAAAATTAAATTCCTTCTGAACCACGCAAAACTCAGAGCAATGCCTTGACATGGTTTTGCTTGGGGAACCCAAAGAGTTTTTAGGAGCCTGGTTGGAAATTCCAGCAAACCAGGACTGTTGGCAACCAACTTCCAACTCGAAATCCTCCAGGAGCACAATGCACTACAATTATAGCAGCATTCCCGGGTCAGGAAACAAGCACAGCCACTGCTGTATTCCTGTGTGTGATATTTCTGACACACAATGTTATCTTGGGGATTGTTACGTCGGCTTTTATGTGGCGCAGGGAGGGTGGGGCAGAGGTTAATTGGTCATGTTAATGGTTTTCATGTTCCTGATTTAGGCTCTCCGTGCTGTCCTTGGGTTCAGAGTGAGTTAGGAGAATTATTCATTCTATTGTGGTGCTGTCACATCTGTGGAGTGGGGAGGTGGCTCCAGCTACAGCCCAGATGACTGGAAAAGCTCATTCAGTCAAGTTTTGGGGTTTTCTCCTGTTTATACCATGTTGAAAAATCCTGAGAATCCTCATGGATAGACTTGCTCTGAAACCAGACCTGTCTGTAGAGACCTGTACCCAGCTGGGCTTCAGCTGAGGAACAGGAACTGCTCGCTGTGTATTTGTTCAAACCCATCTCTGGCAAAATGTCTTCAATTCACCCAAAACGTGTCTCTTTGGACATGTGTTCTGGAAATGTGGAAACTAGTGCAGAGTTCATGGCTTTGTGGTTACAGGGCTTTTTTCCTTCATAGAATTACAGAATTATACAATTGTTTGGATTGGAAAATGCCTTTAAGATCATTAAATCCACCCCTTAGCCCAGCGCTGCCAAGGCCACCGCTAACCCATGTCCCCAAGTGCCACATCCACTTGGCTTTTAAATCCCTCCAAGAGTGGTGAATCCATCACTGCCCTGGGCAGCTGTACCAGGGCTGGACAACCCTTTCCATGGAGAAATTTTCCCTCAAATCCAATTTAAACCTCCCCTGGTGCAACTTGAGGTCATTTCCTCTTGTCCTCAAAATATAAAAAAGCCCCAGAAACTAAAACCCCAAACCACTGCAACACCCAAACCCTCAACTTGTTTGGTTTAGTGACCATTCCTAAAATACTTCTGCTCACCAAAGCTATGGAAATAGGCACCTAATGCACTGGTTGAGGGGTACAGCTCAATGAAAAATGAAAACAGGTTGGCTTTTTTTTTTTTTTATTCTTCAGTGCCTGGTGAGAGGAGAAGAATCAGTGAGGAAGTCAAAATTTTGGGATCAGTTTCCTAATGGCCCAAAATGCATCTTTTTGCATGAATTTAAAGTTAAAAAGTGTTCCAGGCCAGGTTGGACAGGGCTTGGATCAACCTGGGATAGTGAAAGGTGTCCCTGACCATGGCAGGGGGTAGGACCAGATGATCTTAAAGGTCCCTTCCAACTCAAACCACTCTGTGGTTCACAAAAGATATTAAATGCCTCTCTCTTTTTCTAGAAGCTGAAATGTCACAGCCATGGTGGGGTGGTTACAGAAGAAACACACACAACCATTCTGCTGGGGATTAAATTTCATTTTTATTTATGATGTGCTCCTCTCACACATAAAAAGCTTATTTGCTAAAGACCATTTGCTTTTCTCCGGCCAGACCGACAAGGCTGTGCTCAGGAAGCACCAGAGGGATGGCTTCATTTTATAAGAATTAGAAAAAAAAACACTTCTGAGAGAGCTCATCGTGTCATACTTCCTCTGAAAGACTCCAAGTCTTTCACAAAACTGAGCAGAATCCCATGGGGCCGCAGCCATGCCGGGGTGGTGGATTGAATGACTTAAGTATCTTTTTCTGGTCTGATTTGTGACTGTAGCTTTAATTTATTGCCTCCTCTGTAAACCACAGATATGTTTGTTATTTGCAATTACATGGTAGAAAAAAAAAAAAAAAAAGAGCTTTATTTGGATTTTTAAGTCATTCTTGTTCTTTGCAGTGGCATTTGTTGCAGTGAAATCCTTTTATGAGACTTGTGGGGAGAGTTGGGTTGAAAAAGCTTTTCAAAGGGACACGTGATAGGCTCAAGGAAGGGATAGATTGGATATTAGGAAAATTCCTCCATGGAAAGGGTGGTCCAGCCCTGGGAATCTAAAAGCCCTGTGGATGTGGCACTGCTGGGGGAACAGTGGACTCAAAGACCTCAGATGGCTTTTCCAACCTTAATTGTTCTCTGATTCTAAGCATAAAAATGAAGTTTTTATCCCTTAATGGGGCTGGAGTAGTGCGGCATTCACCCAAGTCAATGCTGTACATGCAATATTT
Organism: Hippolais icterina; assembly: GCA_013400075.1. NCBI lineage: Eukaryota > Metazoa > Chordata > Aves > Passeriformes > Sylviidae > Hippolais > Hippolais icterina. The sequence goes on along the minus strand of VWYN01013965.1, from coordinate 118,847 downwards.
GGAATATTCTTTTTTTACTGTAGAAACCCTCCTACCTGAAATTTAAACACCTACAGGAGCTGGAGTTCAGTTTCTCTTTCAAAAAATTGTCCCTATGATGGGCACCTCATGGTCTGATGTTTATGGTCACCATATTCACATTGAGTCAGCAACCTCCTCCTTGTCACTTAACACAGCCTTAAAATGTTCATGCTGAAATTTCCCATGTGTGTAATAATTTCTTTGTTTTGCTTGACTGAACCTGAAAATTTTGCATTTTTTAGATCAGGGAGAAACGTGTGGTCCAGATCCAGGGATTAGTGATAAAATATTCTGGAAAAAAAAAAATTAGCTTTCATGTTGGTTTCAAATCAATCCCTTAAAAAGGCAGAAAGAAGGATGCCCAGAGAAGCTGTGGCTGCCCCTGGATCCCTGGAAGTGTCCAAGGCCAGGCTGGATGGGGCTTGGAGCAACCTGGGACAGTGAAAGGTGTCCCTGCCCATGGCAGGGGGTGCCACTGGATGATCCTTAAGATCTTTCCCACCCAAAACATTCTGGGATTCTCATGGGATTCTGTTCCAAAGGACACAGTTACCAACCAGGCTGTTCAGCAGTGCTGATTTGGGGAGGCTCTGCTGTCTGGATTCCAGTCTGTTGTGAAAAGGCATCTCATCCACAATGCAGTTGTAAGTTCCAGTGCGTGGAGCAACCAGGCGTGAAAAAAATTAAATTGCTCATAAATATTTTACTATATTTTTGAAAACGTTGCCCAGTAATTGCTTTCCTATCATTACCTTCTGCCTGCATGAAAATAACATATGCCAGCATGAACCCCAGTGGCAATGGGGAAGGATTGAGTGGGAGAAAATGAGGTTATCTCTTGATCAGTATTTTATCAGCTCAATAATAATATTTTGATTAGGAGAAGTAGTGCACTGTCCCTCAAAGAGGAACAGGCTTCTTGTGATTTCTGTGTCACCAGAGTTGTTTGAGGAGGGTTGAATCCCACACGGCTTAAAAACACCAAACCACTAAGACCAAAGGATCATCTTTTAACAACTCTGTCATCTGCTTTAAATCCTTTTCATTTCTCCAGCCTGAGTGCCTGGAAGGAAACTGGAGCTCTTCCCTGAGTGGTATTGCTGCCTCTGGCTTGCTCTGGACACCTTTCATGTAGGATAGGAGAACTTGTGAGCAGGGGCAAGTCAAAGGGCCTTGAGTTAAGGGATTATCAATCCCCAGGTCAGGGTGGTCTCAGGGATGCAGGCAGAGCTGCTCCTGTTTCTGTTTGTCCTGAGCATGAGGTGGCTCCAGTTACAGAATCACAGAAGGGCTTGGATGGGAAAGAACCTGAAAGAACATCCAGTTCCAACCCCCCATCAAGGTCAGGGACACCTTCCACTAACCCAGGTTGCTGACAATAATACAGTTGAGTTCAGCCTTTTGTTGGGGAGATGAAAATAGAGGATGAATTGTGAATAACATGGGAGGGCTAAAAGTCAGTCGTCCCAGGATGTTGGTTAATCACTTCAAAGATAAGAAGCTGCATTTTAATTATATATTTTTCAGAACTACTGAATGTTAGGTTTTGTGTTGGTATCAGCAGGAGCTTGTACCCATCATGGTGTTTAGGGGTAGTTCTTACAATCTTGAGTCAGCAGGAAATATGTTTATTGCAGTGATATTGGGGTTATGGTAGGTTTATAGCAAAATCTATATATATAATTTGTAGTAGCTATATTATATTAGATTTATAATAGGTTTATAGGTATATAAATCTCAGAAACACAGAATCACAGGACGGTTTGAGTTGGAGGGAAGCGTAAAGATCATCCCATTCCACCCCCTGGCCATTGTCCCAAGTTGCTCCAAGCCCCAATGTCCAACCTGGCCTTGGACACTTCCAGGGATCCAGGGGCAGCCACAGCTGCTCTGGGCACCCTGAGCCAGGGCCTCATCACCCTCACAGGGATGGATTTCTTCCCAATATCCCATCTAACCCTGCTCTCTGGCAGTGGGAAGCCATTCCCTGTGTCCTGTCCCTCCATGCTTTGTCCTCAGTCTCTCCCCAGCTCTGCTGGATCCCCTTTAGGCACTGGAAGGGGCTCTGAGCTCCCCCAGGATCCTTCTCCTGGTGAACACCCTCAACTCTCCCAGCCTGACTCCAGAGCAGAGGGACTCCCACCCTTGGAGCAGCTCCATGGCCTCCTCTGGACCTGCTTTAACAGATCTATGTCTTTCTTCTGCCAGGGAGCCCAGAAAATGCCATTGTTCAATGCCTTGGCACAACCCTGCAATTCTTGGCGTTGGGATCTGGCTGGAATTACTGAGCTCAGCCCAGGCTCCCTTTCCTCACTCTGCTGTGAAAATGAGGAATAACCCAACTGCATCCCAGGGGTTCTGCAGGTGCAGCAGGTGGTCGGTGAGAGCTGCAGGGTGCAGGTCCTTTGTACCTCCCTGCCCTTCCCTGAGCACACTCCCCACGCTCCCTGCCTGCTGCAGATCACTCCCTTCTGGTGTTGAGAGCCTCTCTCTCCATCCCTCCATCCCATGGTAGCTGATGGATACAGCACAGCAGATCATGGCACTGTGCCACCAGCCTTGCCAGTGACCTCAGCAAAGCCCCTCTCCCTGCTCCTGCTGCTTTAAATCGAGGATAAAAGGCAGTATCTCATGAAAAGGAAGGTCTGAAGGTGATGCTTGCACGTAGCTCTCTTTGTTGCAGGTGTCTGCACTCCCGACATCCTTCTCATCCTCAGAAATCTAAAAGCTCTGTGGCGGCATTCAGCAAAGGACTGCAGTGCACAGGGCTTGTGGCAGTGTGCAGTTAATCACCAGGCTACATCCAAAGGAAAAGAGAAACCCTTTGCTCATAAAAAGGGTGGAAAAGGGATCGAGATTTTGCATGAATCAAGAGATCTTTGCAGCAGCACGGTGTCATTGCTGGGAAAATTCATGGGGACCTCAAAGATAAGGGCAACAGGAGTGCTGAGCACCATAGGGTTGTATTTTAAAAACCCCACAGTTCGTCTCTTTTTTGGATGTTAGAGAAAATTGTGTGGGCAGAAGCAGTGGTAAAGTCTCCGCACTTGTATCAGGGAAGCTGCTGATGGGTTTCACCAAATATTTTCATGGTGGATTGAGATTGTGGAGGAGATAAATGATTGAGCTCTCCAAAACGCCTGGAGGCTCCTTGTGAAGGGTGGCAAACTGGATTTCTGGGTTTTGAGGGTGCAGCCATGGGGGAGTTATCAGAAACACAAAGAGATAAATCCAGGCTCACTGCCAGGATGTTTGCTGATAGTAAATAGACTCATGAGACGTGCAACAGCCACTGGAAAAAACGTGAGCACTGATGCTGAGTACCGTGCAAATATCCACTAATTGGTTAAAAAAAAAAAAACCAAACCCTCAGCGTTTAAAACGAGTTCTGCAGGGAGAAGAGGTGGAGATGCCAAAACTGGGAGGAGCTTTGATAGGCAGCGTTGAAAAGCCATTTCCTGAGTGGGAGGTTGGAAGGATGGATCCTGTAGGTTGGAGTAACATGGGAACGCTGCCTTTCCTATTGCCCCTCGCGTTCCCTTTTTTTGCTGGGCCATATTTATTATTTCACATGGGTTATAACTTCCTCGTCGGCGCACGGGGGTGTGGGAGGGGGAAGGAAATGACACTTGCTTTCTTTGCAGGACTTTGGGAAGAGCTGCAGAGGAAAGGTTGGCTCTAAGAGCTCGGTAGAAATGCCACACTTCCGAGCGAATTCCTGCAGGTACATCGGGTGAAGTAACCTGAAACCTGGCATTTGGGGTGCGGCTGAGGAAAATTGCAACCTGTCCAGTTTTGCCTTGTAACGTAACACACCGTGGAAAAGAGCCTGACTGGGTTCTTTTAACACTTTTTTTGTCTTTCAGGCTTGTAATGGCTCGATGGTTTTGGGGCGCTCGCTCAACCAAAGGTGGCTGGGCTTTGTTTGCCTCCAGAGCCCTGTTTCCCTTCAAACAGTCACAATCAGGCAGGAAATGGGTTTCTTGTCCAGCCAGCCTGGTTTTCTCAACAGCAAAAACTCCCTGGGTCCTGCTGGGAAACTCTCCAGCTCTGCTCACCCCTGCCCTTCTCCATGCAATTCTTCTAGAGCAGCATCCAGCCTGAGCTTGGACTCACCTGGCTCTGCATAATGCTCCTTGGAGTTTTTCTACCTTTTACCTCAAAAAAAATCCCCACACCCAAGCAGCTTTGCCTGTTCCTTTTTATGTCATTGTACAAAATGCGGCTGTCACACCCACCACCAGCTTCCTTTTAGGTTTTACCCAGCTCTGGGCTCCGGGTGCCTTGAATAAAGGGATTTATGCCTTGGACATGGCAGTGGCAGGCTTTTCTCCTGGCATGACCAGACTCTCAATGTGACATTCAGAGCTGTAAAACACTCCCTGACAATAGCTTGTGTTGTTCAAAGAGCAGCATAAATAATCGAGGGGGTTTTTTTCTCTTGAGGTTTTTTTGGGTTGGTTTTTTTTTTTTTTTTTTTTTGTGAGAAGAATAACATCTCTCCAGGCTCGCTGGGAAGGCGAAGGGCAGGCACTGTTGGAATGTGGAGGGGAAACTCAGGAAGGGGTGACATGGCAAAAGGGGACTTGAGGTTGTTTTCTAGAAGGTTTTTAGCGTTATGGCATTGGGATATCTCTCAAACAAGGTGTTGGAGCCTCTGTTCCTTTTTACACATGCTTTTATATGGAATAAAAATAATTCCACAATCCAGGTTTCTGTGTGTTTGCAGGGAGCAGGAGGGGGCAGCCAGGGAGAACAGGGACAGGAGGAGAGGGAACAGCCTCATGTTGTTCCAGGGGAGGCTTAGACTGAATATTTCTTCATGGAAAGGGTTGTCCAGCCCTGGCAAAACTTTCCAGGGCAGTGCTGGAGTCCTCATCCCTGGAGGGATTTAAAAGCCATATGGATGTGGCACTTGGGGACATGATTTAGTGGTGGCCTTGGCAGTGCTGAGGGAATGGTTGGATTCAGTGGTCTTGGAGGGCTTTTCCAACCTTTTTGAATCTATAATTGTAGCCAGGGCTTTATCCATCTTGAAAACCTCCAGGGATGGAAATTGCCCAACCTCTGGGCACCCAGCTTGACTGACCTCATGGTGGAAAAGCTTCTCCCTGCACCTTGAACATCTCTATTCATCTTCTGCCCATCACATCCTGTGAGACCTGGGCTCTCCCTTCTCCCCAATGTCCTTAGAGATGCTGGAAAGCTGCTCTAATTCCCCTTCGTCACCTAGTGCTGGTAGCTAAACATGCCCAAAGAGAAAAAAGAGACAAATATTTGTGTTTGTGCACACACCACATACCTCAAATTAAAATTAGGAAAGGAAATTTTTTGAAGAAGTTACCAAAAAGATGCCTTAGCAATTCAGTGGCATTTCTTCCTGGTTCATTAGCCCACGTGTCTAGTGACTTGCCTCTTCTGAAACTTTCATAGAAATTTTTTTTTTTTTTTATTTTGCATCAGTCTTTACATTCCTTGTGGTCAATACCTAAGAGGTGACGTGATCCCAGCATTATTTTGTCAATTTAGCATCTTTTTGGTGCTGTGACCTGAATACAGGGCAGAGCAACTGCTGATTTAATCCTCTTCAATATGGTTTTTATCTTCTTTCTTCTAATTCTTTTTTAAAAAATCAAGAATTTCACCACCAAACCAGCTTCTTTTTTGTTGATTTCTCCAATACTCTCTGTAGTGAAAATAAACTACTGAATAAATGTATTTTGTACCGTGAATGTGCAGAGGGAAGAGCTTTTGTTCACTCTTTAGACACAACCCGATCCTAACCTCTTCTCTTAAAACTTTATATTTGTAAAAAAAAAAAAAAAAACTTACTTAAATATGCTTATTTTCTTTAAAAAATGTTTTTAAAATGAGCTTAAACTGAGGAAAAAAAACCCAACCCATGCAATAGTTGTGGCCATGCCCAGAGTCTGCCCAGCACGTGCCGTGGGTATGAATGAGCTCTGGCAGTTTTGTCTCAGGGCTGGATTAGGCACAGTTGCTACTGGAAACTGCACAGCCCAGCTCAGGGAAGCTGTTCCTCTCCAAAACAGAGTCCCTGCCCATGGCAGGGGGTTGGAACTGGAGGATCTTTGAGGTCCCTCCTGACCCAAACCATTCTGTGATGCTATGAAAGCACCACCGAGGTTGGGGACCTCACTGGGGTGATGAGGACACGCCCCATCCAGCATCACTAAATGTCACTTACTGGATTTTGACCTCCAGCAGCATCCAGGGGAGGCTTTTCCTTCTAGGATTTGCTTTGAGCTGCATTTTTCTTACCTTCATTTCTTTAAAAAAAGAAAGTCTCTTTTCAGGATTCAAACCCCAGAAAGTCTGGGTTTTTGCACGGTTTGTGTTCCAGCTTGCACAGGCAGTTGTCAGTCCCGGAGCAGCGATGGTGGCTTGGTTTTGAGATGTGAAACAAAAGCTTTTGTACAGCATGGCTGGTGTGTGCTGCTTTCTGCTGTCAGAAGGGAAGCTGAGCCTTGTGCTCAGCCCATTCCTCCCCTGGCCTTCCTGTGAGTGCTTTGAGCTGGCCCCTGTCAATCAGCAGTGCTTTCAGAACCAGTGTGTGGGATAAAGCTCCAAAAGCTGTCTGTGTCAGCTCAGGAGTGCTGGGTTTGGGGGTGTGCAGAGCTGCCCACGTGCAGTCAGTTTTGCACAGTCATTTTTGCCTCTCAGAGGAGTTGGACTCAATAATCCTTGTGTGTCTCTTCCAACTCAGAACATTCTGTGGTTCTAATCTGGGATCTCTGATTTGTAGCAGAACTTAGGAATTTTCTTATCCACAGCTCCTGGATCCCATTCATTCTTTCTAGACTCAGTCTAATCAAGCCAGCTTTAAACTGCAGCCTTGCACTGTGGGAAGGGACAGGGTGGTGTGTCATCCCCTCCAGAATCACTGATTTCTGTGTATGGTCTCTGCACAGGGGATGTGCCATTTTAGTACTTAAAGGGACTTAAAAAGAGAGAGTGAGTTTTTATACAGGCAGACAGTGATAGGACAAAGTGGGGGTTGGTTTTAGAATAGAAGAAGAGAGATTTAGATTAGATTTTAAATGGAAATTCTCTACTATGAGGCTCTGGCACTGGCTGCCCAGAGAAGTTGTGGCTGCTCCATCCCTGGGAGTGTCCAAGGCCAGGCTGGATGAGGCTTGGAGCAGCCTGGGATAGTGGAAGGTGTCCCTGCCCATGGCAGGGGGTTGGAATGAGATAATTTTTCAGGTGCCTTCCATCCCAAACCATTCCATGATTCTCTAACACCTTTTGCTGCAGGGAGATCTCCCCTCCCCGTGCTGACCTGCCCTTTGCAGGCTGAGAAAAGCACAGTCAGGTTTTATTTCACCCTGGCAGCTTATTTTAAAACCAGGCTGACAGAGCAGTGGCCCTGAGAACAGAAAAGATGTCGAGGCAGTGGTGATTATTGGGAGTGTTAGAGCAGCATGGAGAATGCAAAGATGCAGAAGCAGTAAGAATGGGTTGGGTTGTTTGGATCAGAAAAACTACTTGCTTTTAGGGTTTTTTTCAGGTATTTGCTCATATTTTTTGTCATTGACTGCTGTGCTTGAATGAAACTCCCCCTGCCCTTGCCTTGGGAGATGCTGCTGCTGTCAGTAGCTCTCAAGGCAGCTTTGCCACCAGGACCAGCCTGTCCTCCTCTCTGTTGCCAGAGAAAGCCTCATCTCTTGCAGAGCAATGACGTCCAGTTTATACTTATATACCTGGAATTCTCCCTGGAGCTGTATTGTGCAACAGGCAGCGTGATTCCACATGTGTTTTATGTAAGCCCCAGAGAGGATTCCGGGTGTTGTGTTGGAGAATCAAAGCCCTGTTTGGGGGAACCTGCAGTCTGACTATCCAGTTGGACAAGCTCAACTTTCCCTGCAATTTAAATAGACTCTGCCAGAATGTTAATTGTGCCAGGCTCCAGAGCTACCTTTTAACTCCTTAGGAGCGTGGAGGGTTTCTAAGCCATCCTCTCTCTCCTGTTTAAATAAGAGCTTGGGATATCTGTCCATCACCACTCGTTCCCCTGGAAAGCTTTTATCGTGTGTCATTTGGGATAATCCAGGACATTTCTGCACAGCTCAAGAAGGTCCTTTCCTCCCCATCTGCTTCCCCATTGTATGGAAGTGGGGATCTCCCTCAGAGCACAGTTTTTACCTTTATTCATCCTAGAAATTCCTCCTCTTTCAGGCTGACTGTTTGATACCCATAATGTCTTGGCACTTCAATTCTGTTTACTTGTTCTCAGTTTATGGCACTTTCCTAACTAAATTCAACCAGAATAACCAGCGTCCAGAGAGAGAAATTCCAGTTTATTGTGAATATCAACAACACTGGAGAAACAGCTGTTTAGATTGGAGCAAACTCACTCAAAAATCATTATCTCGTTTATTAGAAGGCAAAAAGGAGCTTCAGGTGTCAGAGATAGAGAAGGGATCATCTCCAATTTGGTTTGTTGTGGTATTGTGGGAATACAGGTGCACTTAGTCCCAGCTGGAGCTGTGGCAAAACCTGTCCCCTGGAAATGCTGGAAGCTTTGCTGTTGATTTACATGGATGCAGAGAGCAACCCTGCCTGCTCACAGATTGTTATTATTTTACCATCTGTAAAAGTTTCTGCAGCAAAACCTTCGTTTGAATAGAGAAGATTTAGGATAGTAAAGAAAACAGGCATAAATTAGGGCAAAACCATGTGGGTTTGTTCTTGCTGCAGGGCAATAGTGGGAAAAGAAAAAGAAAATTAACCTCCTTTTTCCCAGGATACTGCCTTACCTGGAACGTGTACCTTCCCTGAGAGGTGGCAGATGGATTTCTTTGTTTTCCTTCAGGCTTGTGAAGCATCCAGGATTTTTGGAGGAGCAGCTGTGTACCTCAAGAGTTAGATTTAGATGTCTCCTTGTAGCCTGGCATATTCCAGCTGCTGCTCATGTAGGGTGGACCTGTCACACACAGGATCTTCTGATGTCATCCCGGACTCTGTGGCAGCTGGGATGGTCTTTAAGGTCCCTTCCAACCCAAACCATTCTGTGATTCTGTGATCCTGTGTTTTTTGGGGTCTGAGTACTTGGCACGTTCACTGTTAGTGATTTTTTTAAAAGTTTAGGTAATTAATCATTTCAAACCAGTCCTGGTAGCTAAGGTAGGACAGAATATCTGTGTGGGAAGGCAGAGTCCTGGTTGGACACTTGGCATTCACTTAGGGGAAGGAGTTGAGTGAATTTGAACCAAAAATGCATGGGTGTAAATTTAATTTAAAAAAAAAACCCAAACATTTTAAAGCAGCATTTTGTATTTTAAACAAAGAATACAGAGCTATGGGTGGACTTCCAGATAAGCAAAAAACTTATTCTATTGTTGGAGTAGGGTCTTTACTGGTGAAACAAAACTGAAAACCCCAAAAGGACCCAAGACCTGTGGTCGCCTGCAGGAGATCACTGTGGTGGATTCAAAGGAAGGTCCACAGCTGCACTCAACACCTGCCACCACAGCTCAGTCAGAGCTTTTCTGTCCATTAGGAGGTCTCATCTGTGACTTTTGGCTCCCCTTTCCATCTCCAGTACATCCAAAGTTTACAGAATTCCCATGGTGGGAGTCCCTGTACAGAGTTGGAAGGATCCCGCTGCCGGTGGGATGAGTCCTGCAGGTTTAGTCCTGCTGTCCACTCTATCCTCCCCAGAAAAACACCAAAACCTCTGGCAGGAAAGCAGTCAAGTCCTGGATCTTTGGTGGTTTGGGGAACCTGGGTGGAGTAGACCAGGATGTGGCTCCTCCAGGGCTGCACCCCCAGAAATCTGCCCTGTAGCCCTTTTGTATTTTAACAACACCCTTATGCTTCCACAACCTGATGCACATGAGGGTTTGTGCCACAATTCTTCTGATCCTTGTGTCTGCTGAGTCCCCATGGACTTCAGTGGTGTTTGTGGAGCCAGGAGGATTGTCAAAACTCTGAATTTCATCCAGCCTAAAAGCTACAACAGAGCCGACATTACTGTTTGGTGCAGTGCTGAGCAATCCACAGCCTGGTTCTGCAGCGTGTCCATCCCCTCCCTCGTTGGAATTACCACAGGGACACTCCTGTCGTGTGTGGGGGGAGTTGTGAACAGGTTTAGGTTGGATTTTAGTATCTTCTTCATGGAAAGGGTTGTCCAGGCCTGGCACAGCTGCCCAGGGCCATGGTGGAGTCCCCATCCCTGGAGGGATTTAAAAGCTGTGTGGATGTGGCACTTGGGGACATGGGTCAGTGGTAGCCTTGGCAGTGCTGGGGGAATGGTTGAATTTTGTTTTTAGAGGCTTTTTCCAACCTAAATAATTCTACGATTCTATAAAATTGAGTGGATTTATTCACAAATTTTTCTTTGACAGTGAACTTAAAGCCTGATGGTCAGGCCTGGAGGGGAAGCTCTTCCCTGAACACACTGAAGTGGTGCAGTGACAGTGGCGGAAGTGAAACCCATTTTTCTTTGGTCTCTGCAGCTCTGGCTTGCATTGTTTTGGGTTTTTTTGCTCATATTTAGCTTTGTTAAAAGCCTTACTTTGCACTCTCGTCATCTCCTGAGGGTTTGAGGTTCAGCTGGAGCAGGATGGGGTTGAGGTGTCACAGGGCTGTGTAGGTGTGTAACGGGGTATCCTGATCAGCACTGATAACAGATCTGGAGATGCACACACCTGGCCCTCAGGAAGAAGCCACCAAAAAGAGTTCTGAGGAACCCAAGGGTCAATGACAGGCAGAGAGAAGCTGTTTCTTTTTGGGCTCCTGTAACTCTGATCTTGTGTCCCAAAGGAGAGAGGCACAATGTCCTGCCTACAACAATGTTGTGTTTATATCCATAGCTCAGAAATCCATCTGTGGGAGGAATGGAGAATATCCTGTTGCTGTCCAGTGCTAGAACTTGCTGGAGCTTGATCCTTGGGTTGCTTCCTGAACAGTCACTCCCTATCCCTATCCCTATCCCAACTCCTTCAGGCACAAAAATCCCAGCCAAAACCACCACTTGACTCTTGCATCATGTGGATGTCCCTTAAAACCAGATCCTGTTTGCCTCCCAAGTGGATAAATCTCTGGCTGGGGCTTGGCAGGCTGTGGGCTGGGATCTGGTGGAATGATGGGCAGGAAAACCCAAGTGAAACCTCTCCCTGCAGGACCAGGGATGTTTCCATTGCAGTGATTTGCACTGGTGAGCAGAGCAGGGAGTGGCAATACAAGTGGGATGTGGATTAGGACAACCCATGTGTCCCTTGGTCAGACACAGAAATTCTTGAATTTGACATGTGGCAAGCAAAAAGCATGATGGGATATGGGATTTATTTCTCAAAACTTTTAGGGAGGCACAAATCATAGAACCACAAAATGGTTTGAGTTGGAAGAGACTTTAAAGATCAACTTGTTCCAAACCCTGCCATGGGCAGGGACACCTTCCACTAGCTCAGGTTGCTCCAAGCCCTGTCCAGCCTGGCCTTGGACACTTACAGGGATCCAGGGGCAGCCACAGCTTCTCTGGGCAACCTTTTCCGCTGCATTCATTCACTCCCAAAATGTACAGGATACAGCACAGCCTCTTGCAAACTCTTGGTGTGTGTCCCACCTGCTCTGTTCATGGAGTAGGTCAGATTAAGATACCTTCCCAAAAACTAAACCAGCCCTGAGCCATCAGCAGAAGTTGCCCTTGAAGCATTTTGGGAGGTTCTGCCCCACCTCTGCCCTGTAGCCACTCATGTCCCCAGTGCACTGCTCAAAACCTCATGTCCATTCCCCATTCCCAGCTGCTCCCAGCAAACCCAGAGGATGACTGGGCATGCGAGTGGGTTTTTTCCCCCCTTCATACTTTTGTTTATTCATTAAGGAAGTCAAAAGAGGAAGAGGAATAGAAAGGTTGCAAATGTTTTGCTTAGCAATGAGACCTCAGTGACTGGGCTGCACGTTGCCCTGTGTGGGCAGCTCCAGTGTCCCCGGTGAGAGCTCGGGAAGACCAAGGTGCCCTCCCAAGGTGTGCTCAGGTAGGGTCACGGCTCGTTTGTGTATCTGCTTTCATCCAAATGGTCCAGAGTTCCTATGGAAACAGGCTGGGAGAGCTGGGGTTGTTCAGCCTGGAGAAGTGAAGGTTTAGAGAGGATCTTCCAGCACCTTCCAGTGCCTAAAGAGGCTCCAGGAGAGCTGCAGAGGGACTTTGGGCAAGGGCTTGGAGTGGCAGGACAGGGAATGATCTTTACACTGACAGAGAGTAGGTTTAGACTGGATATTGGGGAAAAGTAATTTGCTCTGAGGGTGCTGAAGCCCTGACACAGGTTGCCCAGAGAAGCTGTGGCTTCCCCTGGATCCCTGGCAATGTCCAAGGCCAAGTGGGGCAGGGCTTGGAGCAACCTGGGATAATGGGAGGTGTCCCTGCCCATGGTAGGGAGTGGAACTGGATGATCTTTAAAGTCCCTTCCAACCCAAACCATTCCATGATTCTGTATGCCAGTGTTTGACTGTCAGATCTTCACTAATGAAGGCCTCTCATGTACAGTTGTGCATCCACTGGCTTCCCAGAATGTGACCCTTAAAGCCAGTGGTGACCTCTGCATCCCAGGATTTCTTTTCTTCTCAGCTTTACTTTAATTTGTAAAGGATGCCTCTTTTCAAACAGCTTTGCTGTGTCTCTTTGCACATTCCAATCTAAAAACCAGCGAAGTCTAAATTTTACAGACACCAGGAGATTGTGGGGTGCTCCTGCTCTGGGATGAGACATCAGCCCTGCATCCCATCCACAGGAGCAGGCCTAGACTGTAGCTCAGAAAATGCCAGGGAATGGTTTCCCTGTGCACACAGGGAGGGCGAGGAAAGGAAAGCAGAGAGGTTTGCCAAGGGAAATGGTTCTGTTACACACAGAGTGTTTTCTTTGGGTGTTTGTTTCCCACCCCTCGCCCGGGATGCGGATCTGGCTTTGGGAGACTGAGCCTGCTGGGTTTATCTCGGGGTGTGGCATTGCTGCAGGCTCTTATCAGGTGTGTCCTGGTGAGCAAAACCATTCAAACAAAAGCCTTTCACCTCCATTTGTGCACAGTTCCTGCGCTTGGCCAGGGATTGGTGTCTGCACCAGGGTGGGATTGGTCCACAATTAATGCATGTGCAAGAAAACCGATGGGTTTTTTGGTCTTTAATACATTTGGGGGGGGGATGGAAATCCTAGGGTGGGCTGGTACAGATAAATAAGGTTAGAAACACCAGTGAGGCTGTATGGAAGGACCAGAACCAAAATGAATTCGATTAGAGTTACAGAATATTAGAATTACAGAATGGCTGAGGTTGGAAAAGACTTTTTAAGATCAGCTCTGGAAGGAGTTGCCGTGGTTTAGAAGCGTAGGAAAGCTTTTCCTCCTGAAAACTGCCAGCTTGTTCAGCTGTCAGGAGAGAGCCGGATGCTTTCCTTGCTCTCAGCTGCTCCTTTAGCTCTGACAGCCTGTTTGCTGGGATGAAAGGAGAGACATCAACAGGCAAAACTGCGAGAGCTGCCGGCATTTGTTGCTGTCACACCTGCGTGGTGGCACTGCCAGCACAGCAAACAGGCAGGTAGAGTAAATAATGCTGGATTTTTTGGGTTTTTTTAAGTTCTTTTCTACAAGAAAGGAGATAACGACTGGATGCTGTCCCATTTTCAGCCTAGGAATTGTTTGCCAGACTTGAATTACAGGAATTGCTGTGGTGAGGCAGAGCAGCTCCATTAACTGGGAGCTGGCAGGGGCTGGGGGAGGCTTCGCACGCCGGGGCCCCGCGTTGTGCTCCCGTCAGGAACGATTAAAGGGGCTGTTTGTGATGGAAACAAAACCAAATTGGGCTGATGCTTTAAGGGGAAATAAAACAGGGAAGAATAACTTTATTGAGCTTGTTTATTAAATCTTGCTGTGTTCCCTTCTGAGCAGCAGAAACTGTTGGAGCTGCTGGTGCAGCCAGCTCGTGTTTTGTCTTTCCCTTTTTTGAACTGATTTGGTGTGGAAAGGCTTTGGACAAAACCTTTTCATATCCCTTTGGCTTAGTTGCAATCCTAAACTGATCTGCTGGTGACAGACTAAAACTAATTATGACCGAAGAATGTAGAGAAGAGGTTTTAAAGCTGTTGTTTTGATAAGATAGTGGGTTTTCAGAGAGGTTTGGGAATTACTGGGTGTTAAGATGCTATGTTGGCCCATGCCAGTATCCATGTTCCATCATAGGGAGGGGGAGATGAGTGTGCTTTCACTGCTACTTAGAGGAGATTCTGCTTAAAGATGAGGGGGGAAAGCCACCATGCAGCCACTCATGCTCAAGTGGAGCAGCAGAAGAGCAGAAGGAAGCTGGCTGCAGATTTTTTCCCTTTGTATCTCACCAATTCCTTTGGCCCTGCAGCTGAAACAGCTCAGTTCTGCTCTCTGCTCCTGCTGGTTATGGAGCATTTCCCAGTTCCCTTGTGCCCTTGCCATTTTAAAAGTGTTTCATCCTTCCACCTTTATGCAAGACTGTTCAGTTCTACCCCCTACTATGGGCAGGGACAACTTCCACTATCCCAGGCTGCCCCAAACCCTGTCCAGCCTGGCCTTGGACACTTCCAGGGATCCAGGGGCAGCCTCAACTTCTCTGGGCAACTTTTTCCAGCTTCCTCCTGTGCTGGTTTGGTATTTCACACCATTATTCTCTGAGTGGGGATGATTTTTTGGTGCTGTACAGAGCGTATTGTGTTTGCTCTCACCTGTGGTGCAGTGAGTGTTACCAGATGGTTTGCTCAAAGTTGATTTTTTTTTTTAGCACTTCTAGTAGTAGTAGCTTAGTGCTTGCTGCTCTTCTACTGTATGTTTTTTAGCCAGGCAAAGTGCCAGCACGTCTGTTGGAGGAAAAACTCCTGGCTGGATCCTGGAGAATAAACTGAGTTTGAATTTCCTCTGAAGGGAGAGAACTCAAGTCCCACAGGGAGGATTTTTCATCAAAATGGTCCCATTTGGTAAATTAATGACCAGTTTTGGAAAGAAAACTGGATGACTTTGGGAGCATCCCCTGATATCCATAAGGAGGAGGGAGATGTGGTGCAACACCAGCCCCTGGAGCTGGAGCTGAGCATCACCAGCAGCAGCAGAGCCATTCTTTGGACAGGGACACCAACCACAGCCCTGCAGGATACCTGTGGAACAGCTAAAGAAATCCATGTTTTGGAAAAGCCCCTGGAAGTTTTAACAAAAATCCCTTGATAGTTGCCTACTCCAGGCAGACCTACCTGTGTATGGTGATTTAATGATTTAACCAAGTCTCTGCTGTGATTCTTGAGGTCTCCTGTGCAGGGCCAGGAGTTGGACTCAGTGCTCCTTTTGGGTCCCTCCCAGCTCTGGATATTCTACAACTCCAGAAGGAGAAGCAGTCACTTTGCAGTTTATTTGTTCCTCCCTTATCCTTGCTCATTCAATTGGAAAGATTCAGGGTTGTTTTTTTCTTTTAGGACAGGGATCATCAGGTCACTCTTACCTCCCTGATCCCAGCAACCATTCCTACCTCTGTTGCAATTCAGGTGGAATTGGAAGAGGTGCAGTGGAGTGGCTCTGGTTTTTGTGAGGATGACTTGTTTCTTCACATAAATTTGATACACCCAGGTGGAAGGGATTTGGGTCTCCTGCTCTTTATTTGGTTTACACACACCTCAGGGGGGTGTTTTTCTAGCAGCCTCTCTCTGCAGCCACCTACAACTCGACCTGTTTTGTGCATCAGGGGGAGCTTAGGATGGGATATTTAGGAACCAGAGAACACAAACCAGCATTCCAGAGGAAGCAGATCACACCAGCTCTCCTCACCCCTTCTCCTCAGTTATTTAGGCTTGTTTTGGGTCGCTCTGGGGCTGTGCCTGCCCCAGCGGGATCCCAGAGCAGCTCCAGCCTTTTCAGAGGCAGCGGCTCCCTCGCTGCGCTGTCCCAGAGGAGTGTGGCAGATTGCAAACACTCTCAGCACAATCATACCAGCCCAATTAGCATAATGATGCTGCCTAATTTATGCACAAATTGCCCTAATTTATGTGTGTCGATACATATGATTAAACCAAGCACAGGTGGAACAGGGTTTGGTCTCACCCAGCCAATGAAGCACAAAGCTGCGTCCATCCCAAAATGTGTGAACGGTCCAAAATTCCTTTTTTCTATTACTAAAATATGAAGGTTTGTGTTGTTTTGCTCTGGCAGCATGAATGGGGTGCAAGACAGGGCTAAACTCGTGGCAGGAGGTAAGAGAATAAAGGATTCCAGGGCTGAGATTTGCATGGATTAAAGGCAGCTTTAATTTGCCTTGATACACTTGGGTTTCAGGTGGATTAACAGGCGACAGGATTTGGGGCTGTCTAGCCAACTAATACCTGCCTTCCTTTATTTTAATTATTTTAATAAGGGACGGAGGACTCCTGGAACTATGGGCCACCTTTGCCAACCCCTGATCTTGAGCATTTTTGTGTGTAACGTTTTATAACATTAATATTCCCGATTAACAAAACTGCTGTCGTCATCTGAATTCCCAGAGCACTTTCTCAGCAGGGTTCTTCCAAAAAAACCCTCTCAGATTGTAACCTTATATTCCTCTTTTAATAAAATAAATAGGTGGATTTTTTCCATAGAATCACAAACTGGTTTGGGTTGGAAGGGACCTTAAAGATCATCTTTTTCCAACTTTAATCTGACATGGTCTCCATCACTCTTGAAATTCTGTGATTTTCCTGCACTTAGCACCATCCAAAGCTGTGTTTGGAATCTGTCAGCTTTGTGAATGAAGGAGTAAATTGACCATGAAAATATTGACAGCACATTTGCTTATCCAACTTCCTGATTCAGTCCCATAAATTTTACCACTTTGTTTAAATGCACGGAGCTAACCATGTACTCCCATCCTAAATCCAAAACACTGTATCAGCTACTGGGAGGAAAATCAACTCTATCCTAAAAATTAGGGATAGAGTTAATTATCTAGAGTTAATTTATATTATAAATTATCTCTCCCAGCCAAAACCAGGACAAGCTGGTCACAGCACCAAGCCTGTGTGAGTTTGAGAAGTTTTTGAACAATGCTCTCAGGCACAGGGTGAGATCCTTGGGATCTTCTGCACAGGAGTTGGACTCAATGATTCTGATGGGTCCCTTCCAGCTCAGGGTATTCTGTGATTCTAACCATCCTGGAAGACACTTGATGCTGAATCCAGTGGTCTGTTTCATAAGTGGAATCTGTTTCTGAAGCACCTTTGTGTAACAGCATTATCAGAAATACCTGGATCAGGTCAGTGTTTAATTTCCCAATGCTGCCAGGCTTAAAAAACTGAATTTTTGTGGTAGAAAATGGAAGTTCCTTTCTATATCCGGCATATCTTCCTTACCATTGGTGTGCTGTAACAGCAGGTTAAATTGCTTTCATCCAAATATATACAAATGGTATACAAATAATAATTATGAATTATTATGGTATTCTCCAGGCCAGTGGGTTGCAGGGATGGCTTTTCACACTCAGCTGCTGGCACCAGATCCTCCGGATGCAGCTTTTTGGGAGGATTATCTGGCAAGAGGATTACACTGCTGGCACATCGGGGCACAGTGGGGTCAGGAAAAGGCAGAGGAGTGGGAAGGATTGCGTGGGGCTGCAGGAACCCAATGTGGGACACTCTCAGCTGCGTGCCACACTTGGCAGTCGCGCTTCCTCTCTGCACAGAAACCGATTTCTGATGTCAGTGAGTAATTTCTAAGAACAGATGTGGATGTAAGCCACTCCTGTGAGGGTGTACAACGTGAGATGTTTCTACTCTGACATCCTCGAGTGCCTGCCTGCTCCGTGCTCCGTACCTGTCACAGGGAATGAGGGCTGTGAGTCACTGCCAGTCACGCATCCCCAATTCCCCTCTGCTCCTGCCACTGATCCGTTCTCACAGCCATCTGAGGGCACAGCTGGCTCTGCACCCCACTCACACACGTGCCACTGACATTTGTAAGCTCTCTTGTGTTCATTCTGCCTTTGCATTTGCTGGGTTTTTGTTATCTCCCAGTGTATGCTCGTTTTTCAGGAGATGTTTTCCTTGTCTAGCAAGGAGCCGTGAGCGTGCACTGCATGAGGCTCGCTCCAAGCTTTGGAAAAACTCAGCTTCATTGCTGATTCCCTTTGAACTCTCACATGGTGGTAGCAGCAGGGGAGCTGGAGAAGAGGAGGCTTTGAGGAGACCTTCCAGCACCTAGAGAGGCTGAAACAGAGCTGGAGAGGGACTTTGGACAAGAGCATGGGGTGATGGGACAAAGGGGAAGGAGCTTAAGCTGTTGCAGAGTAGATTTAGGTGGGATATTAGGAAGAAATTCTTGGCTGTGAGGGTGAGGTGGCCCCAGCACAGGTTACCCAGAGAGATTGTGGACTTCCAATCCCTGGCAATGTCCAAGGCCAGGTTGGACAGGTTTGGAGCAACCTGGGGTAGTGGAAGGTGTTCCTGCCCATGGCAGCAACACTGGACTTAATCATCTCCAGAGGTCCCTTTTGTCTCATTCCATAATTCTGTGATTCTCTTGCACTTAGCACCATCCAAAGCTGTGTTTGGAATCTGTCAGCTTTGTGAATGAAGGAGTAAATTGACCATGAAAATATTGACAGCACATTTGCTTATCCAACTTCCTGATTCAGTCCCATAAAATTTATTGCTTTGTTTAAGTGCACAGAGCTAACCAAAGGATGGCAGGGCCTCGCTCCCGCTGCACAGGGAGGAGAGGACAGGCTGAAGGCTGGACTGAATTCTTGTAGCCCTCAGACCCCTCTGCCCCAGGACAGCAGCTTTCCTGGGAGGTTTTGGGAGACACTGGACCATAAGGAAGAAAATGCGAGTGGTATGTTGAATACCAGTGAATCTGGCACATCTGGGGTCACTCACTTATAGCCAGAGACAAGAGCAAGCAGATGCCTCAGCTGTTCTCCAGCTCCCTTAAGAAAGAAGTATCAGGAAAATAACCCAGCTCTCCTCCTCCCTGGCAGATCCAATGTCTTTTAATCTGCTCTGTCTCACAGTTCCTCTTACAATGGAAGTTGCTGGTGGTCTGCTCAGGCTAAGCAGCAATTCTGGCAGACTTCAGAGCAGACGTGATCTCCAGCTCTCGCCGCTTTGAAGCTCCTGGTTCTATCACACTCAGCTAAATCAGATTTTTTCTTCTCCGTGGAGGTAGAAAATCAGCCCCGCGCGCCCATCTGATTGCAGTGCTGAGACTTGTCTAATTGAACAAGTGCTCGAGTCAACACTTGAGCAGGATGAAAAACAATGAGGAGATCACCCAGGGATTATGTCTGAGCTCCACAGCTCCTGGCACCGACGGAGCAGATGGCTGGGTCGCATCCTGCCCAAGGCTGGGCAGGAAAGATGTTGACAGGGAAAAAAAATTATTAATTTGGTTTAAATGTATTCAACTTGAAATCTAGAAGTGCCTCAGGTCTCTAATTCTGTACTTCATAGCAGCAGCCCAGAAAGATGGGATTAGTTGGGGGTTGGCTCTGCAGACTCCTGCAAGGAGCCCTGCTGCTGCCTCAAAGCTGATGTGGGTAAAAAAATATTTGGGGAAGGGGAACTGGGATGCAGGGAGTGGAGACAGCTTGGCTGGTCATGTAAAACTGGGGAGCAGCCAGGAACAGTGTGGCAGGTGAACCATGAGCCCCTGTGGTGTGGCTGTGCTGATGGAGCCAGGAATCCAAACCCAAGAGCTGGTGGGGAAGGAGGTGGTTTGTGCAAGAGAAGGAGAACATCACAAACATCCCTGCAGGTCTCCAGCTCCAGTTTGTTCCCTATAGGATCACACTTGATCCTACAGCCAATGTCTGTATCCAGAGAATTTTGGGCTTGGGGAAGTTGCTGGTGGCTGTCCCACAGGTACGCGGCCACCAGAAATCCTGGTGACCTCCATGTGGCTTTCTGTCCCCTTCCCTTGGGGTGGGAGTAAATGAAGACACAGAATTGCTTTTCCCAATGCACAGACTACTTCTGTCTGGGGAAATACACTCTCAGAGAAGTCCAAAGTGATTGTGGTGCTCTCACTGTAATAGAAATTATCTATTTTCTCTAGCTCTGGACCCTCCTAAACTTTATTTGCTTTTACCCAAACAGCAGTGCACATATCAGGCCAAGCAAGGAATATCAGAGTCCCTTCATCTGTAACTGCTGCTGCCCTGTAATTCCCTCCTGCCACCTCTTCCCAAAAGCACTTTCAACCCTGGAAACTCCCAATTTTGCTATCTGTATTTAAAAGTTATCTTCATTTTTTCGAGTGTGTCTGTAGCTTGAGCAATAATGAAAAACTGCATTTTGCATCTGGTAAAATGAAGCAGAATTGCCTTGCTGGCAGCAATAAAAATGCTGTTTCCTTAAGGTGTTGCTGTATTTCAACTCTTTGGTTCTAAAAGCTTTTGTTTGTTTGTTTGTTTCCAGGGGGCAGCACTGGAAGAACCTTTATGGGCTCCTCATGACGTGCAGGTGGACGATTGACCGATGATAATTAAGGTAGGAAGAGGTGCTGTTAATTTTGGCATCTTCTCATTTGTCCTGTCCTTGAAATAAAATGGTGCTGGCCAGTGGCCCGACGGTCATCGCTCTATTTTGGGGTTCAGTACACAATGATGGCACTATGGCCAGGCAGTAACTTGTGCTAAAGTGTCCCTTTAAACACAGAGGGAAGGGAAATCTTATTTAAGAACTACCTGGGAACGTAACTAAGTGGAAAAAATCTGACTTCCTCCCCCAAAGGATAATAAGGTCTCTGTTGGTGCAGAGTTGGAAGGGACATGACTCTTATTTGAGAGCACTCAGCACAGGGATTTTTTTGTTCTGCTGAAACCCAGTGGTTGGGTTGGAATTCAGGTTCTAACTTGCCATCTCAAAAAAAAAGAAAGAAAAAAACTCGAACTAAAAATATATTTTATTCGTTTATTTTCATCATCTTGAGCTTCTGTGGAAAGCTGGTCTATCTCCAAATGTGGCAAGAGAGTGCTCAATTCTTGATTGATGAAACAGAGGAAAATCCCTGATTTAAAAGCAGTAAACTGTTGTACAAACTTGGAGAAGAAAATATAAATATGAGCAGAGTTAAATGGATTTATAAGTAGGTTTTGTGCTGCTTTAATATCTGGATTCTTGCCTCGCTGGGTTGTTTCTGCCTTGGTGGTTGTGCTTGGAGGCATCTCCAGGAGGGTGAGATGGTCACTGCTGGTCTCTGCCTCCTCTCCCTGAAGCAAAGAAGGTCTTCACCCCTTTAGGAGTCACCACAGAGACTCTCAAATATCTACTGTAACACAGACTTTGTTTCCTTTCACAATTTGGGTTTTCACTTCTGATTAATGGGTTCAGCTAATGGCTGGTTGGTTTTTGGTGCCGGCAGAGAGTTGTTGGAAGGAGGAGAGGGGGAAATTCAAGCTGCAACAAGAGCGAATTCTTTGAGCTCAGGTTTTACCCTTCTCCAGCATATTCGTTCTGTTTGTTTGGCTTGCGATAAGATGCGCTGCTGTGGAATTTGCTTGGAGCAGGGATTTGCATGAATTATTGTTTCTTGCAACGTGCACATCTGTGCAAGCCCTCTCTCCGTGCTCCACAGCACCCGAGCACCCCTTTGGAGAAGGATTTGTGTGCCGGGGTGCAGCGGTCAGCAGAAGCCAAGTGCTTGGGGGAAGGAAGGCTGCAGTGATAAAAACAAAGTGCTGAAATAAGGGGAAAACTCCTTCAGGGGCTGTGCAACAGCAGCGGGATTTGTGTGTTTATTCTGCGTGCTGACTTCTCATCCCAGCTCGATTTTGTAAAAGCAACATCCTCCTGTTAGGAAAAACTCCTGGCAGTTGTGCTTGGCCTCTTGCAGAGTTCACTTTTATATTTAGGAAGTGTGAAGGCATCAGTCACAGCTGCTGATTGATACAGTGTGGCCCAAAATTATGTATAAGATGGAAATAAACAGTCATTGGGGATGGTTTCTTGATTCTGCACTTGAAGCTCTTCATTTGAAGGGTTTCCCCCTTCTCCTAGAGAGATCTTTCTGTAAATCGCTAATTAAGCAAATGAGCTGCAGTGACATCAGTCTGTCTCCAAAAAGAGCTGGTGTTTTGGAGAAACCTCCAAGCTGCAGACTCAAATTATCCAATATTTAAAATTATGGTGTCTCATAGGAATAGAAAAAGCGAGGAAAGAATTAACTGGAATTTTGGGTGACTTCAGGATTCATGTACAAAATCGAGTTTTTTGTTTAATTCTAAATTCTCTGTTGATGCTAAATCTGGTGTCCTCACTAAATTTGACTGAATCTGGTGGCATTAAAAATTTGCTTGTAATTCTCTTACTTCCTTTTTTGTAGAGAGTAGAAAAGGTTAAGGCGAATACATTGGGATGTTAATCTGCAATACCTTGTGCAATGTATTTATTTTCTGAAAAATTTGCTTTGATGGGGAAAACTGAGGGATCTTCTGCCCCTAGGGCATCAGAGGCAGGTGTGAGTGATGGGACAGGTGGAGCATCAGTGGTCCCACCGTTTTTGAGGTCCTGGGTTGGGAAGAGCCACCAGTGTGTGTTGAAAGCAATCAGAGCAAGGTGCTCAGTGTGATGGAGACGTGGCATTGTGTGGAGCCATATTTGAGTGTGCAAAGCACTGCCAGAGCTGCTCAAAAGGGCAGAAACCATCGGGGTGTGGAGGAGACAGTCCCATGACACCACTGCAGTGCCGAGTGCTGTGTTTTGAGAGGGGGAGCACAAAAAACACAGATGTTTTTCAACAAAGCCCATCCAAAGCCATCCACAACCTCTGCAGCATCCATGCCCTCCTCCAGCTGTGTTGCCAGCATTTTTTGGGAGGTGGGAGCCATGCTGGCGTGCCCTGTGGATTTGCAGAAGAGCTCAACACGTGTGGTTTCCTGCACCAGTTCCAGCAGCGCCCATCACTGAGCTGTTGTTTTCGGTGCTACCCACAATAACTGAAATGTCTTTCCTGTAAGATAAGTCAGTAATTGTGGTTGGCTCCTTCCTCTGGTGTTTGTTCTCTCAGTTACTTGAAGTTTCATTTATCACCGGGGTGCTGCTGCTCCCCTCCAGGGGTAACCTCCAGCACTGGCTGGCCGCGGTCCCACAGCCTCTCCCTCAAGGATTGCTCCTCAAAAAAGTGCCACAGCTTCATCTTCTCCCCAAGCACGTGCAGTTGTGACCAGACTTCATGAGATGAGACAGGAGGTGGTGGGTCAGAAGTCAGCCCTGCACTGCTTCATCCTGGTGGATTCTGCTTTGGTTGGCCAAGGCATAAAGTGGTTTTTCCCCAACTTGGATTTGCAGTTTCAGTCAAAGCCACCACCAAGTGCAATGCTTCTGAACCCTTTAAAGATTGCTCTCACATTTTGGGACTTGCTGATATGCAAGCTGATCCGTGCAGTACGTTTTGGAAACACAGTTTGCCCAGAGACCAGAAATCACAAGTGAGGGGTGCTCCTAAATCCCACTGGCATTTCTCCCCACCTCTTTCCTGTGAAGCTTCAAATTTCTACATGAAATTTGATACCGCTGAGGTGAGCTGACCTGGCCTGCTGCATCCTAAAAAACACCCTGGGATTTGCAGGGACTGCTGCACTTAGTGCAAACCATCATTCCCAGCACACACCTCCAGCGCTGGGCGGTTGGAGCTGAGTGTGGAATGGGGACGGGAAAGAGAAAACTCCTCACAGAAACCACACCAGGCAGCGTGTCAGGACCTGCAGCCCCTACCTGGAGCTGCTGGGTATAAATAAACACATCCACCCTCCGCCTTATTTCTGACAACTGCCTCCCTGAGGAGTAATTTATTTTTTTTTTCCCCAGTAGCTTGTTCAGCAAGCAGGTTTCCTCTTGCAGGTGATTAGGAAAACCTCATTTTTATGTTAATTAGGCATAACGATCAGTGCACAGACATCAACTGCTCTCACATCCTTCTGAGACGTGCGATTTTTATTGAAATTCAGTCCTGAAAAACCGATACCAGCAGCTGATGTACCTGTTGCCTGAACAGATGGGAAACTGCACCAAAGGGGTGGTTGCCTCAAAAACACGTTGCCAAGGGTGTAGCAACCACAGGTTCAGCTTTCAGGAAGGTTGCAGCTGCAGTCAGTTTAGGTTTTTAGTGCTGTTTGCCTGCTAAGTTTACAGGCTTCCTCAGCAACCTGTCTCCACTGAGATCAAGCCATGCTAATTTAGGTAATTGCAGCTAAGCACAGCTACTGCTGACACTGGTGAACCTGCACCTATAGGAGCAAATTTTTTTCTTGTTGATGTCTCCAAACACATCCCTGCTTCGATTATATTTGGTCCAGTGGGAGGGTTGAGTTGACCTACATTTTCAATAAAACAGGTCCTTCATTTTTGGGCAGATTGGCTGACCCATCCCTGGAAGTGCTTAAGGTTGGATGAGGTTTGGAGCAACCTGGTTTAGTGGAAAGTGTCTCTGCCCACGGCAGCAGCGTGGAACTAAATTGTCTTTAAGATCTCTTCCAAGAGAAAAGAAGAGAGAAACCAATCAGATGTGCTTTGGGTTTATTGGTAAAACACAAGTGCAGCTGCTTTGGTGACCTTTTTTCCCAGTACCCAGCACAGAGGGACACTGGAGGTGGAAGGGCCACTGGGTGGAGGAGAAGGTGGAGGAGAACATCTGGTCCCAGCTGATACAAACCAAAATACACAAAACTCTGGAATTGCACCCGACAGTGGTACAATTGGAATTGCACTGTCTTGCCCCAAGATCTTGTGCTATGAACCACATCCAGGTTTCAGGAACACATTTGCCCAGCCAGACACAGGTCAGCAATGGGATTAGCCAGGTCAGTGGTTGCTAACGCCATTAACTTCTCCTATCTCCTTTTCCAGAACTCAGTTCTTGTGATGTCATTTAAGGAGTTTGTAATCCAAATCCTTGAGGTTCCTTGCTGAAAACTAAAACAAATATATCCATCTTATCAGGCCTTTCCAAGAGCAAAGCATGGAAATCCCCTGTCAGGCTGGCACCGTCGCCGGTGTTTTCCTCTCCCTGCACCAGCGACTTTTCCTTTAATATTGCTGTACAAATCTTCCCTGGATTTTGCAATGATTAAAAAGAAAGAATGAAAAATTACACAGGAATTTGGCAAGGGACACGTCGACCCCTCACAGCTCCAGTTGGTGGTTGGATGGATTTGTGATGCATTAAACACATGGACGATCTCCTTTGTGGTGCAGAACCGCCGGTGCTTGGTCAGGGACTTGTTCCCTTTTCACACAGAGTCGTTCTGAGGGCAGGCAGCTACTTGGCTTGGGGATTTTTGTATGTGGATGTCCGCAGGGAGATAAGGCAGGCCAGAAAAATTAATAATTTTATATATTTCCAAGGGCTGTGATCCTTTACCTGGGGTGGCCAAAGGTGGGTGTGCATTTCAGGGGAAGTGATACCTGGCAGCAGGTAAACGGCCGCAGCTGGGGAGAAGCCAGACAAGCTTTTGATGCGTAAATCCTCCAGTTCTGACACAAAATGTGGTATTTGTCTTACAAACTCCACCAGTTGCTCTGAGTTTCATCGAAATATATCAACACTTGGGGTGAGAGAGGGCACACTTGGTACCTGTGGAGCCCAGGGATGAGCTCGCTGGGGAAGGAGGTAAATTATTGCTTGGGGAATCTGGAAGGGTGATCTGGGGAGATCCAAGAAGGAGGAAAGCTTTAGAGAGAAACTAGATTTTGGTTGACCATTGCTGAGGGAATTTAATTCCCAAACTTGATTTTTAATGCATTTTATAGACATCCATCCATATGCAAGACGTTTTCCCTTTCTCTCCTGTCCTCTCTTACCCAGGTGCTTCTGCCCAGCGTGTAACTTGTAGTGCAGGAAGTGGGTGGTGTTCCAGGTGAAATCTACAATATTTGGGGGAGGAAATACTGTAATCCATAGTTTTGCTGCTGCAGAGAGAATTTG
The DNA here is from genome assembly GCA_013400075.1 of Hippolais icterina. Lineage (NCBI taxonomy): Eukaryota > Metazoa > Chordata > Aves > Passeriformes > Sylviidae > Hippolais > Hippolais icterina. Next base: position 92,907 of record VWYN01013965.1, on the reverse strand, counting down.
TGGGATGGGGGCTGTGTCTGAGCTGCTTGGCCAGGTTCTGCATCCATTTGATGTGGTTTGTGTGTCTTAGTGAGCAATTCTCTCTTTGCAGAGCTGGAGGGAGGAGAGAAGCTCTTTAAAGTGAAACACTTCAAATATTGATGGAGTTTATACTACAATAAAACTGTGTTTTACCTCTTCAAGGCTCTTTTTCCCCCGTGGAAGGTGCCCAGCTTGGCTGCACCTCACTCAGCAGATTCTTGGCAAACTCAGGTCTTACCTTGGGCTGAGCTTTGAGGAAGCACAAGGTCAAACTGCTGTCATTGTAGAGGAAGTTTGTAAGTTCAAACTTCAGCTAGACCTGGTCCTTAATTAAAAAAAAAACCAACAAAAAACCAAAAAAACCCACTAAAAAAATAAAAAGCAAGCAAACAAAAAATATTCGTATGGGCTGCTTCCAGTCTTGTACAAGGGGGTGGAGAAGTCATAGAATCACGGACCCATAAAATATCCTGGGTTGAAAGAGACCTTAAAGACCATCTAATCCAAACCCCTGCCATGTGCAGGGACACATTCCACTAGACCAGCTTGCTAGGTCAACAAGATCATGTGAACAAGACCATGATTTTGCAAAAAACTTTGAAACAACCTAGTTTCAAAGATAAAATGTTGCTGTTTCTCCCCCAAAATGAGTGGATATTATGGCATCTAAATTGGCTTTTGAGGTACAGCTGGTACTGAGCAGGGAGGTCTCTGCAGCTGCATCCCGTTTGGGTTTAGTTATTTAAGGTTCCTCCTTGCAGAGAAAATTTGTGAGGAGGTGAGAGCTCTGCAGGAGGGGGAAATTGTGCAAGGGATTAAGCAGCAGAAAGGTGGTGGATGAGTTGGGTTTTTCAGGGGAGAAGCTGGTCAGGATTCACATTGTGGTTTTTTTAATCCATGTAAGAAGACTCAGGTGTGTGGAAGTGATGGGAGTTCAGCAGGCATTTACTGGGAGGTTTGGGATGTTCAGTGTCTCCCTGCCTTCATCCCAAAGATGAACTCAAAATTACAGGTGGTGACCAAGAAGAGTGTGAGGAGACTGGAGGGGAAGAGTTAAATCTGAGCAAAAATTAAATTATTTGGAAGGGCTGGAGCTCTGCCTTTCAATGCTTCCCCAAACTTGAACGTGCAGGGAACCCCGGTAATGGCTGAAACACCTGGGGTTTCATCCCCATGGAGGGTGGTGTTGGTCGGATTTTTTTTCTTCCCAGCCTGTCTTGGAATGAACACTCAGCAGAGAGGACAAGGATTCTGCTTTTGCACACTGCCAGAGCAGGTGTCCCTTACAGACATCATTTACTGTCAAAAAACCAACCTGAAACTCCAGCTGCAGTGGATCAGTGCCTCCAGCTGCCTCAGGTCACCACATCTTCCAAGGCTGCTGGGAAAGGAAAGAAGAACTCTGGTCCTGCAGCACCCCGCAGGTGCTGGGGGGCAAGAAGATCTCAACACCCACCTTGTGGTGTTGCTCCACCTCCTCCCAGAGCTGCCAGAGGCTCAGTTTGGCTGTCCTGGAGCTCAGACACCCCTTGGGCAGGATGAAGATTTGTTTGCTCAAATGAAGGTCACAAGAAATAAGTTTTCTGCTCCTCAGCTGCCACTGTGATCCACCTGGCTCGGGTGCCATGAGCAGCATTGAAACCACCCTCAAATATTTCACCAGGGATGCTAACAGGTGTCCACAGCATGAAAACAAACTGGGAAGCCCAGTATGGCACTGGTTTTGAGTCAGCTGATCAATGGAAAGTCAGCTTTGCTTCCCAGCTACTGTTTTGCTTCAGAGGTGAATCTGTTAAAAGTCCTTTTCCCAAGCAGCCAGAGGCTTGATCAAAATCTATTTAATATCTTTATTTTTATGTGCTTTGAATCCTGAAGTGTTCCATTTGGGGAGATGTTGGCTGGCAACCCAGCTCTGCATTAACTGCTTTAAAACATCTACTCCCTGCTTCAATTTTATTTGCCCTTAAATAACAAAAAAGAGATAAGATCTGCTAGATACCGGATTGTTCATCCCTCAGGCAGATGTTCAGGGGTTTTTATTGTTTTTAAAGTGGCTCTTTCTGGGCTTTTGGAAGGGCTGTCAGCTTGCTGAAGTCCATGATGAACCTGTAAGAGGTGCTTAATTGGAGATGCTGGTGAAGGGATGGGATGCAGATGATCAGCAGGATGCTCAGCCTCACCTTTGGTCCCCACTCCGTGCTCTGGGCATTTCTGCTTTGTAATCTCATGGGGGCAGCCCTGGGGTTTGAGCCTTAGCAGGGGAAGAAATTTTTCCTCAGTGCTTCATGTCTTGCTTGTAATGAAATGACTTTTCCTTATGCAGCAATCATAATTTTCATACATTTTCCCTGTCACAAAAAGAAAGAAATGTCGTGAACTGATTTGCTCCTTCTCTTCACCGTGAGGCAGATTTTTCCTTTTCAAAGGAAAATACCTTTTAAAACATTTGCTCTTCCTTTCAGTTTGAATGATTTCATCCATACTCTGATTTTTATTAACAAAGACTCACAGTGAAATGACTTTCAGCCCTTTCAGCTGTTGATTTATCCCAGTTTTTATTCTTGGGAGCAAAAATATGGAAAAATTCTGTGTTACACAATTTTTAACATACATTTTCAGAGTTTCATACCACAGGGCTTTGTGGGTTTTTTTCTTTTTCCCAGTGATGCTTTAACATCTGAATTTGGTACAATTTGCTGCTTTTGAAGCATTTGGTGACTTTTCCTTTGTGCTTGATCCAGTTTTGATGTGAATTGTCCCAACTTCTGTTTCGGGGGAGGAGCAAAGTTATTTTTTTTCTCACCAGCCTACATGGCATTTAATCCATCTGGAGCACGTGGCTGCTGTAATACAGAAACCACACTTTTTTTCTTCTTCTTTTTTTTCCCCACAAATTCTTCCCTATGTGACTTCAGTAGTTAAAGCTGGTTCAGTCTCCTGCCCCGGGACTGCCGTGCTGGAAGCTGAAATCTGTTAATGTTTAAAGATGCTGCTTCTATTTTGGTAGGAAAATGCATCATCGAGAAGTCTTTCTTCCCACTAGCTGCACTCTCAGCCTGGAATAAGGTTTCCAGGGGCACATCCTAATGAAATAACCCATTTTGACATTAAAAAACCCACCCTAGATAGTGTGGGATCAAGCTGGATGCTTCCCAAAATGAATAAATCAAAGTTTTGTGTAGCAGAAATTGGGCACAATGGAGGTCGGTGACTGATGAGATGGTGTTAGGAGAAAGTTGTTGGCTAAACAAAGTCTGATGTGTTACAGGATAGGAATTTTTATATGGGATGCTGTATCTCATCAGCAAAAAATAGCAGGGATGTGGCAGCCCTGAAAGTTTCAGGGATGTTGGTGGATGAAAGGCTGGATATGGCCCTGGGCTGATCCCACACTCTGGGCAGGTAGGGAAGGGGGGATTCAGTGCCTGAAGAGGCTCCAGGAGAGCTGGAGAGGGACTTTGGGCAAAGGATGGAGTGACAGGACAAGGGAGAATGGCTTCCTGCTGACAGAGGGCAGGGTTAGGTGGGATATTGGGAAGGAATCCTTCCTTGTGAGGGTGGGGAGGCCCTGGAATGAATTTTCCAGAGAAGCTGTGGCTGTCCCTGGATCCCTGGAAGTGTCCAAGGCCAGGCTGGATGGGGCATGGAGCACCCTGGGCTAGTGGAAGGTGTCCCTGCCCATGGCAGGAGGTGGAACTGGATGGGGTTTAACGTCCCTTCCATCCCAACCCATTCTGTGATTCTGGTTCTAGAATGATATTTTCAGATAGGCTGGGATGCAGTGAGGGTCATTAACAGGGGCAGGGTGGTTAATTAATCCATGGGACACATGCAGGGAGTGTCTGGACACAGCCATTCCACCTGGGAACACGGGATGCGCACAGGAACAGGAAGGGTTGGGCTCTTGAACCAAACTTCAGGAGTTGACAATATGAAGAATGAAGGAATTTCTCTTCTAAAAATCAATGCAGTTGCACAGAGGATGTGTGCAGGGACTGAAGAAACCCTCCTACAGTCATTTCCATCATTGTCATTGCCTTCCTCACGTGGATCAAGATGAATCAAGTGGGAAGAACACACAGCACTGGAGAAGGGGTTGGGTGTCCCTTTCTGAAAGCCACCACCCCCACCAGCTGATGATCCTGATGGTCCTGCTGCCCTTATCTTACATCACACACCCCATCCTCACCAATTTTCCTAGAGGGATTTAGAGCCTCTGAAGCGATTGAAGTGTGCTCACAAGTATTTGAATATCCCAGTAAGTATTTATCTGCAATTAAAACCTTGGAAAAACATTGTGAAACACGAGCTGTCATGCGAATCCTGCTTCCCTTTGTGGCAAACTGGCAAATGCTGGCTTTGATCCTCTCTTATCCCCATGGATTGGAGCCATCTCCTTTCTTCTTTGCACAGAGGACCCACAGAAGCATCTGGGGCTGTGCATGGGCCCTGAAGAAGCAGCAGCCAGGCTCCTCTCTCCAATTTTCAGGCTCACCAGTGCCTTTTGTGAAACGGCACCAGCTTTGGTGCTTCAAAAGAAAGGTGTCAGAAATGCAAAAATGAGCAATTAAGGATTAATCTGCTTGTGGGGATGGGTATCTGCCTCCCCCTCCTGATTGCAGTGTAAATTAGTGGTTGACTTGAGCCCTGTAGTGGAGCTATTTATACCTCGAAGGTTTGAATTATAGCTGGATAGATTATATCATCCCTTTGTTTAATCCTTTTTCCTTTCTTCTGTCGGGCTTTTGACCTCAGTGATTTTCAAAGCAGTCAGATTCGCTTCCTACGGTTTTCTTGTGATGGTATTTGTATCCAGGAAAGGGGAGGAGAATTTAGATGGCTTTTTCTGTACCATTTTATTTTCTCTTGCTCTCCCTTACTCATTTCCTCATTCAACAGCCCAGTCCTTTTTTTTTTTTTCCTTTTTAACCTTTTCAGGCATTTTCATTCCACAACCTTTCTAAGGCTTTTTATTTTCTAGGGCTTCAAAAGAGCAGAGGTAAGGGGCAGCCTGGGTGAATATTCCACTTTATAGGTTTGAACCCTTCCCAAAAAGCTTTGGAGTGAAGATCTCCTGCCATTCACCTGCCTGCTGGTCAGACCTACAGCTCTCCTTCATTTCCCCCCCACCCAAAGATCAGGCAATGTGAGGGAGGGTGTTGTTGCTCTTGGATTTATTGGCTGTGATTTTGCAAATAAATGCTTTATAATCACTTCCTTGCTGTTCCTTGCAGCCAAGAAAGGGAGACGTGCAGCCAGGGAAGGGCAGGCTGCCTCCCTGTGCTCCAGCTTTCCCTTTGGATATGCACTTTCTATTCCCAAGACTGCTTTCTTTTAGACCTCTAATAAGTGTCAGAGGGTTTAGAATATATATTTATTCTTACAGCTCTCTAAAAGTTGTGTTTTAAACAAAAACACCCCAAAGCTGGCCCCGGGTCAGTGGCTGCACTGCTTCCTGGCTCTTTGCTGCAGTTTGGATTTTCCCGTGCTTCCCATCCAGGAGAAGCCGTCAGAAAAATAAAGGGCACAGGAGATCTGGAAGTCAACTGAATATTTTTAAATATCAGAACATGCTGTACAAGGGTGGGAATTAAACTTTGCTGCTGAAGCAAGCAGAGAGTTCCTCTGCAATGTGAGCTTCCCTCATGTCTGCCTGGATGGGTTTTCCTACCTGGAGCACCTAAAAAATTCCCTTTGGCCTTCAGATCCTTGTGTGGCAAGGATTTGCACACATGGTTGAATGTTTTTGAACAAGAGGGAATGAAGATCTCCAGCAAAACTCCTGACAGGAGTGGAAACCTTTAAAAAGTGACACTGAGCTGGGCCACCTGTGGGATAGGAACAGCCTTTAATGATTTGTAATTCCCCATCCCTGGAAGTGTTCAAGGCCGGGTTGGAGTAACCTGGGCTGGTGAAAGTGTCCCTGTCCCAGAGGGAGAAACCTTGAAGTAGCAGCAGGCTCTTGGATCCAGTGAGTCTTTATTTGCTGAAGTGATAAAGCCCCAAATAACCTTTTTTTCTAATAAATCAGAATATCTTTTACCCCCAGACATGGGTATAAAATCTTCTGGGGAAATAGGATGGTGGTTGGAGTAGAGTTTTCCCATCTAGTGCTTTTTAAAGGACATTTTCAGTCTAAGCCATTGCATTTTTGACACCCTTTATCTGTACATGCTTAACCTCCAGCCTGGTGGATATTTGGGGCCTTTTTTTGTCTCTTGCAGCCCTTCCAGTTTCTGTGAACAAATATTATTTCTTAGGAACAGCGTTTGAGCCCTTAGTCCTTTTTTCTCCAAGCTGCTGCCCACAATTTGGCCGCATCTCAGCCTTTCTCCTTGGGATTTCTGGGAAATGGAAGCTGTTTCCTGGTGCAGAAAACCCAATTGTTGGATAAACTCAGATCCTGCATCTGGAATGAAGCTGGGAATATTCATCAGGCAACACCAGTATCATAACCTTCATTTTCAGACACTTGGGGAGTGTTGGAAGCAATTAAGGCCAATCAGATGGGATGGATCCCTCTCCTCTCTCCCCTTATCCCACCCTTTCTTACTCTTTTCTCTGCCTTCTTTCCCTCCTCCCTAAAAAAAAGAGAAGGAGAAAGAAAAGCAAAATAACTTGTATGGATGGAGGGGAGGTGTAATTATGAGCAGTGGGACCAATTTAAAAAGGAAGATTTCAGAGAGACTCAGACTTCCTTTGACATGTTGAGGGGTTTTGGTAGAGGATAAAAGGAAAATAAACTAATTTATTCCTAAATTGTAATTCCTTTTTGGTATTAATCTGTTTCATTAGTGTAGTTCACAAATGCACGCAGGCAGGGGAGAGAGGGGGGGCAGCAAATTGAAATGAAGACATTTTCAAAAGGAAAGTCTTGTTAAGAAAGGCTTCCTGCAGGGAGAAATCAAATCCCAGGAGAAGAGCTGGAAACTCCATCGCTTTGGACTTTTACAAGTGAGACTGGATGGAGCAATTTGGGAAATTTCTTTTTTGCTGCATGGTGGGTAGGACCAGATGAGCTAATCGATGCCTTCCCTGGCCAGTCCATGTGGTTTTCATTTCCTCCTGCTGAGAGGTGGGGAAGGGCACTGGACTGGGGAGTGTGGTGGCCTCAGGGATCCCTCACTGCTTACAGGGTTGCTGATGTCCTGGGCTGTGATTCTGCTACTCTGAAATATGTTCAATTAAAAAAGATTATATCTTTTTTTTAATCCCCTGCTGTGACTCTTTCTAGGCTTAGGGGGGTGTAACCATCTTTGCAGGGAGTGTTCTTCACCTTCCCTGAAGGTGCAGCTGAGGCATCTCCCAAAACTGCCTGGTTGTCCACAGGTGTCAGCTCTGGAGCTTGTGGGCTGAAAATGGTTTCACTGAAATCTGAACAGCTTTTTCTTGGATTTCACCCACAAAAATTCCTATTTGCTCCATGGGACAGAGCTCTGAGAATGGGGAAGAAAGTGAGGCAGAATGTATCATCATAGTATCACAGAATGGGCCTTAAAGCTCATCTCTTTCTACCCCCTGCCATGGGCAGGGACACCTTCCACCATCCCAAATTACTCCAAGCCCCAATGTCCAACCTGGCCTTGGACACTTCCACGGATCCAGGAGCAGCCACAGCTTCTCTGGGCACCCTGTAGCTGACCATGAACTTTTTATTTCCCTTCTCTTTTCCCCTTGGTCGTGGTGCAGGGTGGTGATGAGAAAACCTTGTGAAGCAGGTTAGATTTGACCCAGTTGTCACATTAAATTACGTGGCTGCTGGCTCTTGGCGTGTCGTGGCTGAATCACGGCTTGATGCTCGTGAGTGCTTTGCCACCAACCTTGTTTATCTACCAAGGTGAGTGCTGTGCCTGTTGATGGGAAGAAAAGCAAGGATACATGACTTGGTATGGGTTTCAAGGAGGAATGGGGAGATCTCAGAACCATTTCTTACCTAGGAAGGATGGTTGTGATGGAGAAAACATCTGTAGGACCTGGGAGGAGGGAAAAGGTGAGGAAGTGGACTGTGTGCAGCATTTAGGAAGGAGATGGATTGAGTTTAGTGCTGAATGTGAATTCTTGGGATAGAGAGAGCTGGAGCAGGGAAGTTGAGGATTATAGAGCTTTGGATAAAGGAGCAACTTGTGTGGTGCAGTTGAGCAGTGGGAAGCTGCAAATACAACTCCATGGTTATGTTTGTTCTGGTTTTGAGGCCGTGGGCACTGCAGTGCCCATCTTTATTCAGTTCTGTACTTCAGGGCTCGTATTCTCTTATTTCACGTGCAAGAATTGAACCTCAGCTCTGCTGTCCTCTCCTAAGGAAAAGCCTGTGGAGATCTCCCCTGGATCTATGCTCAGAGCATGTTCACACCCTTACACAAGTTCAAGGTCAGGTTTCTGGAGGATCTGGTTTACCCTCAGAAGGAGAGATGGCTTTTCAAAGGAAAAGTCCAACCTTCTTGACACTGACTTTATCCCCTTGGCAACTCTTAATTCCTTCTGAATTCTCCCAGTGGTCAGGGACAGCAGAAGTTGGATGCTGCATAATCTCCGATCCCCTGCCGGTTCTGCATCCCTCCTCTCAGCAGTGATTTGTAAATATTATTTTCCCCCCAGTATTTTAAAGCACATTTTCATCTCCCCTGGCAGAAGGGGGAGGATATTTCTGGCACTGCTGTTGTATCAATTTTGCTCCTTGTTTAAGATTAATATTAAAAATAATAACAGCACCAAAGCAAACGCAGTTTTGGTGTTTTCCTCTTAATTTACCCATTCACTTAAAGTCCTGGAACTGCAGCTTTGCTACCACTTGAGACTCAAAATGCAAATTTAACTGAAGATCACATGGAAATCAACTCATCCATTTTCTGTGTGATGAGAGAAGGTGCATAAAGGGAAAACCATACTGGAATTTAAACCTTGGCAGAAAATAGGGAATAACTGTGGGCTGCTGTCATGTTGATGGTTTGGGCAAGGCAGTTTTGATTTTGGCGTGTTGATTCTATTTAGCTAATTCTTAGCAGAATAGTGGCAATTTTAGAAAAGTTATTTCAGTCAGCAGTGAAACTGCAACACAATAAAGATAGATTTGTTCCCCTGATAACAGTTTTGATCAAGGTTTCCTTTTATCCTGCAGTTTTTAAATAATTGGCCCACTTGCTCTTGGCTTTTATTGTACTAGGGATATTATAAACTCAGATTGTTTTGTAAACCTCTAATTTTAGACACATCTTGGTGCTTATTGTTCCCTTCATCCCTTTTTTTTTTTTTTAATACCATGGAACAACCTCTGCAGAGAGGCGGAAATCATCTGCATCCTGAGACTTTCATGTCTAGACTGGATGAAGGGCACGAAAATGCAACCAGAACAACCCCCCCATATACTTTTTTTATAAAGACACCTCTCCGTCCCAGCCCCAAAACCCACAACTAATTCCCTTTGCCGTAACACCGGGCAAAAATAAGTGGATGAAAACGGTAAATGCAGTTTTATGGAGTGAGTGTGTGAAATGAGAAGCAGCTTTCCAAACCAGTAGCTGTGTATAAAAGCCAGCACAGGCATCAGGGATACAATTGAGTTGCTAAGGCAGAGTTTTCCAATCGTGCCCCGTCGAGCCCCGCATCGTCTCATTATTCCGCTCCAGCGTCAGCCGACAATGAGGGGGAAGATAAAAGCCTGGCAACCCGTTTGCTTAGAGGGGTCAATTTATCCCAGCTCTTTGTAGGGCCGTGTAATTTTAGGCTTTTACACGGCGGATCGCGCAGAAATCCTCACGGCGGCACTTCCGTAAATAGGTCAGGAGGGGACTCGCCGTCGGGAGAGCGAGGCTGAGATCACACCTTGCTTGGAGGGAATTATGTTTTCTCAATGAAAACGAGATGGGTTTTGTCCTTGTTCACCTGGTTTGTAAAGGAAGGGGAAAAAAAAAAATGGGTCAGTTGGGCAATGGCTCATGCCGGCGGCGTGTTTTGGTGTGCTGCATTTGGGGTGGAAAGCTCCTGGAGCCTGGGATTAATGCTTTCTGCAGCAGCAGCAAGGAGTGGTGTCCTTTTTTGTTCCCTCACCAGGAGCTTTGGAAATGATCTGTAACAGGTGTTTCACCTTTCTGAACCTTATTCTGATATACTGGACTTGTTTGGCAGAGATTATAAAGCGGTTCTGGGGCTGTTTATCAGCTCCAGCACTTCTGGGTGACCTTGCATCTCATCTTTGGAAGCAGCTTAATCCCTGTAAGATCCTAAAAGAAAGGTCTCAGGGTTTTTATTGGTAGCTTTTGTACTTTGCAATACTGTGACAAACTGCAGGTGTTGAGCATGGTCAAGGGTTTGGCCACAGTGACAAAAGACTTGGAAAAAATGGGGTGAAGTTCTTTATTCCTCCTCTCCTCACTGACAAGCTATTAATTAATTACTCAGGGAGGAAATAGGAGGACTCTGGAAGGCAATCAGGTGCCAAGGTAAATACAGCCTGACCTTTCCTTTAACTGACTTTCACAAGGAGTCCTCCTTCAAAAGAGCTGGGATAACACAGCCCAAAGTGAATAGAGAGCTTTGAAGGTCCATGAGCAGGTGATGCAGATCCCTGAGAGGCTTCTTCTCTCCCTCAGCATGGGAACAAGCAGCAAGCTGGGATCTGTGCTCCCAGAGCTGCTAAGAGCACTTTGGATCAGAACACTGCAAAGGATCCATTAAAAAAAAAAAATTAAAAATCCGCTTCTCTTTGCCTTAACATGGATTTTGCTCTCAAACCACACTGGAGGTAGATGAATGTGTGGGGAGGCTGAGGAGTTGCATGGAAACCTTTAGTTGTTCTTCCACCCAAACCACAGATGTCCTGGTAGGCATGGGATAGCCAAAAGTTGGAGATGCATCTCATTTTTGGGGGAAAAGGAAGGAAAAAGACCACTCCTGTTAGTCCATCCTGTGGGAATGCCAGGGCTTGGTTCAGCAGGGAATTAAGACCTCGTTGTGTTTGCTTCACTTCCCAGTGAACTCTTAGATGGAGCTTCTTCCATCTAGTGCAACCAAAGGACTTCGGGGGAAAAGGAAGGAAAAAGACCACTCCTGTTAGTCCATCCTGTGGGAATGCCAGGGCTTGTTCCCTTCTCTAATTAAGACCTCGTTGTGTTTGCTTCACTTCCCAGTGAACTCTTAGATGGAGCTTCTTCCATCTAGTGCAACCAAAGGACTTCCAGGGTACAACATAAAAACAAATTTTCCTCTCCCAGTAAAACCTGGGGTCGTTTGAGGATGACCCAGAGCAGCAACACTCAGGAGAAGGAGAAGCAGGAGCTCTGCAGTCACCCAGTATTTTCATCAAGCAACACAGGTGTTTTTCTCTCTCCTTCCTCTGCTACTCAGCATCATCTGTGCTGCCACTCAGGTTACATGGCCAGAGGCTGCAGCACAAAGAACAACCCCTCACTTTGCTCAGCCCTCGTCTCCTCCTCGCTGTCACCTCTCCAGTTCCTGCCCTTTCCCATCAGCCTCTCACCAGGAGCCTCCTTTGATCCTGGCACTGGTTTCCTCTATAAAAAGGGTGGAAAGAGCTCGAGTGGCAGCTCCCTTGGGCTGGGAGAGGGGAGGTGGGTGCACAGTGAGGCACACAAAAACCTGATGCTGTTATTCTGTCGTGCTGAAACAACATCTGGCTCTCTGACTGAAGCTTCTGTGCAGTGAGAGGACGGAGATGATGGCAAAGGTTTGGGACACCTCGCTGTCCTTGGCTGCCCAGCTTGTCACCTGCTTCCAGGCTGGCTCCCTGGCTCCTGGCAGGTGAGCAGATCCTTGCAGGTGTGGTTCTGGGAGTACTTTGCTCCAGGGATCTGCTCGGTGTGAACAGAGGCGCCAGATTTCCCTCCTCCCACCCCACCGAGTCCTCAGGTTACTGCAGGGCTTGTGCAATTTGATGTCCCTGAGTGCTCCTGTGCTTTGTGACTCATGGTTTTTACCTGCCAGGCTGTTAAACTCCCAATTTTGGTGTTCCACATCCCAGCTCTTGGTAATATCTCGTGTCTTTTGAAATGGGAAAGAAGCAAAAGCCCAGCACGAAAATGCTGTTGGGCCATGAGGATCTTGTGAGGCACAGGGAAAAGCCTGGAGTGGTGCTGGGCAACAGGACCAGGTTTAGATGGATATTGGGAAAAAATTCTTCCCTATGAGGGAGGTGAAGGAAGAGAACAAAAATGCTGAGGCACGAGGTGGTGCTGATGGTAGGACACTGGGTGCCCCTCTCATGGGGGATCAGACCAGAAGCACAGATTGTGTTCCCCACAGTTGACCACAAATTAAAGCCAGCTGTCAACACAGAAATATTTAACTCTTGTCTTCAAATGAGGGTGGGGATGGGTGTCAGCAGGGACCAAAGGCTGCTCCAGCAGTGAGGGCTGATGGAGAGCTGGGAATGTAGAAAAGTGGAGCTCATGGAGATTTATGGAACCCCTGAAGCCAAACTGGAGGGATCCTGTCATCGCTTCCAGTGAGTGCCCTGTAAGAGCAGCAGTGGTGCACACACCCATGAGGTAAACCAGCATCCTTTCCCAGTTCATACTGGGCTACCCAGCTGGTCCTCAAACCCCAGATCCCAAGTTGGGTGCTCCCCTAGAGCAGTGAGGCAGGAGGGGAAGATGCCAACTTGCAGCCTGTGTTTCTGGTAGCTCCTCTCTGACTTAACAGGAAAGGACTGACCACAGAAAATGTACAATATTGTTTTTCTCCACATTTTCCTGAAATCTGTTGAACCGCTTTGCCTGTGGAGGGAGGAGAGGTCATGTGGGGGATGGGGAGGAAGAAATAATGGTGGCTCTGTTCAATGGAACTCCCCTAACACAGTTTGTGTTGTTATTTTCCCCCTCCAAACACATAGATGTGATCTGAAAATCCTGGGCTTAAAAGCACAGATGTTTAGTCTGACACACAAACGTGGCATCGTTCCAGCAAGTGGAACAGCTGGAATGTTCCTGGTGAGTTCCGAGGAGCTAATCTGGGATGAGAGGAGTTAAAGCTGCTCAGCAACAGCTGCATCCTTCAACCAGATCACCTGAAACTTCCCTCCAGGTCTTTCTCTTCATAATAACGCAGCTTTCAGAGATGTGTTACAGCTTCTCCTGTCCCTCAAAGTGCCTTCTTTGAGGGGAAGAATCAGTGGTGGGATAAAAAGCAGCCCATGGCAGCTCCACCAGGCTGGGTATTGTGAGGAGTTTTGGGGCATCTTACCTCTGTTCCCAAATAGGTCATGAGGAAGATGGTGTTGGATTGATTCTGTCTCTGCATTAATGTCACAGCCAGAGATGTGTTGGGGTGTGAGTTGGGATGGGTGGCCATTCATTTCAAACTCATTAATTTTAATTCCAGTCCACACCAGCAAGGATTAAAAGCCACCACATTGCTGATGTTCCTTCCTTGACTCTGAATGACTGTCTCAGCATCTGCCATGAGTCACTGGTTCCTCCAGGTGGTTTAAGAGTATCCCACACCTGAAATTCCCCTGCTGCTGCCAGGACAGGCCACCTGGAGAGAGCAGGGGTTGTCCTGCTTCTCCCTGTGCTCTCCCTTTCCAGTCTTTTCCAATGGTGCAAAATCAGCTTTTGAGACTGAGCTATGCCTGTCATCTTCACTGCTTTGGAGCTGGGGCCGTGTGGAATCCCTGCAAGTCTGAATTCCACTCAGGAATCCTCTGTCTTCATTGCCATCCTCTGTGAAGTGGTGCTGGAGATACAGGGCTTTCCTTCAGCAAAGTTAATCCCTTTCTTGCACTGCTCATGGGTTAATTCATTAACTGAGAATGAAGATGGCACCCACCAATGTTTTCCAAAGATTCCAGGTGTGCCTTTCCTACAGCTTCCAGAGTGGGAGGTGGGGAGCAGTCAGCATCCAAATGTGTAATTGTAGAAGCATTTGTACATTGGAGCATCAGGGATGTACAGAGGATATAAAGAGATCCCCTAACATCTGGCAAGCTTGGGTTTTAAAAGCAAGCAAATCACACCCAGAACCCACGGGATGCCTGTAAAGCTGTGGGGGAGAGGAGTAGAGAAAAGTACTCCACAGAGGAGTAGAGGTTGGTTGGTTCATATTTAAGTTAAGGCACTTCTGGAAATCACATCTACATCTCTGAAATTACATGGAGATGGTTCCTTTGAGAACAGTGCCCTAAGGTGAGGGTGTTATTAAGGTAGAAATAGAATCACAGAGTCATTTAGGTTGGAAAAGACCTCTCAGATCATTGAGTCCAACCATTAACCCAGCACTGCTGTATCCAGAAATAACCCTCTAATGAACTGACTGCTCATACCACCCCTATTGTTTTGTTATGTATTAGACATTGCCCCTTTTCCATCTGTAGGATTTTGATTTTAAGCCTTTTGCACCTCCCATAATGAAATCTTCTCCTTTTCTCCCTCCTCTTTGGAACATCCCTGCATTGGGTTATGAAAGGATTGCAGGAGGCCTTCCCCCACTGCTGTACAAGCAGAGGATGGCTTGGGGTACAACAGCACCCATTTAGGATGAACCAATCCCATAGATAATCCAGGAATGTGTCTGATTTTGGGCAGGGCGTAGCTTAGAAATGGATGTGTCTCACTGAAGGATGGGACTGGATTTGGTTTGGACTAAGGGTAGCAAGGAGGATTTGAGCCAGGATGGCCTCAGGGTGCTCAGGTGTGGAGTCAAAAGTGATGGCACCAAGCTGAGAGGTGCAGGTGATTCACTGAGGGACAGGATTCCATGCTGAGGGGCCTTGGCAGGCTGGGGAAAATGGACCTTGTGATCCCCATGAGGTTAAACAAGGCCGAGTGTAAGGTCTGTGCCTGGATTGGGGCATTCCCAGGATCAAAACAGACTGGGAGATGAATGGATTGAGAGCAGCCCTGCCCAGAAGGATTTGGAGGTGCTGGTGAATGAAAAATGAGCCAGCTCACAGCCCAGAAATAGAATCTATCCTGGGCTGTGTCCAAAGAAGGGTGGCTGGAAGGTGAAGGGAGGGGATTCTGTCCCCTACTCTGCTCTCAAGGTGCTCCCCCTGCAGTGCTGTGTCCAGCTCTGGGATCCTCAGTACAGGAAAGATGTGGAGCTGCTGGAGCAAATCCAGAGGAGGCCACAGAGCTGCTCAAAGGGCTGGAGCCAGGCTGGGAGAGCTGGGAATGTTCCCCTGGAGAAGGGAAGGCTCCAGGGAGAACTCAGAGCCTCTTGCAGGGCCTGAAGGGGCTCCAGGAGAGTTGGAGAAGGACTGTGGAAAAGGGATGGAGGGACAGGACACAGGGAATGGCTTCCCACTGCCACAGGGCAGGGTTAGATGGGATATTGGGAAGGAATTGTTTCCTGTGAGGGTGGGTGAAACTATATATCTCTTATTACTTCTATATCTAACCCTTAAGGCTTTAGCTAGCTCAGTTTCCCAGGGCTTTTAGAGATATATGTTTCATAGAGACAGAATAAAGATATCAAAAAGGGTGGCTCTCACCTCTCACCTTCAGTCCATGCTTTATTCTCTCATGTGGTGTTCTAGGAGCGGAGAGGGCAAAGGGCAAAGAGGGCAAGAGGCAAGAGGCAAGAGGGCGAGACAGGAAAGACAGGGGTCTTTTCTAGTCTCTGCCCAAGGAGGATATTGGCCTTCAGCCAATAGGGTCAGAAGTAAATAAGATAGGGAAAAAGGGTTTAACTATATGGCACAAACTTCAGGGGGACTCTGAGGGGAAAAACCATTTCTCAGTGGAATACAACAGGTGGGGAGGCCCTGGCGCAGGGTGCCCAGATTTGCTGTGGCTGCCCCTGGATCCCTGGAAGTGTTAAAAACCAGGTTGGAGCAGCTTGGTCTAGTGGCAGGTGTCCCTATCCATGTCAAGGAGGTGAAACTGAATGGTGTTTAAGGTCCCTTCCAACCCAAACCATGCCACAACTCTGTAAAAACGAGATGAGTTTGTCAGGCTGGGCCCTCGCGCCGCCAAACACCATCCTGGGCTCGAGCAACAGACTTTGTGTTGTGTCCCTGCAGGCACAGAAAGCCCTCTCTGTTGTGTGGGAGCTCCTGTACCATTTAATGCCTGGTTTGGGGGGTCTCTTATTTAACAGCAACACTGAGGAGCCCTCTGTGTATTATGTTCCTGTGCAGGGCGTGATGGGAATGGGTGTTTTTGTAGGAAAGCTGCTTTTCAAAGCCTTTTGAAAGGAACAGCGAGGACTTTCAAGGATGGGGATGTCTCTGGTGCTGTCGTCTTCATTGCTGTTGGAATGATTTAACCTGTGTGGAGGGCTCTGTCCTTCTGGATGGGATTGAAATGAGTTTAATTCAGCATAATTTTGTTTGGCTTAGATGCCTAATGCAGGGGGATTTGAGCTCTGTCGTAGCCTCTTAATGTTTATTTTCATATCACTAAAATCTAAGTGACAAATGATGATGTCTAATGGCTGCTCAGGGAGACCTTGTTTACTGGAAAAAAAAGCAAAATGGGTCATAAAAAACTGAATTTCAGCATTACCTTGAGTCTGTTGTCTCTTTGATATGTGTCCAGGCTCTGCTGTCATCAAGGAAACTTGAAAATCCCTCTCTTTTTTTTTCTTTTTTTTTGTTTTCTTTTTTTTTTTTTTTCACGTGAAATGGCCAGGATTCATCTCTTCCCCACTGCCTACGTGTGTCCAAAAAATATTTGTGGTCCCAGTGCAAATACAATCTCCAAACACTCCAGAGGAGCTGTTCCTTCCGGCAGCTGCTGCCGCTGTGGTGCCCCTGAGCGCAGCAGCTCTTCCAGGCTTTTGAGCAGGTTTTCAGCACAGAATTGCCTCACCAAAGGATGGGAGCATTTTTGGGGAGGCCTCTGTATTTTTTTGATTTGTTGTGATGGGTGTTTTACTGGTATGTGGCAGGACGGAATAATTCAAGTGATAATTTGCTGGGGTTTATGAAATTGCCTCAGGAACTCTTCTCTAGCACTGAGCTGCAGGTGACAGGACAAAGGGGAATGGCTGCAAACCTACAAAGGACAGGGTTGGATATTGAGAAGAAATTCTTCTCTGTGAAGGTGGGGAGGCCCTGGCAGAGGGTGCCCAGAGAAGCTGTGGCTGCCCCTGGCTCCCTGGAAGTGTCCAAGGCCAGGTTGGACAGGGCTTGGGGCAACCTGGGACAGTGGAAGGTGTCCCTGCCCATGGCAGGGGGTGAGACTGGATGGTCGCTAAGGTCCCTTCCAACCCAAACCATTCCATGATTCCATGATTCTGTTCTTGGAGAGGATGGGGTGCATCCACCTTCACTTTAGGGAGGGATCTCAGGCTTCTCCTGCAGCTCCATCTAGAGGGGAGGAAGATGGGCTGGTCGTGGAGGCTGGTGGCCTGTGTGGACCACCATGGCTCTGTTGTCCCCTCACCTGATATCCCACCCTGCAGCACCTTGCCAGGGCTGTTAGTCATGCTTTTCCTGACCTTGGGGTCACTCCTGACCCTAGAACCACATTGCTGCTGGAAATCTTTGTGTTTAGCGGGGAGGACACCACAGCCAGCCCCAGTTCCTTGCCCAGCTGCTGCTGGGGAGGAGCATTTCTCTACTGAACCCCAAAAGCAGAAGCAGGTGCTGCTCTCTCGGCTGAGGATGTGGAAACCACACACAGCTGCTCTGTGGTTGCTTTTGGGGTAGATTTCACAAGAGAAATCGTTGTGGTTTGGGCTGGGGCTTTCCTTGAGAGGAGGTCTGATCTGAACCTCCCCAACATCTGCATGGACCTCTGGGCTTGCTCCTCCAGCTTCAGCTTTCCTCCCAACCATGAGCTTTGGTTTTATGTGATACTCTTTTTTTAAATGCCATCCTGGAGGGAAGAACACAGCGGTGCTGAATGTTACATTACTTTCCCTATCCAAGTCCTTATTCCCCTTTTTTTTTTTT
>VWYN01013965.1:39603-71355 GCA_013400075.1 Hippolais icterina | reverse complement strand
TGGGCCCCAACGCTGTTCTTTTTTTTTTTTTTTTTTTTTTTTGGTGAGGGTTTCTTTTATTTTAAGCCTCTTTTCTCCTCCCCACGCACCGCTCGCTCTCTCAGAAAGGCATTTTGTTAGGTAGGGATGCTGTCATGCTGAATAATGGCCATCCTTCATCCTGACTCCTCCATCAAAAGCAACCGGTCCTTTTCATAGCTGCAATGTGAACTGTGCTCGTGTTTCCTTTGTACACGCCTGGGACTTAGGAGGGGACACCCTAGGATGGGATATTTAAGGAAATATGTTCCTGAGCGCCTTGACTTTTTTTTTTTTGTTTTGATTATTAATTAATGGTTTTGATAATGAGTTGAGCCAGCTTCTCCCGTGCCTCTCTGGCGGTTGTTCTCCGCTTCCCAGCTGCAGTGCTGATCCCGTGGGGAAAGCACACCAGGAGAGTGGTCTTGTACTAGCCAGGGGTTTTTACAAGCTCTGAGGGCGTTTCTTCGGCAGATCTGTGTTAATCATCCCAGAGAAGGTCTCACCTCCCTCTCCCTTTGGCAGCACAGCTCCTGCTGCCCCCCTCATCCCTTATTTCCATCCCAGCACCTTCCTCCTGGTCAAGGATTTGGTCCTTCACCTTCCTCCTCCCTGCCCTGACAGCTCCCTCAGGCCCAGCTCTCTGCACTCCTCCTCAAAACTTCTCCTTCTCTTGGCTCTCACCTGTCCCACCTCAAGGCTCTGTGCTTTAGGAAACCCTTTCCAACTGGTCATTCTCCATGAAAGCCCAGGAAGCTTTTCATCCCCTCTGTCTCTTCCATAATTTGTTCCCCAAACCATCCCCGTTTATTCTGCGGTAGCAACTGGCACGTATTCCCATGATCACACATCTGTGGCGCCAGGAGAGAAGAGTGGCTGAGGGCGAATTAAACCTGTCCTAATTATGAGAGTTATTAGGAAAATTATTATTAGGAAAATAATTTGTATTTGTAGTTCTTCCCCTCCGAGGCACCTCAGGTGGTTTCCAGGTGGTGGCTGTGGCAGGGGTGCCCTTCCATGGACAAGGATTTTTGAGAGACTTTGGTCTTAGATGTGCCACAGATCTGCTCCTGGCTTCATCCAGGGGTGTAGCCTCATCCCCTGGCTTTTACTTCCATATTTTTAGCATGAG
The DNA here is from genome assembly GCA_013400075.1 of Hippolais icterina. Lineage (NCBI taxonomy): Eukaryota > Metazoa > Chordata > Aves > Passeriformes > Sylviidae > Hippolais > Hippolais icterina. Next base: position 70,205 of record VWYN01013965.1, on the reverse strand, counting down.
ACCATCAAGTCTGTAAGTTCTTTATTACTATTTGCTTGTTTTTAAACATGCAGGAACAAAATTCTTTCCTAAAAGCAAGATATTACAGAAGAGTAAGGTCTGATGTGCCAGTTACAGGGGACTCATTGTGGGGGTTGGAACTGGATGATCCTTAGGGTCCCTTCCAACCCAAACCTTCTCTGCTTCAGCAACTGGTACCTGCTGTCACTATTTCTGCATCTTTGTAGGAAGTTGAACTATATTGTGTCCCAAAAACATTCATATTTATTGGAGTATTTGGGGGGGATTGGGGTTTTTTTAGTGTGGTGTTTTTGTGTTTTGGTGGGTTTTGGGGGTTTTTTTGGTGGGTTTTTGTTTGTTTGATTGTTTTTGTTTTTTTCTGAAAACTTCATCAGTTCATTTTTCAGTTCCAGAAGTGTTTGGACAATGCTTTCAGGCACATGGTGTGGTTTTTGGGGTTGTCCTGGGGTTGATCAGGAGTTGGACTTTGTGATCTTTGTGAATCCCTTCCAACATCCTACATGGTGTAGCGATCTTCTACTCAGTGCTGGATGCTTTCTTACTCCATTATGAGTTTCAACCCCAGCAGCTTTGCTTTTTGAAAAGTTTGCAGGACAGGCAGTTACAGAATCACAGTGATTGATTTTGGAAGGAACCTCTGGAAGTCATCTGATCCAACCTCCTGCACCAGCAGAGCTGCCAGATCCGGTTGCATGGGATGGCGTCCAGACAAATTTTGAATATTTCCAAGGAAGGAGAATCCACAATATCACTGAGCAACCTGTGTCAGTGCCTGGCCACCCCCACAGCCAAAACGTGTTCCCTGCTGTTCAGAGGGACCCTCCTGTGGTCAGTGTGTGCCCATGGCCCCTTGTCCTGGCCTGGCCACCACTGGCAGGAGCCTGGCTCCATCCTCTCTGCACCCTCCCTGCAGGTGTTGATGCACAGGATGAGACCCCCAGAGCCTTCTCTTCTCCAGGCTGAGCAGCCCCAGCTCTGCCAGCCTTTCCTCAGAGCAGAGATGCTCCAGTCCCCTCACTGGGCTCCCCCCAGTCTGGCCCTGTGCCTCTCATCCTGGGGAGGCAGAACTGGACCCAGTGCTCCAGGTGTGGCCTCACCAGTGCTGAGCAGAGGGGCAGGATCCCCTCCCTGGATTTGGGGAACCTCTTTCCAAATTCTGACTGGTGAACACCCGATGCTCTCCATCCCCCCATGATGGCTTCACACACATTGCTGCTGCCGGGTGGGCTTGGAGAGAGGGTCACCATGGGATGGGTTAACATCTTACTCAAGTTCATATCCACGGAAAAGACTGATCCTGGTTCAGACCAGCAGATTTTAACATTGTCCTAACAGTGGCAGATATTTCTAGGTGCCCAGAAATCCAGGTGGGAATAGGGTTGGGTTCCCTCCTTGCACGTATCATGATGCTACTCTTTGAAAGATGAGTGTGTGTTCACCTGTTGAACTGAAGGACATGAAAAAGCTCCAAGATTTGGAGCCCCTCTGCCCTGAGGGCAGATGGAAGAGCTGGGGGTGTTCACCTGGAGAAGAGAAGGTTCCAGAGAGGCCTTCAAAACATTTCAGTGCCTAAAGGGGCTCCAGGAGAGCTGAAGAGAGACTTTGTACAAGGGCCTGGAGTGATAGGACAGGCTTCACACTGCCAGAAAACAGAATTAGGTGGAGAAATTCATGAATGTGAGGTTGTTAAAGCCCTGGCACAGGGAGCCCAGAGAATCTGTGGCTGTCTCTGGGTCCCTGGAAGTGTCCAAGGCCAGGTTGGACAGGGCTCGGAGCAGCCTGGGACTGTGGAAGGTGTCCCTGCCCACAGCAGGAGGTTGGACCTGGACGGTTTTTAAGGTGCCTTCCAAACCATGCCATGAGCAAATCCTGATGTGCAGGAAAGCAGTGATTTGTGGAAGGTTGAGCAGGTGGAGAAAGCCAAGCTCCAGGCCCTTCCCACAGGCTCATCCTCCTCCTCCTCCTCCTCCTCCTGCCCTGCTCCTTACAGGGACTGTCACTTGTGGAGAAGTTGCTTGTTTATTTAAAAGAAGAAATAAAAATGAAATTAAAAAAAAAAAAGAAAGAAAACTAAATGGATTTTCAGAAAGGGTGAATGGCTGCTGTGATTCATCTTTTCTGGTGAAGAGAGGAACAGCAGAGGGTGGGGGGATAATGTTCAGTGACACATCAAAGGCCTCGCTTCAGCTTCGGAGACACATGCAAGAAATTAGTCACTGCGTTTTAGTGCAACAAAACCCTTTTTCCTCCCTAAATTCAATTCTTCTCTCCCTGTGATGGCCAACTCGCCACAGCCCTCGGCTATTCCATGTGTGTTTTTACATCCTTTGCCTCTCATCGAGAGCTTTGGGGTTATGATGAAGTTGCTCTGCTATCAGACAAACTCCTCTGCTGTGGATCACAGCTCCAGGGAGAGGCTGGAAATCCACAAACAGGATTTAAAAGGAGCAGGGAGGGGGAGAGGGAATGGCAGGTTTGTTTTCCAGGGTGGCTGAGCCATGCTGATGGCTTGCTGCCACCAAAAAGAATAAAAAAATGTCCTTTTTCCCCTTTCTTTATGCTCGTGCTTGTTCTCGCCCTACTGTGAGCTGCTTCAAAGAGCCAACCTCGCTCCCAGTTCTGCACCCTCTCCCCCTGCCAACAAATAAATAGGAAAAATGAACATTTATTTTTATTTTTCACTGCAGTTGGAGCCAGCACAAGGCAGTCAGGCAGTATCAGTTGAGCCACTGCCTTTCAGCATCCTCCTGATGACAGCAGGGATTTCTGGGGTCCCGGGAAAGCTGGTTAGAATTCAGGTTGTGTCTCTTCAGTGCACACAGAAAAAGATTGCCTCATTTTCCAGGAATTAGGAATATGTCAGAGGTGGGGGTAAATCCTGCCTTTGATTGTGGATGGCTGTATCCGGGTTGGATCTGGGCAGTTTCTGCAGCAATAAACTCTAATTCTTTACATTCTGGAAGCGCGGCGGGGTGATCCTGCAGCCTGACCCCCCTGTAGCACCAGCACAGGCATTTTGAAGCCACTTATTGCTTTTATAAAGAGATTATTTCCTTTATTTTTTTTTTTTCCTCCCTCCGGCATCAATCATCTTGACAAGATCTGCTTCTTTTAAAACATACATCCTGCAGCTTAAAATCCAGCCTTTCCTATAAGGAAGATCCCAAGCAGTTTATGGAAGAATGCAGTACGCATACACTAGGTATCTATATATCTATATCTTAAAAAAAAACCCACATATATATATAATATTTATGGGCACACCAGTGGCAATTATCAAGGTTTCCAAGCCTGATCTTTGAAAAAAGAAGGTCTCAAACAGAACCACGCTGTCGAGCATCCCAACCCTCCGGAGCGGCGGTGCCAGAGCCGGCTCCTTTCTCCTGGGCAGAGCCGGCGCCCTGACGTCAGGGTGTTTTTCTGCAGAGCTCGCAGGATGTTGCAGCCGGCCAAGAGCTGTGTTTATGTTGATAACATTACAAGTATTTCCTCTCCGTTTCCGAAACCAGCAGGGAGGGAGCCGAGGGGGAAGGGAGACTCGGGTTTCTCCAGCTTTGGGGTAGGACTCTGGAGGCCTTTTATGTTAAGGAGCGGGGGAACGACGAACCGCTGGCGTTTATTTATGCTGCTTTTGGGAATAGGGAGTGTTTAAGAGCAGGGGCTGGGAATTGGGAGCTGGGCTGGCACAGCCCTTCCCTGCTCCCTGCTCCGGATCTGGTTTTAAGGTGATAAAGCAGCTCTGGCAGCTGATTGCCGGTCACAGGAGCAGCTTCAGGGATTTGGATTTTTGGGTAATGATGTGCACAGCAAGCTGGGATGCTCCCAACATCCCATTCCTTCTGACAGTCACAGTAATAAAGCCATAAAAACTCAGGTTCTGCACGGATCACCCGCATCCAGCTTTCTTCACGAAAGCGGGGCAAGGCTCGGGAAATCCAGCATTATCTCCCCTTGCCAAGCCCTCCCTCCTCCTGCAATCCATTCATGGATCAATGAACTGATTAAATGTAGAATCCAGAGGGGTTTAGTGCTCCCTGCCTGCTGATGTAATCCCAGAGCACCGGAGCAGTGCTGCCGGCTCAGCGAAGGAGGGACCCTCATCGATGGCTGAACCTGATGAGCTTAAGGGTCTTTTCCAACCTAAACGATTCTGTGATCATCCCACCATCCCAAAGGGGCTTTGCAGCCAGTCCAGGAATCTCCTGTAGCTCTCATCCATGTAGCAATCACGGTTTATGGAAATAAGCCCAAACTCTTTCATCCTTGGTGGGTTATTTCCTGATAATGGAGAGCAGAAAGGGGATTCACGGCTTTTCCTTCTTTCCTCCCACCCTCCGTGTCCTGCTTTAATTCCAAGGGGAAGTGTGGGGAGGATGTGGGGAAGCTCTGGTGCAGCTTGCTTGGAACAGGGCCAGAAATGGGGTGAGTGGGATCCCAGATGAATGGAGATCCTAAATTAATGGGATCTCAAATGAACAAGGGCCTGATGTGAATAGAGACCCTAAATTAATGGGATACTAAATGAATGAGAATGCCAAACAAATGGGATTCCAAATGAGTGGGATCACGAATGAACAGAATCACAAATCAATGAGAATCCCAAATGATTGTGGATCCCAAGTGAGCGGGATCCCAAATAAACAGAACTCAAAATGAATGGAGATCCCAAATGAACAGGATCCCAAATGAAGGGGAACTCTCATTTTGAGAAACAAGTTGTGGGAAGAGAAAGGAGCCATATCCACCTCTGGGAATGGTGTTTCTCTGCAAATATTCATCAAAACACAGCGAGTGGTCACATTTTTCCTAGCAGTGCTTCCAGAAGAGCCGAGTCTTTCCCTTGCCCTTGCCATTGTGTCTTTGCTGTGGCAGTGATGGGCTCCCAGTGGGAGAAGTAGTTGCTGTGAGGAGATCTTGGTGCTTTCATCAGCCCTTATGAGTTTTTCAGAGGATCTCTGTGCCATCATTTCCATTCTCTGGAGTTTCAGTGTGTGCTTAACTTCCTCCTGGTTTTGCACATGAGTCCTGGCAGGATGAGCACCTTATTTCTGTGGGATTCCACAGTGGGATGCTTGGACAATCACAGTCGTACAGCGAGTTACAAAGATCATAGAATTATAGAATGGTTTGGATTGGAAGGGACCTTTAAAACCATCCAGATCCAACCTCTGCCATGGACAGGGACACCTTCCACTATCCCAGGTTGCTCCAAGCCCTGTCCAGCCTGGCCTTGGACACTTCCAGGGATCCAGGGGCAGCCTCAGCCTCTCTGGGCACCCTGTGCCAGGGTCTCCTCACCCTCAAGAATTTATTCCTTATAAATATTGGATTTTCACCCCAAAGCCAAACCTGTATAGACCAGGCTCATCTCAGATTCTGGCAGGTGGCTGACCAGGATGAATGGGGTGTGTTAATCACCATGAGTGGAACTTGTCATCAAACCATCAAACGACTGCTTGTGGGTTTTTCCCGACATCCCACCCTGGAGCACAGCCTGGGGGAGGCATTGCAGGACCCAGTGCTGCTCTCACCAGTGACAGGAGGACTGAATCAGTTCAAATTCATGCAGACAGATATTTTAACTGGTGATGAAACCCTCTGGAATGCTGACTGCTCGCACCAGTGGGACCCTTGGAGAAAGCCCTGCCCTGCTTGCAGCAGCAGGGCTGGCCATGGACGGAGCCTACGGAAAGCTCTTATCTCCAGAGCTTGGTTTCCTTCTGGTTCAGGGTTTGTCTGACCTTTTGGTCACTGAGTAAGGTCAATTTTTGCCAGGTTTTCTTTTGGAGGGGGAGGAAAAACATGTAAGTAGGTGGTGCTGGTAGGAGGATACTCCCGGGTGGGGTGGGAGGATCTTGTATTGCTGATACCGTTTCCAGCGCGTGGATGACTTCAGTGTTGTCCTCCTGCCCGGAGTTTGGGATGGGTCTAGATGAAGCAGATTTAAATAAATAGAAGAAGCACAAACAACACAAGATCTATTAGAAGGGGAGGGAATAAAACTCATTCTTGGCAGCGCCTCAGGTTGACTTGGCAGCGAGGTCTCACAGCTCTGTCCTGGGAGATCTTGGAGATGCAACTGGACACGGGACAAAAGCCTGAAGGACAGGAGTTGTGCAGCAGCTGCCAGCCCATGGCATGGAGCAGAGCTGTGTCCAAGCCCTCTCTGGGCTCAGAGCAGAGGAGAGGTGTTGGCCCATCCTTGGAAGGCCTTGTGGCCACGTGCTGGTCTGGATTTGGCAGCTCAGGGCTCTGTCCTGGCCAGCACGATGACGTCTCACATCTCTGGGCCTCTGGATCCGTAGGTGTTTGGGAGGAGATAATGATACCCATTTCTCAGGAGCTTTCTGAGGTCTCCAGAGGAAAGAAATCACCATAAAAATCTTGTATTAGAAAGGGCTGGGGTAAATGATTTAACTGATGTCATCATCCTGTAATTTTGCTGGACGTTTCCTGGGAAGCACGTACAGTATGGACGTGCAGCCTGAGCTTGCTGATCTTCTTGGATTATTTGTGAGTGTTTGTTCTGCCCACATGCACAGGGAATCCAACGGGGTTTGAATTCCAGGTGTCAGTGAGCCAGGGGGAGCTGACCTCTCCTTCACACCTGCCTCCACTTTTGGGGTATTTGGGATCAAGGTTCTTTACCGTGGTCTTCACCTAAATTGCCTTTGAGTTTGCTCAGAGTACACTCGTTTGCAGACCACTATATGAACAATTTTTTAATCTCCTTTAAGATCAGATACTTTAGTGCTCAGGGTTTAGTGCTTTAGGGTTTAGTGCTCAGCTTGTTCTCATGCTGTCCCACAGTTCACCCATTCCTTGCTTTATCCATGGACACTTTTGCTGCTCCACCAGACTGGAATTTCTCCATGTTCTTTCCTCTTGGGGTTGTATGAATTCACCCATAAATCCTTCCCTTCCAGATGCCTGCAGGGACTGCAGCCACACTTCTACTCCTCCCTCTGAGCTTTACAAGATGCACAGCAACGTCCTCACCTTGGATTATTTTGGGATGATATTGCATGAGGGTTTAAATAAGTGTTCTGTGCTTTCCTCCTCAGGTCAACATGGATTTGTGGTTCTTTCTCCTTTTGCTCGGAAGTGGCCTGATAAGTGTAGGTGCTAACAACGTTACAACAGGTAAACTGTGCTCCTCATCTCTCTTTTATCCCATCTGTAGGATCAAAGGAATGAGTGAATGTGCTCAGTGTCTCATTCCTTCTGCTCTCCATGTAATTGTAACAAAATGTTGGAAAGAGGGCAATGAGCTTCAGGTGCTCATAAATGGGCCCCACAGGTTTATCTCTGGGTGATATTGATCCTCACCTCCAGGGGCTGTAATGTTTGTACCTCCCCACAGATACCACCTGTTTGGGTTGTATTTTTATTTTGCATCACCTGCTGTGCAGAGCATTTCCTGTCCTGCGCTCAGGATTTGTGGGGTGTTTTATCCTTATAGTTACACTCACGTGAATCTTCAGCATCCAAACCCCTCAGCATCACAGAAAAAAATCTCACGGAAGTTCCCCTGTGCTTTTCCCTTCTCAGAGCCACCCACAACAGTGTCCACCTCCCCCAGGAGCCCCACCAAAGCTCCTACAGCAGGTCCTGAGGATGGGACCACACCCAACACAAACAGACTCAACATGAGCACTCCAGGGACTGTTTCTACCACAGCGCCAAAACCTCCTCCAACCACAGCTGCCAGGATCTCCCCAAATGCCACCACTGGCAGCCTCAACATCTCCTCCACCCTGGGGACAACTGTGCCTGTGCCTCCAGCCCCATCCCTGCTCCCCAGCGTGACACCATCAGCTCCACACACCGCCATCCCCAGCACGGAGGCAGAGACAACGGAGAGGAATTTCAGCTTTGTGGTGACAACACAGGAGACCTCTTCTGCTTCCCACAATGGTAGGCACCTCCTCCACCTCCTCTTCTCCAGGCCACCCTGCCTCTGGGGCTGTTTCTTTGCTCTTCTTTTGCTTTGCTGAGTGAAATGGAGCAAAAAGTCACTTTTGGGCTGATTTCATGGTGGTATGAAACAAGAGAACTCTATGAATGGCCCAGATCAGAAGAGATTTATCTGACCAAAGGTTTGGGCCGAGATCATCTAGTGAAAGATATCCACAGGTGCACTAGATAATCTTTGCTTCCAACCCAAACTAGTCTGTCATTCTCTCCTTATATGATCAATTTTCCCCATTACTTGGGCAGCTTCAATCTTTGAAGAGCCCAGATGAGCGAGAGTTTTCTCTGTTACCATCCTGATCTCAGTCCCCTCTTGGCACATCAGGAAAGTGACCCCATAAAACATAATTTGGCTGCTCAGTCTGGGTTAAGAGCGAAAAGTCAGGCAAAACGAGGCTGAGGTGACCAGAAATCTTTGCTGAGCTGTGGCTCTTCAGCCATGGTTTGCTCATTGTATTATTTGAGACCCAGTTTGGATACTGCATGTCTCCAACTTGCAACAGGAAGGTGGCAGTGCCTGCTAGACCTTGAGATTTAGTGGAAAAACAGGATTGGTAACTGGGTTGTGGATTAGAAAACCCTGAAACAAGATAATGGTGGAGTTAATGCAGGGAGGTGTCAAGTGTGTATTCCTTAAGAACCAATTTCCCAAGGGATGTTGGCTGTTGGATGTCTCTGCACCTCAGTGAGATGTGTGTGCCCTCTTCCTCTGGGAATCTTTGGAAGCCACAGCCCGTGAAGCTGCAGTGAAGTTGTCTTTGCTACCAGCATAGGAAGGGATGTGGCTGAAGGAAGTTCACAACGCAGCTTTTGTAGTGTTCTGCCACCCCTGAGCTCGTCCAGCTTCCTTCCCAACACAAATCCTTTTTTTGAGAGTGGAGGAGTCTGGCACAAACACACACATGGGACAAGTTTGGTGTAAATGTAGCCTACACACAGGAGAGACGGAGGCAAAAGCCTTAAGTGCTGCTAATATCTGGGTTTTGTAATATGATGTCTGCTCCCAGTGGGGCTGAATTTATCATTTTTGTGTCTCCACTGCCTTTGTGATTTGGATTACTGGTTTTGGTGAACTCCCCTGGTGTGTGCCATGACACATTGGCCATTGCACCATCAAGGCCAGACGTGGCCTCTCACTTGATGTCAGCCCAGAGAACAAATGATCAAACCTAATTCTTTCTTTATCTCAAGTGATTTGTCAAGGAGCAAAATCAGTTTTAGGGCTGCCCTTGCCATTAGATTTAACAGGAAATGTTGGTGTTAGTCATGGAAGAATTAAGTGTGACCTGGGGCAGGAGGTCACAGCTTTTACGGGCAGTTCCTCCTTGTCCAAACCCACCAGGATTGTCCTCAGCCTTGTGCTGCAGCTCTTCACACTCAGCCCATGGCCACGGGGTGCCTGTGCCAGCAGCTCTGCCCCAGGAGAGCCAGGCTCTGCTCTCCCTGGCACAGCTTTGTTCCAGTGTCCTCTGGATGAGACATCCAAGCCAGCAGGTAGAGACTTTCCTTGGATGCTCCTCGCCCCCATCCCTGAGCCCAGCTGCTCTTAATTGAACTCTTGGCTCAGCCACTCTCTTAAAATTATGCACCAGTGTTATCTCTTGATATTTAAGTGCTAATGAATTACACCAGTGACTTGCTGGTTATGGGTTTAAACAGTAAGTTGTGTTTATTGGTGTTAAAGCTTGGCTTCAGCTCCTTGTTCTGCTGATAAAAACTCAGGATTTGTTCCTTTTTCCTTACTCAGAAATTCATTTTAACATTCTGGTTTTATAGCTAGTGTTTTAAAGGAAAGGTTTACAGGCAGATGATGAGAGTTACTAAATTTGTTCCTGTCTTGGTCTTTGATCCTTCCTGACTTAGTAAAGTGTCTTGTTCCTTTGTTGCTAAGAGACTTTTGTTTTCTTTTTCTGCAGGTAACTCTGACAGAAGAGGTAAGAATGTTATATTTCATTGCTCTTTACTCAGTAAAAACATTTCCAGAAGCGTTCTGCTATTAGAGAGCTCTCCTTAGGACTTCCAAATGTGCTTTTATGAAGCCTCTCAAGCTCTTTAGAAGAGCTGGTGACACACTGATGTCTTAATTTCTGTTGAGCTTTTCTTTTTAGAACGAAACAATCCCATTCCAATCTGTCCATGTCCTATTAGATACAAATTGTTCCTGCTCTCAGAATGTCAGCACGTCCCTAGAGCTGGATGACCAAAGTCTAAGAAGCCATTCAGGCAATTTGCTTTTGGGTTTGGGTTGTTTTTTTGCTGCTGAATTGTCTTTATTTACTGTGACTTACGTGATTTGCTCCAAACCCATCCTGCAGATGATGGGAATAATTATTGTTCTCCTTCATTTTGTTGGCAAGCAGTAACACAAATCCATTTCTTGTAAGAGAACAGCACTTCAGGGACATTTTTCCATCTCTCAGCTCTGAGAACTGGCATCTCTACCAGAATATTTGCAATTACTCATGGCTTTAGCACTCCAGGAGCGGGCAGAGCCGGGCTGGCTCCCACCTGGAGGAATCAGCAGCCTCTGTGTGTTCTCATCCTGGCTCTGATGGGTGCTGCAGCTTTGCAAACTCTGCCTTGTGCTGCTCGCTGTGCCTGGCTCACCCAGCCCACTGATGGTCCAGGGAACAGGCAGATGCTCTGCAGCACTGCCTGGCAGCACACATTTAGCAGAGGGAATTAAAGGGATGCAGGACTGAGGGAGCTGGTTTGAAATTGTGGCTAAGCCTCTGCAGAAGTGCTCAGTGTAATTCCCTCAGATCTGGCCTGGCTTAGGCCTGATTTTGTGCTCTCTCTGCCATCGTTCATCCCTGCTCCCGAGGGCAAAGGAAAAAAAAATGGGAGTGCATCTGACTTCCTAACAAGATTTATATTAATATTGGTAATATTCATATAAATATAGTCAGGAATTCAGATGTAATAAGGGACTTTTTACAAGAGCATAGAGTGATGGGACAAGGTGAAATGGCTTCAGACTGGCAGTAGGTTTAGATTAGATATTGGGAATAAAATCTTGACTGTGAGGGTGGTGAAGCCCTGGCACAGGATGCCCAGAGATTTGTGGCAGCCTCATCCCTGGAACTATCCAAAGCCAGCTTGGATGGGGCTTGGAACAACCTGGGATGGTGGAAGGTGTCCCTTCCTGTGGCAGGGAGTGGAATGGGATGATCTTTAAGGTCCCTTCCAACCCAAACCATTCCGTGACTGGTTTTGGGGGCAGATGTTGCCAGCTGTGAGCAGGGATGGGCTGCTCAGCCCTGTCCCTCTGCCTTGACTGCACCCAGGTCTGGGGGATGTGCAGGGAACAGCCAGTAGAGCACCTCTGCCTGCAGCTGGGACATGATCCCAAGCACCAGGGGAGGGTTTGGTGGCTCCTCAGAGGGGCCAGGACAAGATTAAGCCTCCTGATGCCTTCCAAGCTCTGGACAGCAATGGGTGCTCCAGCACTGTGGGAGCAGAAGGTTGAGTCCTTGTCCCTTTTCCAAGTGGATTGCCAGCAGGAAACCCTCAGGCTGAGGCTGGAGCAGCACAGGAGCTGTGGGGGGTTGGCACAGCTCAGCAGGGCTGGCAGGGCAGGAGGGAGCAGCTGGGGACCCTCCAGCTCGATTCCTGCCTGGGCTTTGCTGGGTGGGAAAGCTCCAACTCCTCATCCCACCAGATGTGTGGAAAGAACAGCTGCAAAAAAAACCCCAAAACCTCCAAGCTCCCTGCACCCTGCTGCCAGAGCCACCCCTGTCCTCAAATCACACCTCACTCACAAATCACCATCACAGCTGCCCCACAGCTCCAGCCTGGTTAGGCTGAGCTTAACTCCAGCCAAGGCAGGAAAAAATGGTCCAGTGGTGACTTAACAGCACAGGTTTTGGCAAGGCAACTCTCCTTCCTCTCCTGCAGCCAGGATGGAGATGGTGGCTGTGCTCAGAAGTGTCAGTGAGAGCCCAGGGCTGGATGTGGTTGGGCTGAGACCAACCTGGTTTTGTTTTTGGGAAGTGTCGAGATGGGGAATGCCAAGACTCATCACCTGCTGAGGTGTGCGGGAGGCAGAATTCCCAATAAATTCCTTTTGGGCTGTGGGAGGTGCTGCCACATTAGGGCAGTAGGTAAGAAGGACAAAGACATTCAAAAACCAGGATAATTTAATATTTTTATTTGCCACACCAGGTCATTGCCTTGAAATCATGAGACAAAAAATCACATGTTTTAATAAAAAATAATATTCCCAGACCTCACACCACAGAGGAACAAACACTGAAATATAATCAGAGTGCCCTTGGGTAGCTCAGAGGTGGACAAAATAAGCCCCACCTAAGGAAATCTGCTGGCTGAAATTGCTGAGACACATGGAGCAGGAATCTGCAGGGAAATGGATGCACAGAAGGTGGGAAAAGGGGTCGTGCCCTGCAGCCTCCTGGGGCTGCGTAGACACACTGTGGTGGTCCCTTCAGATGGAGAGAGCTGATAAAAAATGGAAATAACCCCAGCTGGCATGGCTGGCATCCACATTTATCTGAAAAATGCCCTTCAGGGCCATTATTCTCCCCTGGTTGGAGCTGCTTGGCTTCCAACCCATCTGGGTGATTTGCCAGCACCAACCACTGATTCACTGACTCCCAGCACAAGATAGAAATGGCTTATTTAAAAGGGAAAAAAAATCTGTTGTGGTCATGGAGGATGGGAATGTTTCAGACTAATCCAAGTGTTTTTGCAAGGGGATTGTGAGGTACCTCCCTGCAAGGGAGCCAAATTGGGTCACACTTGGTGGCCTGGTGGTGTCTGACCTCTCCTGCTCTCTAAACTTTGTATTTCCAGGGAGGAAAGAGCAGGGGGTGGGACTAGATGGTCTTTGGACATCACTTCCAACCCAAATTATTCTGTAATTACAGAATCACAGAATGGTTGGGTTGGAAAGGATCTTAAAACTCATCCAGTGCCACCCCCTGCCATGGCAGGGACACCTTCCACCATCCCAGGTTGCTCCACGCCCCATCCAACCTGGACATTTCCAGGCATCCAGGAGCAGCCACAGCTTCTCTGGGCAGCCTGGTCCACAGCAAATCTCACCCTGGAGCTGTTCAGATCCCAGGTGCAGCAGGAAGCTTTGCCCTTTTGTCCTGTTTGACAAAGAACTGGAAGCAAAATTGTGGTGGTGGTGTTACAAATGTATCTGTGGGATCTTAGAGAGGCCACAGTTCCCACCCATTTTAATATAAAATTCTTTGTCATACTATACCAAACTCATGGGCCTGTTAGGAACTTCTCTAGAGCCTAAAGTCTCAGGCAGAAAATTTTGTAGATCACCAGCTGGCAGAGGAAATTTCTCCTGGTGGCTGCTGGGCCACCATGTGCACATTCAGTTGTGCAGAAGGAAGCCCCAAAGCAGCCCAGTCCCAATTTTCTCCATCACTGTTTTCATCTGCAAGGTCACAATTTCACAGTGATAACTCCTGGAGAAGATTGAGGTGCTCTGAGTGGTGGTTTCAGGTTTTAATCTGACCTGGGAGTATCTGAGGCACATGGTGCTCACTCATCCTTTTCTGTCTTCACTCTCAGACTGAAAAAAATGCAACATCACTTAATACTATTTATTATTTATTATGTTTTTATTACTAATATCATCATCAGAATTGTTCTTCAAGCAGAAATTGTAGAACTCTGCCCTGTTAAATGATAGCTCTGGATGTTTTCCAATGTCCATAACCACACCTTTCTCTTCCTCTTGCAGATGAGACTCCCATTATAGCTGTGATGGTGGCCCTGTCCTCCCTCCTAGTCATAGTATTTATTATTATTGTTCTGTACATGTTGAGGTAAGAGCTGCTTTAGTGCTGGATTCCCTTGTTTGACAGAAACAATTCCTGAATGAACAGGAATGAGCCTTTTGTGCTGTCTCCCAGGCTAAAGGCTGACACAGCTGGTGCTTTGAAAAGAAACCTGTAAGGGCAATGAATGAAAATGATGTTTGGGGTTATCTGGTGAATGATGCTTATTCCTTTCTCTGCAAAGCTGCTCCTCGTTTGGGGAATTCCTGTTCTGCCTCTCAAAATGTCACATTTAGCAGGGTAGAGTGAACTGAAGCCCTGTCAGTGTGGGGAAAAGCAGGTGAGGTTTCCTTGTGAGGCTGAAAATGATGGATTGGGTAATCCAGGAATGCTGAACACAGCCACAAAGTCCTTTCAACGTGTTATTCCTTGATTCCCATCTTGATAGCAAGCGGGATCCAACATCCAAACTCTGTTTTGGGTACCAAACCTTACATGGTCCCTGTGCACATTTCACTGCGAGTGGCAGGACCTTGTGATGAGTGTTAGGTGATGCTGTAATTGAAATTACAGCATAATAAAGCCCTCTTAGGTCCATTTTTTATAATCCAAGCATCTGCCCTGCTCAGAATGAAGCATTCCCAGCTCCTGAAAGCATAACTAAAAATGTCTTTATTCACCTGCAGTAAACATTTTAATTTACTCACCAGTTTGGTGATTAAGTCTTAAAAAAAAAAAAAAAAAAAAAGAAAAAACCAATTTTCTTAGCAGTGGAAAACTTCCCTCTGTCTCCTGGCTCCAGGCCTGCCCTCACAGCAGTGAGCCTGAGGAGATTTTTGCCTCAGGAGTTCAGCAGCAGCAGAGTTTGAGTCCTTCCCACCTGGCTTCCAGCCCTGAAAAAAAGGGTTTGTGTTCACTGCCCAGTGATTCAGCAAAACTCCAAATTTCAGGCAAAGGGAGCACGAGCAGCTGCTCCGAGTTAAAAGCACATGGGACAGGGATTTGGTGCAGGACAGATCAACCTGGGCTTTATGTGCTCTGCTGGATCAGCCCAGGGAGCAGGGACTCCTTGGGGTGTCCTCTGTGAAGAGCACCCTTAAAGCTTCTCCTGGTTCCCACCTGGCTCTGGGCTCCTGCAGCTGTTCCAGATGTGAAAATCTCTGCTCACAGGCAGCATTTTAGAGGTCCTGCAGCCTCCTGGACCCACCAGTTAATCCATGAAGCCACGAGAAAATGTGGCATCTCTCATCTGGGAGGGGATCTGGGCTTCCTGATGGATATTTGCTGATTTTTCCACCCCAATTCTCTTTGGCAGGTTCAAGAAATACAAGCAGGCAGGGAGCCACTCCAACTCCTTCCGTCTGTCCAACGGCCGGACAGACGACACAGGTGAGTCCCCCTGGTGCCACACAGGCTCTCCCCCACCTCTTATTTTTGTAGGCAGATATTTTTTTTGAATTTCTCTTTTGTTGGTTTTGTTGTTTCCTGATCTCCTTTGTTCCATGTTTTCCGTGGTTTTGGCAGACTTTTGTAGAATGAAGGTTTATTTCCCAGCTTTCATTCCCACTGACTAAATGTTTGCCCTCAAGTGGTTGATATTAAAATCACTTCCAAAGTCACTATTCACATTCCTCTTGAGTTTTCACAGTGTTTCTTTGATTTGAATGAGAAGTTTTTTGGGAAAACGCATCTTTGGGGAGTAATTAAACATTCCTCTGCTCTTTCAGGTTAGGATGGTCTCTGATTAAAACTCAGATCTTCATGCTAATTGTGGACACCAAACTAACATATCCAGGAGAAAAGAGGAAATACACTTATTTTCATTATAAAAACATTTTTGTGCCTCCTAAACATGCACAGATGCAATTTTAAAGCCTTGTGTAGGGTCCAAATTCCTCTGCCCCTGAGCTGTGAGCCAGAGCTCACAGAGGGTCTGAACTTGGGCATCTCCATCCACGTGTAGGCCCTGATTAAGATCTGAGGAGACCTCCTAAACTCAGCTCAGATGCTTTTTCAGCACTCCTTCCACATAAACTAAACACCTTCTGAGAAGCACGAACTAGAATTCAGCACCTTCTTTATTTTATGTTGGCTGCTAAAACCTTCCCTGCCCGTCTTACATCACTGTAAACGGAGGTGTGAACTTCATAAACCCTCAGCTGTGTTGGTGTAACCCTCACACGGCTTTTCTGGGCTTTGCTGAGCAGCACAAGCAGCAGCTGCCTTTGCTGTGCCCTCCTGGGAATTGTGTCACAGTGGTGGTGCCAGACTTCCCACCTGAGAGAGGGAGAAGTTGGAATTCAAAGCGAGGTGGTCTCCAAACCCCAGTGTTGACTTGGTCCTCATGGCCCTGTTCTGCCTCTGTGAGAGTGTAAATCCCTGAGTGTTAATCAGAATAGGATCACTGATTTTTTGGGGTTGGAAAAGCCCTTTAAGATCATCCAATCCAACCGTTCCCCCAGCACTGCCAAGGCCACCACTGACCCATGTCCCCAAGTGCCACATCCACACGGCTTTTAAATATCTCCAGGGATGAGGATTCCATCTCTGCCCTGGGAAGCTGTGCCAGGGCTGGACAACCCCTTCCATGAAGAAATTTTCCCAGATATCCAGTCTAAACTGGATCAAGGGAGGCCTTCATGGGGTCATGGTCTTTTTAATCCCCTTTGTAGAATCATTAAATCATTTAGGTTGGAAAAGATCCTTAAGATCGAGTCCAACCATTCCCCCAGCACTGCCAAGGCCACCACTGACCCATGCCCCAAGTGCCACATCCATACAGCTGTTAAATCCCTCCAGGGATGGGGATTCCAGCACTGCCCTGGGCAGCTGTGCCAGGGCTGGAGAGCTCTTTCCATGGAGAAATTTTCCCAGTATCCCACCTGAACTTCCCCTGGCACAGCCTGAGGCCGTTCCCTCTCCTCCTGTCCCTGTTCCCTGGGAGCAGAGCCCAACACCCCTGGCTGTCCCCTCCTGTCAGGGAGTTGTGCAGAGCCACAAGGTCCCCCCTGAGCCTCCTTTTCTCCAGGCTGAGCCCCTTTCCCAGCTCCCTCAGCCTCTCCTGGTGCTCCAGACCCTTCCCCAGCTCCATTCCCTTCTCTTGACACCCTCCAGCTCCTCGAGATCTTCTTGTGAGAGGCTCAGAAGTGCCCCCAGCTCTGGAGGTGCCCCAGCAGTGCCAGCACAGGGGACAGGCACTGCCCTGGCCCTGCTGCCACCCCAGTGCTGCCACAAGCCAGATGTCACCATGCTCAGAGCAACCTGGCCTGGTGGAATCTGTTGTGGGACACGATGATCCTTTAAAATCCCCTCACCCCAAACACGAGGACGGCCCTAAAAGCGGCAGCACGCGGGGTCCCCGCGCTCAGCCGGGCATGGGTGGGCAGTGCTGGGCACGAGGGGACAGCTGGTGGCCCTTGTGACCCCCGGGTGTCATTGCAGAGCCCCAGAGCATGCCCCTGCTCGCCCGCTCCCCCAGCACCAACCGCAAGTACCCCCCGCTGCCCGTGGACAAGCTGGAGGAGGAGATCAATCGCCGCATGGCCGACGACAACAAGCTCTTCCGGGAGGAGTTCAACGTGAGTGCCTCTGCTGCTGCCCTCTGACCCCACAGGCTGCCCTCAAATTCGGATTTAGGATTTGTTTCTTGGGGGTTTCTCCAAGGGCTGAGTGGTGGCAGGGCTGATTCTGTCCCTGAATCTGCGGTGAGGGTGGATAAGCTGCTCACCTTCATGCTCACGGCAGATAACAGAGGGTTTCTAGCAACCAGCTCTTCAAAGTTATATTTTCCTGGGTTCAGGAATGATCTTGAGTGTCTTGGGGTTTTCCAGAGCTCCTCTGCTCGCTGGTTGCCTCTCAAGCTCTGCCTCCCACCTCCCAGTCCTTGTGGCTTTAAATCCACAAACAGCCCAAAAAAAAGAGTTTTGACAGAGAAACAGGAATGACCCCATCTTACTTCAGTGAGCTGTTAACCCTGAAACACAATGATGACAATCTGTGGGACAAAGGCTGGCCTTCAGCTGTGAGGGATTCAGGTATTGTGCTGGTCCCACAAGCCCAGAGCTTTTCTTCAGGCATGGCTACAACCTCTTCTTGACATTGCTGAGCTTTGCAGCTTGGGACAATAAATCTGTTTTGCCTTGTCAATAGAAAAATAGATTAGAATAGAATTGAATAGAACAGGAGAGATTCATTAAGGTTGGAAAAGCCCTCTAAGATTATTGAATCCAACCATTAACCCAGCACTGCCAAGACCACCACTAAACCACGTCCACAAGTACCACATCTATGCTTTTTTTTTTTTAAACACTTTCAAGGATGGGGACTCCACCACTGCCCTGAGCAGCCCATACTGGGGCTTGACAACTCTTTCTGTGACACTATTTTCCTAAATACCCTATCTAAACCTCCTCTGGCACACCTTGAGGGCATTCCCTCTCCTCCTGTCCCTGTTCCCTGGGAGCAGAGCCCGACCCCCCCGGCTGTCCCCTCCTGTCAGGGAGTTGTGCAGAGCCACAAGGACCCCTGAGCCTCCTTTTCTCCAGGCTGAGCCCCTTTCCCAGCTCCCTCATCTGCTCCTCATCAGGCCTGTGCTCCCAGCCCAGGTCCAAGCCATGATATGGCACCATGAGAACGAGAAGATAAAAAAAAAAAGCCACTTGACTTTGTCCAGCTGCTACAAAACTTGATCCCTTTCCTGGCTGTGATGAAACCAAAGAGGTGCAATGAATGCCCAGGGAGGGGGATTTTTAGGGTTATAAATACCTGATTGCCCTGGACACTTCCTGCCATCCTGTCAGCTGGAGGAAGGGATGGTGGATACCTCCAGAACATTCTTTGCTGTTCAAAGGGGATGTGGAAAAACGGTGCTGGGGAAGCAACTCCTGTGCACAACTGGGAAACCAAGGGACAGTGTCCCCTGTCACCCCAGACCCCCCCAGCAAAGGTCCTCTGGTGCTGCTCCTGCCATCACTGGGTGGGCTGGGGCAGTGGGGGCTTAATCAGGTCACAATTAGCAGCGCTGTTAATGAGGGAATCTCACAGGAGCCTCCGTGGACAGGAGTCAGGAATGAGCTCAGCGGTGCTGCCGGGTGGGTTCAGAGCTGGAGGCTTTGCTGCCACCTCGTGTCCATGGATCAGGAGATTCCAGACATCTTTCCAAAGGGATTGGCTCTCCCTGCTCCAGCCCAGCTATTTAAATGCTCTCTTTGAGCTCGGTGGGGAGGAGAGTGGCTGCTGGGGTGGAGGTGAGGGGTGTGGGGACATGTCCGGAGGGGCAGGATGCTTGGATGTGGCATTTGCCAGCACATTGTCCCTGCTGTGCCATGAAAACATCATGGAAAACCCTTTTATTTCTGCCATTTCAGGCTCTCCCAGCGTGTCCCATACAGGCCACGTGTGAAGCTGCTTCCAAGGAGGAGAACAAGGAGAAGAACAGATATGTGAACATTTTACCCTGTAAGTGTCAGACCTGGTTGGATGGGGAGGGGAAACACTCAGGGGCTCCTGCCAGGACTCCTCATTCCTGGTTTTGGGATGGGCAAGGGCACAGTTGAGGGAATTTCACCTCCCAAGTGGGTGGCTGTGTCTGCTTTAGCTTTAGATTCCTGTGAGGAGAGGCTCCATGGAGCCCTCAGCAGCCAGGAGGCCGTGGAGAGTGAAACAAATGGGAAATGCCAGAAGGGACAACTCTTGCCTGGTGCTGTGGGCTGGCTTGAAGTGTCCTCAAATACTCACTCTGCAGAAAGAAAACTACCTTGGGCAAGATGTAGGACCTCTCTGGGTTGAAGCAAGAGGAATTTGGGGGCATAAAGGTGTTTTTGCAGCAGAGCCAGGAGCGTGGGCTCCACTCCAACACCTGGATTGTCACTACACCAGGTACCAGCAGAGTGGAGGGGGTTGTCTTTAATGCAGAGTTTTGATTTCCCTCCAGATGATCATTCCAGGGTTCACCTGACTCCCGTGGAAGGGGTCCCTGACTCCGACTACATCAACGCCTCCTTCATCAATGTGAGTTCTGTGATGCGAAGGGGAAATCCCTTTGCCAGGAGCAAAGCCAATTTTGCTGGTTTGGAAAGGGCTGGGGAACCACTCCTGCTGGAGCTGGGCATTTCTGATCAGCAAGCAGCTGATGAATCATAGAATCTTCGAGGTTGGAAAAGCCGTCTAAGACCCACAAGTCCAAGCATTCCCCCAGCACTGCCAGACCACCACTGAACCATGTCCCCAAGTGCCACATCCACATGGTTTTAAATCTTTGAAGAGTGTGGCCAGCTGATCCCCAGCTTGCAGGGCTGGATGTGGGAAGGGGGTGAAGAAGAAATCAAGGAATCCAGCTAAGATGGAAGCAGCCTTGCCCTGCTCTGCCCCTGGGAGGAGATGGGTCCTTTGTGGTTGTCACCATGTGGCTCAAATCAGCTGGAAGGGTCATGTGAGAGATGCAGGCACATGAAGCAAAGCAAGGCTCAAAAGAGCTTTTTCCTTTCCTCCCCAGTAAATAAATTACACAAAATCAATCCCTGTGAGTTCTCCAGCCCCTCTTCCAAGGATCAGTGCTGATTTTCACGTGGTGCTCTGGGTGCAGGGTCTGACCCTGGTGGAAGGGCTGTCAGGTACCACTTCATTAGTGCCTTGTGCCAACAAGTGGGGTCATTCCTGCATTGTGTGAGCATGGGGAGTGTTCCTGTGGGAAAACAGCCCTTTGCACAAAGATTTTTAATTATTTCAGCCCATCTTTGGAGCTGATTCTCCCTTCAGAGACTGCAGCCCCTTCTCTGCACAAGGGAGAATGAGCAGCAGAGCAGTGCCACCTCTGTTTGTTCCTGAAGTAGATGCATTTCATGACTCTCGTGTTAGAGAAATATTAATTTCTCTTGGTTTTTCTTCCTTTCTTGCAGGGGTACCAAGAGAAAAACAAGTTCATTGCTGCACAAGGTAAATTCTGGACTATTCCCATTGCTTTGTTGAGGGCAGCTGGGCTGAGTCCCTCTGCTCAGTGGAGCTGTGCCCCTCTACCCCCAGCACAGCATCTTGCAGAGCTCCCCTGGTCAAAAGGAAGCCTGGCTGCTCCACAGATTGTTCCCCAAATGATTTTCCCAATCAAAGAGCAGTGCTGGATGTCTTGGTGGACAGAAGGAAGTCCTACCTGAACAATCCCATTGCTGGAGGGTATTGGGACCTCTGGAAATACTGCCAGGGAGCTGCTTAATTAAATTCTCCAAATCTCAGAGTCATGGAATGGTTTGGGTTACAAAGGACCTCAAAGCTCATCTCATTCCACCCCACTGCCACGTGCAGGGACACCTCCCACTATCCCAGGTTGTTCCAAGCTCCCTTGAACACTCCCAGGGATGGGATCGAAAGAAACACCCTTGTGATCTTCAGAAGTCCAAACACATCCCTAAAAAGCCAAAATTCCCTCTCACAGGGTGGGGAATCATGTCAGCAGCAGGATGTTACCTGCCCATGGGAACATTTTGTATTTCCTCTCTTGACTTGCCAGTGGATCAGGGCATTCCTGGCTGGTTTCCCTGGCTCTGGCTGGAGAAGGAGGCTGGATCAGGTCCGTCACTTCCAGGCTCAGGTTAAGCTTTGGCTCTGCTGTTCTCTTGGCTCACCCTGAGCCTCAGGCTTGGCAAGGGAGTGGAGGCTGAGTTAGCTCCGTGTCTGGCAGGCAGCAGGGAACTATTCCTGTGCCACACTGAAATGGGATCCCATGGCCAAAACCCAAAATCCTGGAGCAGGACTTCTGCAGACTTTGGGACAGCCACGATTTCCCTGAGTGACCTTGGGCAAATCCGTGCTCTGTTTGTCTGGTTTCATCTTCTTGAGCTAAATATAGAATTCCTAACCAGAAAACAAATCCAAAAATTCCAGCTATTGTGTGATAGGATTACTCCTTGGATCAGGCATGCCCAGACACCACAGCACCTCCTGTGACCTATTGGCAAAAAAATGTGTTGGATCATCCGTGACGTGTGACCTCAAACGCTGGGGTTTGGCCCCAAATTGTGAGAGATTGATCCCAAAGAGGACTTTTTGTTTTACCCTCCCCTCAGGACCAAAGGAAGAAACAGTGAACGATTTCTGGAGGATGATTTGGGAGCAAAACACAGCGACAATTGTCATGGTGACCAACCTGAAGGAGAGGAAAGAGGTTGGTGCCAGAAGGTTTCACAGGCTGGGATTTGACCCAAATTGGACCAAATCCGGCACATCCTGTGCTTATGGACATGTCTTGGAGCCATTCCCAGAGTTCTGAGGGTGTCCAGAGCTCACCTGCACCTGTTTTCTCCCCCCACAGTGTAAATGTGCTCAGTACTGGCCGGATCAGGGCTGCTGGACCTACGGGAACATCCGAGTGTCCGTGGAGGACGTGACGGTGCTGGTGGATTACACCGTGCGCAAGTTCTGCATCCAACAGGTGCCAGGGGCCACCTGTCCCATCCCATCCCTCCCCTCTCCACACTGGGCATCCCAAAGGTGCTGGCTCAACTCCTCCAAGCCTCTGTGAGAGCAGAGTTGGGATGAAATTATCCCCATTTTTAACCAGAGTTGTTAAGGATTTATTCCTCCCAGTGGTACCAGCATGGCTGTGCTGAGAGCAGGGGAGCTGAGAGATGCCAGGGCTGAAATTCCACCCTGCAGCACTCCAGCACTTGCTGTTACCAGTGTTGGTTCCTGCTCTCACCCACAGACACTTAATGCCTAAAAATAATCAGATTTATCCCCTCAGCTGAGACAAAATCCAGCGCCGTATGTGTTGGGTTTGATTGCTTTCCCATCTGTCACCACATTTCTTTGTCCTCCAAGGAGACTTTGGGTGTTTTAGTCACTCTTGTTTGTTTTCCTGCTGCTCTCAGAGGCAGGCAGGGAAGGGTTGGTGCCTGAAAACCTGTCTGGACCCTGAGGATGATTATCCTGAGCCTCATCCTTAGCTCCAATGGCCTGGATGTGTGTGTTTTCCTCCCCTGCCTTTAATCCAATGATGATCTGGGCAGAGGAGTGGGAAAGGATGGAGCAACAGCTTCTGTTTGAGCTTGTTGAGGATGAAATATGGCAGCTGCTGCCAGGTTGGATCCACAGGCAGGGACAGGCTGGCACCTCACACCCCTCGGATGTGGGATGTGCAGCTGGGTGGTTAAAATGTCATGTTTGGTTTGTCCCAGAGCCTGAGTCCATGCCCTTTCAGCTGTGCATGCTGCCATCCAGCTCCATCTCGGGTCTGCAGCTCCCTCTCTCTCTTAATTTTGGGGGAAGAAGAGAAACCTGAGTATTTCTCATGAACCTGAGCCCACCTTTCCCCTGCAGGTGGGAGATGTCACGAACAAGAAGCCTCAGCGCCTGGTGACCCAGTTCCACTTCACCAGCTGGCCCGACTTCGGGGTGCCCTTCACCCCCATCGGGATGCTGAAATTCCTGAAGAAGGTGAAGACCTGCAACCCCCAATATGCAGGAGCCATAGTGGTGCACTGCAGGTGAGTCCTGCTCACAGCCAACCTCTGCCTCTCTTGGAAAGCATCTCCTATTTAAAACAATTTTTTTTTCAGTCAGGACTTTTTCATTATCTTTATTTAATTTCCCTGTGTTAAACGGGGATGTTCCTCATGGGGACATGCTAAAAAAAGCATGAATTGAAGGAAGGCCTTGGAATCAGTGATGTTTGGGTGGTACAACTCATCTGGAGGGGTGATTTGGGTTGGCTGGATGCTGAGTGAGCCAAGCTGAGCACTGGTGGCGTCCCCCCTGGCTCTGCACTGCCCTGGCATGAGAAGATGACATTCCTCTTTGGGAGAAGGCAATACTGGGCTGACAGATTGCCTGGAGCAAGGGCCACAGAGATTGGCCTCACCTGGAGTGGTTTCAGGCACAGCCTGAAATCTGGGGGGAGCCACAGAGGCTTCCACATTGTAATAAGAAGAAGCCCCATGGTTAAAAGCAGAGATGGTCACATTTGCACCATCCCGAGTTCATTCTTCTTGGGAAGCAGCTGATTCCAAGAGCTTTGTCTTTCCTTAATGTCTGCTGGGCTCACTGAAGACAATTCAGTCTTCAGCCATGGGCAGGGACACCTCCCACTATCCCAGGCTGCCCCAATCCCTGTCCAACCTGGGCACATCCAGAGGCAACCACAGCTTCTCTGGGCACCCTGTGCCAGTGCCTGACCATTTTCCCAGGGAATAATTCCTTCTCACTGTCCCACCCAACCCTTGTCTTGCAGCGCCGGCGTGGGACGCACGGGCACTTTCATCGTCATCGATGCCATGCTGGACATGATGCACACGGAGAGGAAGGTGGATGTTTACGGCTTCGTGAGCCGCATCCGCGCCCAGCGCTGCCAGATGGTACAGACAGATGTGAGTGTGCTGCTGCCCCGCCCTCTGGGCGTGGATTTCCTTCACACAGTCAAAGCCTGTGTGAGGGTGGAGTGTCATCCTTCATTTTGGGTGCCCTTCAGGGGGTCCTGCTCTTTTTAATCCCCTATGTGGAATTTTAAATCGTTTAGGTTGGAAAAAATCCTTAAGATCGAGTCTAACCGTTTCCATGAAGAAGTTTATCCAATATCCCACCTAACCCTCCCCTGGCACAGGCCAACTCCTCTCATCCTGTCCCTTGTTCTCCCCTGGCTGTCCTCTCCTGTCAGGGAATCTTGTGGAGCCAGCAGGTTCCCCTGAGCCTCCTTTTCTCCAGGCTTGGAGAACATTTTGTGTCACATCTGCTTTGTTTGATGTGGTAAATAAATCCCCAGTCCCCATTTTGTGGCAGTAAGGTTGTCACTCACTTTTCTAAGGCCTCAGAGGGTGGTCAGGGGTGTGGTGGTTTGCACCCACTCACTGGGCATGGAACATGGCAGAAAAAAAGGAGAGGGTGGGAAAAAAAGCAAAGTAACTTGTATGGATAGAGGGGAGGTGTAGTTATGAACAGTGGGACCAATTTAAAAAGATTTCAAGAGACACTCAGGCTTCCTTTCACGGCTTCTCCCTGCAACCCTGCAGATGCAGTATGTGTTCATATACCAAGCACTTCTGGAGCATTATCTCTACGGTGACACAGAGCTGGAGGTGACCTCGTTAGAGATCCACCTCCAGAAGATCTACAACAAAGTGCCAGGGACCAGCAGCAACGGGCTGGAGGAGGAGTTCAAGGTGAGCCATTGTCCTGGTGGATCTGCTGGGATGGTGCAGGGATCCCCATGTGCTGGCCTGGCACTGGGTGGCTCTGAAACTCCTCTCTGCTTTTCCTCCTTGCCCTGCAGAAGCTCACTTCAATCAAAATCCAGAATGACAAGATGAGAACAGGCAATTTGCCAGCCAACATGAAGAAGAACAGGGTGCTTCAGATAATTCCATGTAAGGCTTGTTTGGCTGCGTGTCCAGTGGGTGTGGGGACAGGAACCAGGCTGGAGAAATGGGACAAACAGGGACTTTGTGGTGTTCAACAAGAAAAAGGGCAAAGTCCTGGCCCTGGGGAGGCACAAGCCTGGGCACCAGGCTGTGCTGGGGTCACCCAGCGGGGTGGGAGAGCAGCTTGGCAGGAAAGAACCTGGAGGTCCTGACAGACTGCAGCCTGAACCTGAGCCAGCAAAGTGCCCTTGTGACAAAAGGGACAGGGGTGGCCTGGGCTGTGGGAGAAAACACTTCCAGCAGGTCAGGGAGGGGATCGTGCGCTGCTCAGCTCTGGTGAGGCCACACCTGGAGCACTGGGTCCAGTTCTGCCTCCCCAGGACAAAAGGGACAGGGCCAGACTGGGGGGAGCCCAGTGAGGGGATTGGAGCATCTCTGCTCTGAGGAAAGGCTGGCAGAGCTGGGGCTGCTCAGCCTGGAGAAGAGAAGGCTCTGGGGGTCTCATCCCTGTGCATCAACACCTGCAGGGAGGGTGCAGAGAGGACGGAGCCAGGCTCCTGCCAGTGGTGGCCAGGCCAGGACAAGGGGCCATGGGCACACACTGACCACAGGAGGGTCCCTCTGAACTGCAGGGAACACGTTTTGGCTGTGGGGGTGACCAGGCACTGATACAGGTTGTCCAGGGATGTTGTGGATCCTCCTTCTTTGGAAATACTCAAACTTTGTCTGGACACAGACGGGCACCCAGCCCTGTATGACCCTCTCTGCTGCTTTCTGCTGCCAAGACGTTCTGCCTCAAGGGAAAAGGAGCCCCAGTGTTGAGCAGATCCTTTTCCTGGAGAGCTCAACATCCCCTTCTGCCCCAAACCACACATGGCAGAAAGTGGAGCTCGCTGTCCTTGTCCCACCAGGTGCACTGTGCTCCCCTTCCCTTATCTCTGTCTCCCACTTAGGGCTTGGTGACTCCCCAGCTAAAGGCCATGCAGGTTATCCCAAATCTCCGATGATTTTGTTCTGTTCCAGATGAATTCAACCGAGTAATCATTCCAGTGAAGAGAGGGGAAGAGAACACAGACTATGTAAACGCTTCCTTCATTGATGTGAGTCTTCTCCAAACTTCTTTCCATCTTCTCCCGATGGAAACCACCTTACTTTGGGAAGAATTTGTCCCAAACACTTCTTTTTTGGGTTTTGTACACCTCCCTCCACGTGACTTTGCTTTGTGTCACTGGATGGTGCTGGTTTCTTTCTCCAAAAAACCCCTGGGTGTATCCAGCTTGTTGTGGGAGAGGAGAGCTGGAGCCTGAGCAGAGCCTCCAAATCCTGAGCTCACTTCTGCCCCTCAGGGCTCTGCTGATGGCTGTGGAGAACGGATCCACATATCCATGGAAATAACACAGCACCGGCCATTTGGTCAGAAAACATCCACCAGATTAGATTAGGGAGCAGTACACGATCCCAAAACCTTGGAGAGGAGCCAGGTCAATCCCATTACACCTGTCTGGGTGGCAGCAGGAGGCGAGGCAGGGAGGTTAAGTGCTGTCCTCACTCCCAGGAGGAGAGAAGTGATTGCACATCCTTCCCTCCTGAGCAATCCTGTTGACTCCAGGGAGTCATCTCGGATGAGTATTGATCTCCATGCAGTGCTGCCAAGTGACAGACCCTGCTCTTTTCCAGCCCAATTTCTGCTTTCATCTCCTATTGACAGAGGGCTTTTTTGTTATCCCCAAAAAGGCAATCACTAGGTTTGCCTACTAAAACCAGTTTATTCCCAGTTCTAACATCCCTAATTAATTGCTCCCTGAAATCTCCTTTGCTGGGTCCCTGCTGTGGCTGCGGGAGCAGCCAGGAGCAGCTGCCTTGCTGTGCATCCAGATCAGAAAGCTTCCGTGGCACGTAAGCAATTTGGGCTGAGGATTCAATTTCCTGCCTCTGCTGAACTTTGCCTAAATGACAAACTCCAAATGACGAAGCATCTGCAGTCACAGTCTGCAGGGAGGGCACAGGGGAGCCGGAGGGGTTTGGAAACAAAAACTCTTTGTGGCTGTGGAAGAGCCAGAGTCATCCAGCCTTCCTGCTGGTTTTCATAGATCATAGAATGGTCTCGTTGGAAGGGACCTTAAATATCATCTAGTTCTGTTTATTTCTGTTTGCTTCTTCCAAAAATCCCCAATAAAAATCATACCTGGAGTAGGCAAAGCTCTGCTCCAGCACTCAGAGCTTGCAATATTGCTTAGGTGTGCTGGAAACCCAAATGGATAAAGCCAGGTGCATGTAGGGGATATGATCCTCCCAGAACTGAACTGAGCTTGGTAGGCCAGGCATGTCCAAGAGATTCCTCCTGCTGGTCCACTGACCCTGTTCCCAAATCCCAGGGTTATCGCCAGAAGGATTCCTACATCGCCAGCCAAGGGCCGCTGCAGCACACGATAGAGGACTTCTGGAGGATGATCTGGGAGTGGAAATCCTGCTCCATAGTGATGCTGACAGAGCTGGAGGAGAGAGGCCAGGTAAGCTCTCAGGATCAGCTGAACTAAACCACCAGGGAAATAAATAAATGAACAGCAGGAGTTTGGAATGGGATGGCCCTTAAGATCCCTTCCAACACAAAGCAGGCTGTGATTCTGGGAGTTTGTGAAGCCTGTGGGATCCCACCTGGTGTTGGGCAGCTGCCAGGAGATTCTTCTAGCCAAACCCATGGGGAAAAATACGGGATCCTCACCCTGTGCCCTCCTGTGATGCTTCCTCAGGAGAAGTGTGCCCAGTACTGGCCGTCCGACGGCTCCGTGTCCTACGGGGACATCACGGTGGAGCTGAAGAAAGAGGAGGAGTGTGAGAGCTACACAGTGCGGGACCTGCTGGTGACCAACACCAGGGTAAGAGCCTGGCTGCTCCCTCTGGGTGCTCCTGGGTTTCACTGCCATGAGCCCGTGCTGGTGTTCCTCAGCTCCATGAGCTCCCCATTGTCCCAAAGGGATTTTATCCCTGTATCCC
This sequence comes from Hippolais icterina, assembly GCA_013400075.1. Lineage (NCBI taxonomy): Eukaryota > Metazoa > Chordata > Aves > Passeriformes > Sylviidae > Hippolais > Hippolais icterina. Next base: position 42,112 of record VWYN01013965.1, on the reverse strand, counting down.
TGCCTCCCGCCCCTGAGAGTCCCTGTCCTGCTGCTCATTCTTCAACCATCCCCTCTGTTCTGCTGCCCTCACCACCAAACTTCCCTCCTGCTCCCCATTCCCCACACTTCCCCTACTCCACGTCCTGGGAATGTCACTCCTCCACAAGCAGCTTTCCTACACGGATTGTTTGCCTGGCCAATAAATGTATTTGTCCTGGTTTAGGGCAAATTTGGGAGAAAACCTCCAAATGGGGTTCCTCTGGAAAGCAAACACAAACAGCCTCTGCCCTAACTGATCTGGGAAAGAATTTCCTTGGAGAAAAGTGGGAAAAACTATTTATTTAATAAACAAAGTGCCCACAAGCATAAAAAATGAATAATATGAAACAGTAAAACGTCTTGCCATTCTGAAGAGAGATGGCAAAGAAAGTCCTTGCTGTGGGTGTAGCTCAGCTCTCCCAGTCCCTTATCAGTCCCTCTGGTGCTGGAAAATGATGTCCTGGACTCAGTGAGCCTCAAGTGTGAGGTCCCAGTGCTCTTCTGGGTTTTTCAGTGCAGAGCAGGTTTAAACAGTCCCAAGAAAAACAAAACAAAAAAAATCCAGGGAACTCTGCCTCAGCTAGCTAAAAAATAACTAAAAGCAAAGATCTCTGTCCTGCTATCTGTCCGTGCAGCAGACAACACAGTCCAGGAATGATCCTCATCCATCCCCTCTGTGCTGCCCTCACCACCAAACCTCCCTCCTGCTCCCCATTCCCCACTCTTCCCCTACTCCACACCCTGGGAATGCCACTGCTCCACAAGCAGCTTTCCTACACGGATTGCTATCCCAAAGCCCCGTGAGTTCCTCGGTACAGATCTCTCAGCAGCTGCCTGACCTCCATCTGTGCCCTCCCCGCAGGAAAACAAGAGCCGACAGATCCGGCAGTTCCACTTCCACGGCTGGCCAGAGGTTGGGATCCCCGGCGATGGGAAGGGGATGATCAACATCATTGCAGCGGTGCAGAAACAGCAGCAGCAGTCTGGCAACCACCCCATCACTGTGCACTGCAGGTAAAGCCTGGCTGGAGCAGCAGGGCCACCCCTCCGAGGGGATCTGCTCCAGCAGGAGCTTGGGAGATGGTCGGAATCCCAAAGGTCAGAATCCCAAAGCGTGGCTTGGATAAACTGGGAGAGGCTGGGGCAGGACTGGCTCCTCCAGTTCTCTGGTGCTTCCCATGTGGATTGTCCCCTGGGCAAAGCCAGCAGGGGCAGGACAGGGCTTTTCCCTCACCCCCTGGTTTCTCTTTCCCAGTGCTGGAGCAGGAAGAACGGGCACCTTCTGTGCGCTGAGCACTGTCCTGGAGAGGGTGAAGGCAGAGGCGATCCTCGATGTCTTTCAGACAGTCAAGAGTTTAAGACTACAGAGGCCACACATGGTGCAGACACTGGTAGGTGCCTCCTGCCCCGCCAGAACCTCAGCAAGGACGGGCTGGGGGCTCAGGGTTGAGCAAAAACCTCCTTGATTCAAGGTTTTCGCTCTCCTTGAAAGAGGGAGTGAGGGAAGATGTGAGATCATCATCCCTGGAAGGGTCCAAAGCCAGGTTGGACAGGGCTTGGAGCAACCTGGGATAGTGGAAGGTCATCCTTAAGGTTCCTTCCAACCCAAACCGTTCTAGGATCCATGATTCTAAGGAGGTGGGCCAGGAGGTGTCTCCCCTTCCTCTTCAAGTGCCTTTCAAGCACTGACAGAAGTTGTGGGAGTCTCCTTGGAGACATCCTCAGCCCCAGTCCATACATTAATGGGCTGAACCACCTGGAAGAGTGTCCTGGAGTGGCTGTGGATCCCTGCACATTGGTAGGGTTGGAGCAGGTGGGGCTGGGTGAGGTATTTCAAGAGAGGTTTGCTCTGGGTTTTAAAAGAAAAGTCTTTAGGGATCCAAACAGAACCTCAGAGAGGGAAGGGGAAAGCAGAGTTCCTTTTGCCATGAGTACCTCAGCAAGGGTTTTTGGGGGTCACAAGGAGGTGGGACCTGCTCTGGACACCTGACCAAGCATCAGGTGCTGTCTCAGGTGTGGATTTTCCTGTTCTAACACTGTTCTCTCCCAAATCCCACAGGAACAGTACGAATTCTGCTACAAGGTGGTGCAGGAATACATCGACGCCTTCTCAGACTACGCCAACTTCAAGTGAAGAAAAACAGGAACAAAAATCCACACACACCCACCCCCAAAAACAAATGACAGAAGAGTTGCCTTCTTTAATATTTTGTAATATTCTGTTTGTTAATATACCCCCCCAAACAAAAAAAAAAAACCTATGTGTATATATCTTAACTGTTTTAGAGGTTGGTACCATAAGCTTCATATTAGCTGGAGATTTTATATGTAGCAAAGTGTTAGTGCAGATACTGTTGGCTCCTTTTTTTCCAATGTTTTATTGGGGAATTAAATAGCGTGATGTTTGGATTAATATTGTCATACCATCTCTCTTCTGGAGAGTTGATACAGGCTGTTATTTTGTTTGTAAATCTTTTTTTCTTTTTTTT
>VWYN01013965.1:2092-24390 GCA_013400075.1 Hippolais icterina | reverse complement strand
GGTTTGGGCTGGATGTGGATTTGTGGAGAGGTGCTGGTTTGGGGGATGATTCTGGTTTGGGATGCATGTGGATTTTGGGAGAGGTGCTGTTTTCAGAGGGATGCTGATCTGGGAGAAATGCTAATTTGGGGAGGGATAAGGGTTTGGAAGGTGCTGCTTTAGAGAGGGTTGTTTATTTAGAGGATTCAGGTCAGGGATTGATTCTGGTTTGGAAGGATGCAGATTTTGGGAGAGGTGCTGGTTTGGGAAGCGGTGTTTGTTTGGAGCATGCTGGTCCAGGAGGGATGCTGCTTTGGGGAGGGCTGCTGTTTTGTGGGATGCTGNGGATGCTGCTTTGGGGAGGGATGCTGATTTGTGGGATGCTGGTTTGGGGAGGGATGCTGGTTTGGGGAGGGATGCTAGTTTAGGCAGGGATGGTGGTTTGGGGAGGGCTGGTGCTTTGTGGGATGCTGGTTTGGCTGATGCTGCTCCGGGAGTGGATGCTGGAGGGGAGTGACAGGATTGGGGCTGGGAGAGAACCCCGGCTGCACAAAAACACCCCCAAACCCAGGGCTGAGCTGTGGCATTGGGGTGCAGGGCAGGACCCTGTCCCCAGAGTGATCCATCAGTGCCACCCACGGCTCTCCTGCCTCTTCCCCCTCTTCTCCAAGAAAGCAGGAGGAGGGAAACCAGTGGGAGAGGGGCAGACCAGAAGAAAAGGCACCTTTGGGGTTGGCACCAGCACACTTGTGTCACCCACGGGCTGTCAAAAACATCTGTACAGGAAAAACACCACAAACCCCCTGCCCCATCCAGCCATGAATATTCCTGTTGTTCCCAGATCCCTTTTCCAGCTACACCGAGGGCAGCCTCAGCAAAGTGAAATTAATGTGCAGAGAGGAATTCAGTGCTTGTGAGTATCCACCCTCTCCTTCTCTCCCCAAAAACTGCTGGAACTGGCTCACAGTGATCTGGGGGGATTTGTTTGGGGGGGGCTGGACAATGTGAGGGTGCTGCCAGCTGTGGTCCCTCTTCTGGAGTGGTTTTATCCTTTACTCATCCTCACATGAGGTGGGGAATTGAGGCAGAGAACCATAAAAATCAGCCTGGACATCACTTGGGGTGGCTGAACATGTTTTTCTCCTGCCTCTCACGAGTTTCCCTGATTTTCTCCCCCTCATTAACATCCCTTTTCTGCTGGACAAACACCCCAGCCCCAGTTAGAGCTGGGTGGGGAAGGGGCTGCTCTGCTCGAGCATCCCAAAGGAAACACTGATCCCACTGCAATCCTCCCTGGAAAACCTTTGTGTTTGTCTCAAAGTGCTTTGAAAAGCTCCACAGGAGGCAGGGAGCAATGCTGGGGGTGGGGCTGAACCCCAGAGCATCGCTTTGCCCCCCAAAAGGGAAACTGAGGCACGCAGGGAAGCATTTTATGTCTCAGTGCTGGGGGGTCCCAGGCTGCTCCCCGCTCCCGCCGTGTGATTTTGGAGCATGGATCCACCCGGGGGGTGACGCTCCTGGGCTTTGGGGCTTTTGCTGGGTAACATGAGGACCATTTCCTCCCCTCAAAGGGGGTGAAAGTGGCCGCAGCCCCTGACTCAGCTCTCCCTGGGACCGGAGGGAGCGGCGAGTTCCCAAATTTGCCCCCGTGACGCTGAATCACCCACGTGGGGCAGCCGTGGGGGATTTAATGACCAACATCATTAGCAGCAGCCTCGTTTCCCCATCCAAACCCATCCCTTCACAGCGGGAGCCCAAACCCACTTACGTTGCAGGGCCGAGCAGGACGCAAAAGCCCTCGGCTGGGAAAACTTTTCTTTAGAAGAACCCCAAATGTCAGCTCTAAATTGGGTGTTAGGCGCTCGTGCTCCGTCTCTTCATTACTGTATCGTAAAATTACATTAGCCGGGAACGATCTGCATTCAAATGACTCTGTGTCTGGAATGATAACGCAGGAATATGAGATTAAAATGTAATTATGCTCTTTAAAGTCAAGGAAGGTTAATAAAATGTTTTTCCGAGTTGCAGAGGCTCCGCAGCCGCCACGCAGAATCACTTACGGGAATCAAGGGGAGGATGAGGTGGGAACGGGGAGGGGAAAATGGGCAGGAAACACAAAAAGGGGGTTTTGGAGAGGGAAATATTTGGGGTCACCCGGGGTGAGCCATGGGATAAGTGATGCCAGGGGGATGGGTTTCCCAGGGGTGGGCAGAGCCGGCCCTGCTGGGCTGTGATGCTCCCTGGTACCCCGGGTACTGCTGGGCCCCCATCCCACATCCTGCTCCCAACCGAGGCTTTGGGGCCACTCAGTCCTACCCCAAATCCTCCAACAGCAGCCCCAGGGTCCCTTCTCTGTGTCTCCAGCAGCAGATCTGCTCTTATATTTGCCTGCTCTTCCCCAGGGGATGCCCCTTCCTTAGCATTAACAAGGGTGTGGCCGGTGCCAGGGAATTCATCGGGGGGTCAGTGGCTGCCGTCCCCATCCCAGCTCCCCTCGGGAATGAGGGAAATCCCAAAGGCCTGACCTGGGCTGGGAATGGAGCAGCACCCTCAGATTTGCCCCCTTGCTCAGCCAAAATACGGCCCCAGCTCCTGTAGACACCAGCAAAGGAGTTGGGGCAGCCAGAGGGGCTGAGCCGTGGAGACCATGGAATCTTTGAGGTTGGAAAAGCTCTCCAAGATCACTGAGTCCAACCATTCCCCCAGCACTGCCAAGGCCACCACTGACACGTCCCCAAGTGCCACATCCACACGGCTTTTAAATCCCTCCAGGGATGGGGACTCACCCTGGGCAGCTGTGCCAGTGCCTGACCATCCTTTCCATGAAGAAATCTTCCCTAATATCCACTGTGAACCTCCCCTTTCCTTCATTAACAGCGGGAGCTTCATCAGCTCTGGAGCCCCCAGGGAGGTTTGTGAGAGCCCCTTTGGAGGCAGAAGGGATGGAGGTGATGGAGCTTGGCTGCAGCACACACAGAGCTCCCGGTGCCAAAGTTTAACCAGGATAAATGAGAGTGACAGCATTCAACCAGGATAAATGAGAGTGACAGCATTCAATCAGGATCAATCAGAGGCTGTTGGAAAATGGGGTGAATTTCACTGATTTGTGCATTTCCTTTGCCGTGGCTGGAGGGGGGATGCAGCAGGGAAGGAGAAACTTCTAGAAGATGTCACATGGGGAGAGGGTCAGGCTAGCAAGGGAGAGCTCCCTGCTCCTCCAATGGATCTGTCACTGTCACCGTGGCCCCGTGGCTGACGGGGGGTTAATGGCCGGGGGATGGCAGGGAGGGGGACCCTGCACCTCCTCCCCTCACATCATCACAGCTAAAGATGCTCCTCTGCTTCCCTGACAGCTGGAAAACAGCTTTGATGCCTCTTTAAAGGCAGCACAGCACACGTCAAGATTGGCTGGGGCGCTGCTTTGATCATTTCCACGGCCAAATCCACCCTGCTGGGATGTGGACATCACGTTGGGAAGTCACTGACCAACAAGGGATGGATTTGTCCAAAAAAATGCTTGAAGGGCAGCATTAGAGGAAATTGCTCAGGCTGCAATCAATTCCATCCCCCAGCTCCCAGGGAGAAGAGAGGTTTGGGGCTGGGAATAAACGTGCTGGTGGCATCCATATGGGAGCTGAAGAGGGATTGCTGTGGGTCCAGGCAGAGACAGCCATGGAAATTCCTGGCTCTGTGTCACCCTGGGGTGCAGAGAGGGTCCCTGCTGCCCACAGGGATCGGGGGACTCACACCCAGCTGGGGCAGGTGGTCCTTCCCTGAGCTCCAAAATGTGGGGGCAGAGGGAAAACTCATCCCTGGATTTCACCCCCAGCGGGTGAAATGTGCTGCCAAGGGTCCCAGAGGGTTCAGGAGGAGAAATTGGGGGATGAAGGCTCTGAGAACCTGCTGAGGTGGAGATGAGCAGGGAGGGGGAGCTGACATCCCAATCCCACCCCTTCCTTCCACCCCCTGCTCCGTGTGGCTCCTGCCCCTCCCTGCAGAACCAAAGGAACCTGGAGACAATTTGGGTGACAGCTCCCACCTGGATCACTGCCCACTGGCAGGACACCACCAGGAACTTTTGGGCACTGGAGAAGCTTCTCAGAACCGGTGGCTTTGGAAGCTTTGCTAGCTCTGGAGAAGGTGATGGCTCTGGGGATCCATCAGCAGCCATCCATCCTCCCCCCTTCCCTGGAGGAGGTGTGAGAGCTGAATCACCCCGGCCTGGCTCACTGCAAACACGACACCACCACTGCAATGGAGTGGATTTACTGCCTCCGAATCGTGGGGCTTTTAGGAATTCTGTGCCTATTTTCTACGTGTTTATTATTTTAAGACGTGTGATTTTCTATTTTTGCTGGGAATGGAGATGGGCTGTAAACTGCTGCTGACGCAGACAGGGAGCAGCATCAGCGTGGGGCCAGCACAAAGCCAAGTTCCAGGGCAGGAGCAGCTCCCTCCCGTGCCAGGAACACGAGAGCGTTGCTCAGGTGCCTTTTGAGAACAAATAAAGGTGTGACCAAGGTGAGCTGAGTCAGCTGGAGGCTCCTTAGGGCCCAGAACATCAATTAAGTGGCACCAGCAGGGGGTTGTACAGGTGACAAACTCTTTGATATCACCTTACCCCAGCACATCCAGGACAGAACATATCCAAGTCATTTTTTTGTCTGCTTTTTTCTCAGAAGCCCCCATGGGTGAGTGTCATCCCTGTGATGCAGGAGGCTGCTGCCACAACCCCTCTGAACCCCTGGTCTGCAGCTCCTCTGCATTTCTTTGGCTTTTTCCAGCCCGTTTATTCCCTCCTCTGCCAAGAGATGCACTCCACAACATCACTAAGCCCCAGGATAGAGCAATGAGGAGCCAGAGAGAGAAATCTGACTTTAAACATTTTATTAAGGCTTAAATGTCTATCAGCCAGCCAGGAGCTGGGCCGGTCACACGACATAAACCGAGAGGGTGGGATGGGATGGCTTTTCTACAAGAGTCTGGATGAGCAGGGTGAGATCACTGCCAGCTCCTCACACCTCACACGGCCTCTCTCTGTCGATTCCAGGATGAGAGACACGCTCCCAGCAGGGAGGGGAGGGCGAGGAGGGCAAGGGGAGGAAGTCAGAGGGGGCTTTGTGTGTGTTGTCACTCACAAGGACTTTACCTGCTCCACAACCGGGTGGGTGGCTGCTGGTCAAACGTGGCGTGAACTCGCAGGGGAAGCTGAGCTGGTCCGAAAGGCACCTGTGCTAAACCTCTGAGCCTCGGGGGCAGTGGTGGAGACCAGTCCTGGATAAATACATATTCCTTGATAAAGAAGCTATGGCTTTTGTCATCCTCAGGCTCCTGCGCCGCGCTCTAACCCCCCCCTGCCCCCCACAAGACCGAGTCCTCTCCACTCTCCGGCTCTCCCGGCGCCTCCTCCGGCGGCTCCGTGTGGACACGGGGCACAACAGCAGCAGCAGCAGCTCCTTCTCGTCCTCCCGGCAGCCCTGGGGGTCAGAAGTGAACCCTCCTGACGTCGTGCGTGGCCGCCGCCCTCTTGCAGCTCCCGCAGTGGATGGGGGACGCCGGAGCCTTCTGGCGCTCGGCCAGGCAGGGCCGGCACAGCAGGTGCCCGCAGGGGAGCTGGTACACGGGATCTGCCTTGAAGTAGCAGGAGAAGGATTTGCCACAGGAAGCACATGCCTGGGTCTGGCTGCTCCTGCCGTGCTCTGCAAATCCAGAATCACAGAATCAGCAGGCTGGAAAAAACTCTCAGAGATCATCGAGGCTGGTCTGTGACCCAACATCACCGTGTCCAATAATTCCTGGTGATTCCAGCCTGGGCAGCCCCTTCCAATGTCTGATCATCCTTTTGCTGGAACCCTGGGCACAGAGAATTCCAGACTTTCTGTGCTGAAAATGTACTGACCCCCAAGAAAACACTGCATTTGACCTGAGGCCTTGGAGAAGGCTTCCAAAATTGAATGATGGCACTGGGATTATGCATGTGTAGTTTCAATTGAAATGTGTAATATCACAGGGTGGAAAACTTAGAGTTTAAGGTTTTAGAATATAGTAATACATATATATATAAAGCAAGATGGAGGTTTAGTCCTTCTTTTTCACCTTTTTTTTCATGGGTCTGGGTGATATTTTGTAATTGGATAGAAAAGTCCACATTGCGGGCCATGGGCAGTTGGTTATTGGGTTAAAAGTAAAAATAATTTAGGTGTCATTTCTTAATTGGACAGTTTATTCTTAAAAGGCCTCGTAGAGATAGAGGGGGCCATTTTTAGTTTGTTAGCTTGAAGTGCTGTAGAAGTCACAGTTTGTGAGACTGTAATATAGATAAGAATTAATAAACATCTGAGTCCAAACAAGAAATCTCGTCTCGCCCATTTATCTGGCAAAAAGAAAATAAAACCAGTCACTCTTTCTGTGAAAAAATCCCTCCTCATGTCCAGCCTAAACCTCCCCTGGCACAGCTTGGGAGTGTAAAACAAAGGGACAGGAGAAGTGGATGAGGCAGGGAGTGTGAGAAGTCCAGGCTGGGCCACCCCTTCTGCCCCAGGTCCTGCAGGCTCGGGGCTGAGCTGTGACTCAGGACAGTGCCAGTTTCCTGTCATTACCACAGGGAAAGGGAATGGTCCAGCTCCCAGGGCAGGGCGTGCTCAGAACGGGATGGATCACATCAGCACTTGCACCGTCAGGCTTTTAATTGAGGACAGATGACTGTAAAAAAGGGCTTTTCACCTTCACCGAGACTAAATCATCCTCCCTCCCGCTCTTCCCACCCGGATTCAAAGCGGCCATTCCCAGGTGGAGCAGCTGAGGTGTCACTTTGCATTCCTGTCACACACGGCCCATCCAGGGCCACTCAGCTCTCAAACAGCAGCAATTTTAGAGGGGGCAGGAAAAAGGTTAAGAGCTGAATGTCACTGTGAAACAGCAAAAGCTGTTTGGGGAGGGGGGAGAGAGGGAAAAACAGGCACAGACAGACGGACAGACAGACACAGCCCTTCCCAGGGCACCTGGTCCCTCTGAAGCCCCTTCTCAGCCATGAGCAGGGGAAGAGAAGCCAGGACATGTGGAGGGACATCTGAAGGTTCAATGCTTTCAAGAAATAATTTCGGGAATTTTTTCTCTTCCAAGAAATAATTTAAACTCTACCAGGTTTTCTGCTTTAACCACCTGCAAATTCTGTGCATTCTGCTGAGCTCTCCCTCCTCCCTGCAATTCCCTTGCTGTGGTTTGTTCCTGTGTCCCATTCCTGCTTTTCTTCCCACCTCCCTCCTCATGATGAGCCAGCACTCCCCGTGCCATCACCTTTGCACCCCAAAGAAATAATTTTGGGAATGCAGACACAGCTGGATGAGTGGCTGGGCAGCAGGTGGGATGCAACAGTGAGGGCTTGGATTATGTACACTCAGTCCTGCTGGGATTCTGGATGTCACACATTATTTCAAAGAATCATGGAATGGTTTGGGTTGGAAGGGATCATAAAGCCCATCCCATTCCCATTCCACCCTCCTGCCATGGCCAGGATCCTTCCACCTTCCACAATCCCAGGTTGCTCCAAGCCCTGTCCAACCTGGCCTTGGGCACTTCCAGGGATCCAGGGGCAGCCACAGCGTCTCTGGGCACCCTGTGCCAGGGCTCCCCACCCTCACAGGGAAGGATTTCTTCCCAATATCCCATCTCACCCTACTCTTTCAGTTTACAAACACTGCCTCTTGTCCAGCTATTATCTGTCTGTATAAAAAGTGACTCTCCCTCTTTTTTCCCCTTTTAAGCACTGGAATTTGCTGGATTTACACCTCTCCTGCAGCATCTCCACACCAGACTCATTCTCCACCCACGTGGCAGCTCCCCAGCTTGCTCCAGGCAGCTCACAGGCAACATTGAACCACTCAGCCCAAACTGCAGAGCTCTGAGAACAGTCTGAACTAAGCTGCAGCAGGCTGAGCACTGTGTCCAAGCACAACACATCCAGGATCATCCTTGGGCAGCACAGACAGCCAAGAACACGGGAAAATCACAGGACTGGTGCCACAGCCTGCTCTGACCGTGGGCATGGACAACATCCCACCCCTTGTGGGGGTCAGCGAGGTCTAACCTGCCTCAGTGGGAGAATAAACCAGCAAAACTGCTGAGATAGGGGCAAGGATTGTGAAGTAAAGCTTGCTGGGAGACACTGTAATATTTTTATATGGAATATCTAATACTCTGGGGTCTGAACAACACCCTGTTAACCCAGCCCCAGCTCCCACAGGTGATCCAGAGGTGCCTGTGCTCACCAAGGACTGTGCCCACGCTCCAGGAACTGCTGCAGCCCCCCTCTCCTGGAGCCTGCTGCTGGCTCTTCATCAGCTTGGCCGTGAAGGAGGGCATGGAGCTGAGAGCCGAGGTCAGGGCAGTGTCCAGGCTCTCCGACAGCTTCTGCTCGTGGGACACCAGGTCTGCAAAAGGGAAATACAGAGATCAGGTGTGCAAAGGGAAACACAGAGACCAGGTGTGCAAAGGGAACACAGAGACCAGGTGTGCAAAGGGAACACAGAGATCAGGTGTGCAAAGGGAACACAGAGACCAGGTGTGCAAAGGGAAAATCAGAGAGACTAGGTGTGCAAAGGGAAACACAGAGATCAGGAGTGCAAAGGGAAACACAGAGACCAGGTGTGCAAAGGGAAAATCAGAGAGACCAAGTGTGCAAAGGGAAACAGAGAGACCAGGTGTGCAAAGGGAAAATCAGAGATCAAGTGTGCAAATGGAACACAGAGAGACCAGGCCTGTAAAGGGAAACACAGAGACCAGGTGTGCAAAGGGAAACAGAGACCAGGTGTGCAAAGGGAATCAGAGAGACCAGGTGTGCAAAGGGAAAATCAGAGATATCAGGTGTGCAAAGAGAAACACAGAGATCAAGTGTGCAAATGGAACACAGAGAGACCAGGCCTGTAAAGGGAAACACAGAGACCAGGTGTGCAAAGGGAAAATCAGAGAGACCAGGTGTGCAAAGGGAAAATCAGAGAGACCAGGTGTGCAAAGGGAAAATCAGAGATATCAGGTGTGCAAAGAGAAACACAGAGATCAAGTGTGCAAATGGAACACAGAGAGACCAGGCCTGTAAAGGGAAACACAGAGACCAGGTCTGCAAAGACAAGAAAAAGCTGGAGAAGCAGATGGTGGGAAAAAGAATCTGTGATGCAAACACTGCCTTGGCTCTGGAGGATTTTAGGAGCCCTGCCACTTGTTTTGTTGAGAGGTGTCTTTTCCCCACTGACAGCCTGGGATTTGGAGTGAGTGCCTCATCTCCTTTGGGTCCTAGAGGTGCAATGCCCTATGGATTACATTCACGTGGTGTTCCAGTCTCAACTTATACAGAATCAGAATAATTTACATTAGAGAAGACTTCCAAGATTATTGAGTCCAACCCTTAACCCAGCACTGCCAAGACCACCTCTAAATTATGTCCCCAAGTGCCACATCCACATGAGGCACTTTTTAATATCTTCAGAAAAGGGCAGCCTGTGCCAGGGCTGGAGAACCCTTTCCATGAAGGAATTTTCCCTAATATCCACCCTAAACCTCTCCTGGAACACCCTGAGGCCATTTCCTCTTGTTCCCTGACCCCCACCTGGCTGCACCCTCCTTTCATGGAGTTGTAGAACTCCGCAGGACTGAATGAGGGCAAAACTCCAAACCACCCAGGAAGTTGTTTTCCCCTGAAATCCCTCAAGCAGCTCCCGAGGATCCCAACCCAGTGCTCCCAGCCTTGCTCCATACAGCTCACAGAAAACATTTAAACCATTAATAAAATCTGTGGGACTTGTTTTTCCCTCTCTGTCCCAGTTCTGAGCCACAGGGCCGGGGCTGGACCCTCCCTGCAGGGCTGCCCTGTGCAGCACCGACGGTGCTAATTAAGATGAAGCATTAAGAGAATGTTGTCTGCATCACTAATTCTGTTAAATCCATCTCCCAGAGGAAGAGCTCGCAATTGGTGCTGCACATTTGCTCCACCAATCAAGGCTGATGATCCAGTGAAGCACGAGCTCCGTGGGCTGAGCACTCTGCTTTTATTTATGTATGGACACGGCAGCTCCTGCTCCTGTGGGGCTGGGGCACATCCTGGGGGGAGCTGTCACACACCTCCACAGCCAAAATAACCAAAGATTCCTCCTAAAATCTCTAGGTTGAGGGATCAGAGCAGAAATGTGCAGTCTGACTTCTCCCTGCTCTTCCTGGTACCACCAGACATCAATTATTTTCAGCTGAAGAATTTGCTTTAAATCAAACAGCCACCTGAGCTTTGTCCTCAAAACATTTTTGGGCAGACTGGGAGAAGGGTGAAGGCAGTGACAGGTCCCAGCAGCTCTGGGTCACCTTTTGACATGTCACAGAGCACTGGGTTAGAGCAGACCAGGAAACTGGGCTTATCTGCCTAGAGAGCCACCCATGAAATACCCACACACCTGGATTTACACCCTTTGTCCCCACATCCACACAGCTTTTAAATCCCTCCAGCAATGGGGACTCCAGCACTGCCCTGGGCAGCTGTGGCAGGGCTGGACAACCATTTCTGTGAAAGAATTGTTCCCAAAATCCAACCTTGTTCTCTCCTGTCCCTGTTCCCTGGGAGCAGAGCCTAACCCCCACCTGGCTCCACCCTCCTTTCAGGGAGTTGTTGAGAACAACAAGGTCCCACCTTTGCCTCCTTTTCTCCAGATTTGCAGGACATTTTGCCTGTGCTGCTACCACATCTCTGGGAAAAAGATGGATGAAGGGAAATCAGCACCCATTCCCTTCCCCTGCAGCCAAAAGTCACGTTTCTTGTCTAACTGAGCCTCTACCAGGTTTTCTGCTTTAACCACCTGCAAATTCTGTGCATTCTGCTGAGCTGTCCCTCCTCCCTGCAATTCCCTTGCTGTGGTTTGTTCCTGTGTCCCATTCCTGCTTTCCTTCCCACCTCCCTCCTTGTGATGAGCCAGGACTCCCTGTGCCATCACCACTGCACCACCAGACATTTCTTTTTGTGTTTTTTGCAGGACACAATAAATCCCCCTGGATAAAGAAACTTCAGACCAGGACAGTGAGAGAAATATTGTCTCCACATGGAAGGAAGAGAAAGGAAATCCAAACTTCAAGGGGAACAGGGTGACCTGAGCAAACAAGGGCTGTGAAACAGGGAACATGGGAGGAGGATGAAATGACCCAGCACCACCACACCCATCAACAGCCTGGAAGCTTTCTAGAGGTGTGATGGGTACTTGCACTGGATTTGTCCTGATTTGAAACCCCAGCCTGGGGCTGCCCCAATCGGAAGGAACAGAGGTGACTTGGGGAGCCACGATACCTGTGGAACAGTCCATCTGGATCAAGTGGGAGTCACTGTCAGTTTTCATTTTTTTAGCACTGTTCTCTGAGGTAGCCGTGACAAGTAAGTTTGTAGCAGAAAAATAGGGCGGCTGCAGGGAGCCCTGATCCATGCAGTCCATTTTCCTTTTCAGAGAAGACATGGTGATGGAGGAGGGCACCAGGCTCTCCGGGGCATGAGCCCTGCCCAGCAGGTTGGTGCCAGGGATGCTGTGCTGCAGCAGGAAGTGGTCTATTCTGGCCTTGAGGGTGGGGTGAGGTAGGGGCTGCGAGTGCTGGCTGAAGGCCACCCCCGTGAAGGGGTCGCTGGGAACACGGCCCCAGGACGCCTCGCTCCGGTTGCATTTCTCCAGGGTGGTTTGGTCAATCACTTTCCCAGAGGGCAGGAGCATGGGTAAAGTCATGATCTCCAGAGTGATGGGGTCCAGGAATTCTTCAGGGATGTCTTGGACCACGTCCACCAGCTTGTGCAGGGTCTGCTGCTCGTTGGCACTGAAGGGGACGCAGTCGCTCTCCATCGGCGTCCAGGGCTCCGGCTTGACGCTGCCGACGTCCTGGGCCAGGAACTGGGAGGCCACCTGGAAGACGCCCTCGATCACCTCCTGTGGGCAGGACTTGGCAGGTTGTCCCCACACCTCCAGCCTCTTGATGCTGGGCAGGCCCCCCCCGGCCACGTGGGTGATGCAGATTTTCAAGTGGGACACGTTGCTGAGCGAGGCCGGCCCTTTGTTCCAGAGGTCTTGGGACACCGAGCCGGGGTAGGAGAAGACATTCTCCATCTGATGGAAGGGAGGCCTCGGCTTGAAACCTCTGTGGCCAAAAGTCACTTTGCTCTGATTTTTTAAGACAGCTTTGCCCACCAGGGTGAAGGTGTCCTTGTCCGACACAGGCTGCCCGGCCAGACCTGAGCACTGCCCCTCAGGGCTCTGCCAAGAGGTTTTGTTGCATGAGGTAGAGGTGTAAACTTCCAGCCCGGAGAAGGTCTGGTACCCCCCGGAGGAGATGTCGATGTTGATCCTGCAGATCTCGATGTTGAAGGGGAAGGAGATGGTGACGTGCACCGGGGGTTTGATGAAGTACTCGCTGCGGAAGCCGCGGTTCCTCCTGGCCAGGTCCTCGGAGATCAGGTTCTCCACCTCGTAGCCATCGGCAGAGATCTGCGTGCCAGCACAGAACCGGGTTCAGTTTGCAGCAGGGAAATACAGGGAAGCCAATTTCACAAGCAGTTCCAGGGATTCTCAGGGTGACATCAACCTCAGGAGCCAAGGCTGAGGTTTATGTGCAGCTCAGAGCAGGCAGATCCCTGCTGTAAGGCAGAGCAGACCCACTCCCACCCTCCTCCAGCCATGTGCCCCCATCCCCTCTTCCTGCACCCTCTGTCACCATGTGCAGACCTGATTTAACTGCAGGAAGAGTGGAAAATTAGGGATAATTCGTGGTTTGGGCTGGCTCAGTGAAATAAGTCAAGGAGGAGAGGGTGGCTGGGAGCAGAGGATGAGCGTGGGGGAGATGGGAGTCTCCTCCTTCAGTCTCCCTTCTCAGGTGGGAGTCTCCTGATTTTCTTTGTGCCTACTCATCCATGTGGAAATCACAGTTATGGGATCCCAGAGGAACTCTGGATGTGAATCAACCTCTGGGAGCCACCCCACCCATTCCTGAGAGAGATCCATCAAACCAGGCTGGGTCTGGTTTGGAACATCCAAACCCACCCTCTGCTCTGCTCCTGGGCAGACTGGTTCAACCCATTCCCTTTCCTGGACGCCCCAGGCCCTGAAAATCTGCAGCTCTTGCTGAATGGAGAAATAAAAACAAAGAAAATCTATTTATTCCACCTGTTTAATATGGTCTTGATCACAACAATCACACCAAATCTCTGTGGCATGGCTGGGTCTCTCCATAAAAAATTCCAGCACTGCTGCTTTTGCAGCAGAGTATTTTTACAAAGCCAAGGCTGTTCTGGATTTTGGGGTGAGTTGGTGTGGAAACTTAGAATTAAAAAATAGATTTGAATGAAAACTGAGTTTCTTAAAGAGACTCTGATGTGCTGAGTGAAACCAGAAATACTTGGACACACAGCAAACATTATTAAGAGCTGTGTGTTCCAATGGGCAGAGGGAAAGCTGAAATACTGCAGGGAAAAAGGGATCTCAAATCAAAGAACTTATACCTGGAAGCACATCATGCTGTCTGATTATGAGATCCTACAAAATTAGGGCTTTTCCCTGCAATATTTAGTGTGTGCCACCTCAGAGCAGTGATGATTATCCCAGAGCAGCAGTGAACAAACTCCCCCCCAGGACAATTCCATCTATAATCCCTCCATCCCTCCCACTCCCCAAAACCCCCTCATCACTATTTTACCTTGTTGCAGTGAATTCTTGGCTTGAACTGTGGGAGACAGACGTTTATTACCATCTTGGCAGCTGGAGAGAAGTCACTTGCTGAGCATCAGAGTCAGCTTGGAAAAAAAAAATTAAAAATAAAGGAAGTGAATATCCATGAGCAGTGAAAGGATCTTTTGTTTTGGGTGAATTACAGGCTTGGGAATTTCTAAAATGCAGCTCAGATGTGAGTTCAGGAGGTGAGGCCAATATAAACCCAAATGAATGTGGTGGAGAGATGAGATTGAGAGAGAAAAAAAATCCCATTAATATTAATTAGTGAACCTGTGGAGAAAAATCAAAGAGAAAATGCCTATTTTAACTAAAACCACCTATGAACAAACCAGCAATTAGATCTGAAGGTTTATCAAAGATGCAGGAGTTCTGTAGATGTAGAAAAGCACCAGCACAGCACAGGAGGCTGTCACAGCGAGTCAAGATTAACCACAAATATTAATAATTGGTGTTAAATAACTCCAAGGGAGCAGAGGGCACGGAATAGCTCCGAGGGAGATGTCTGGGATCTGAACACCAAATTCTTCTGCCAGCATTCATTAAAGAAACTCAAGTGAACACACCTTCTTTCCCATTGATTAAAAAAAAAAAAAAAAAAGTGACTGGAATTGGCTCTCTCAGATCCCTTTTAAGAATGAAATTATCTGCGAGGTGAGAGCTTTAACCTCATGTTAACCCCAGCTTTAAAATGTCACCGCCCTGGGCAACCTTGCAAATCAGGGACTCGCTGCCTCCTTCAAGAACAAGCAGCTCTTTAATGATTTTCCACTGATCTGTTGGTTCAGCCCAAATGAAATTGGCCTTCTGGGGGCACGTTGGAAAGGCAGAGTTAATGAGCTCCCTGTGCTGCATCAGGAAGGAGAAAGGTGGAATTCAAGGCACAAATCCCACAGATAAAACCCAACCCAACACGGAATTCACATCTGCAGGGAGCAGAGCTTGGTTACAATGCCTTGAGTGAAGCAGGTGGGAACCTTACAAGAGGAACAGCCAGGTGAGCAGCAATTCTATCCCAAAATTTGGTCTGGCAGGCATGAGGAGCAATTCCAGCTCCTCAAAGAGCAGGACAAGCACACACCAGCTCTCCTCCAACATGATTTTCCTGGCTTTCTGAGTCTGAGAGACTTCCAGAACGGAACTGTTTAAACTGGTCTGACTTTTGGCACTCACACCTTGTAGGAGACTGACGGTTCAACTACAGGCTGTGTCTCAAAACTGCTCCTTCTGGCTCACTTTGAACCAAAATGAATTTATCAAGTGGTAAATTCACCTGGCCCTCAGCATCAGTGTTGTGAAAAGTGCAAACCAACTTTCCTCGGGAAAACTCAAGATTCTCCCCCTGTTCTATCTCTCCTCTCTTTCCTGGGCTGAAGACTTCTCCTGCAACATGAGGAGCTCTGTATGGGTATTTTATAGGATTTTCTCCTACCTGTTTGTGACCCTGAGAGAAACAACTCAGGTTAATTTTTCCAGTCTCAATACCTCAGAGTATGAAAATGGATTATTCTACATTTCCAAGTCACTGCACTCCTTTCTGCTGCAAGACTCTGCTACAAAAGTTGAGTCATGGAGTTGCTTTTACCCATGGCTGGTTTTCTTTTCCTGTCTCTTCAGTGTGTGCCTTCCCTAAGGTGAACAAAGATCTTTGGACTGAGGCAGTGAAACGCAGACTGAAAAAAATCCTCAGTGGTTTTGGACAAGGAATTTTAAACCAGACTGTCTGGAGTTCACCACCACAACCCTTCCTGGTGTCTTGTGTGGGACTACAGAGCTGCTGCCATAAGGAATGTGCATAATGGACACCAAATAAAGTCCTTGGAGCATGACATGAACATCCTGAGGTCAGAGCACCCCAATCCTCAGTCCCACTCAGTATCCACATTCCATCCTAAAGGAGAAGCCCAGGCTGTGCTCTCAGCTCCAGGCCCGTGGGGATGGAAACACGAGGAAACAGCTGAGTGTGTTCCTGGCACCCAGCTCAGCCTCATGACTAAATATCCTCTGCTCCTGCTCTCACAGAGGCACCAAATCCAACCTCTCATCCAGGGCTGAAAGAAGCAGTCACAGAGAAAAATGAATCTTTAATAGTTTTTATTTGTGGTGGAAGCATCTGAGGATCCAGGTACAAAAGGAGAGAAGTACAGATGTCACTAGAGCAGAAACCACACAGAGCACCTGCCAAAAACTCATCCAAAGACCATTTTACCCAGTACCCAGCCACTGGGGAGGCTCTGGGCAAGCCCTTGCCCCCACTAGCCAGGCCTGGTGAGCAGTGCCGGGCAGAACACTTTGTAGTGGAGGTAGCTGAGCTTCTCGGAGCGCGTGCGCTTGAGCAGAGGGAACCATTCCCAGAAGGGAATCTCCACCACCACGTAGCCCAGCAGCTTCAGCTGCCGCCGCTTCAGGCAGTGCAGCCCCAGCAGCCTCTTGGAGCCATAGCAGAAGTGGTTCCTGTTGGATACCTGCAGTGCCAGCCTCATTTCCCGAGGCGGCCAGTGCCCTGGTTTAGGTTCAGTCTGTGATGTGGCACCTGCAGGAAGGGCTCCACCCAAGCAGGGCATTCCTGCAGAGTCCCTTCTCTCCTGTCCAGGAATCCTGGCTTCATTTCCCACTTCTGTGGGACTCCAGCTATGAGCTCTCCCCTGTATGAGCTGAGACATTAAATCATCTGTCAGATTAACTCCCATGCCTTTCAGCTTCTTGGCTGCCACAGGATCCTTGAAGTTGAAAGGGATGGGATGTCCATCCGTGGCCAAACGCACCTCCAGGTCGCAGGACCTGGTGTGGGGCAGGATCATGTGGTTCTTCACATACTCAGGGCCTCCCAGCATGCTCTCGAGGAGGGACGTGGCTTCCACGATTTCAGGCCTGACGTAGATTTCCCTCTCTGCAAAGCTTGAAACCATCTCAGTGAACTCCTGACAAAGCTGAGGTGGGAGGCGGCTGCCTCGGTAGGTTGGGCACTCGATTTCAACGCTCTTGCCAAGGGTGAACAAGTCCTTGTGGAGCTCATATTTGCTACCTCTGGTTTTCTGGACAAACTCGTCCCTCAAAGCAAAGTCTACCAGCTCCTCTGGGAAGCGTTTGACAAATGCCAGGCCAAGTAGAGCAGTAAGGAGATGCTCTGGAAACTTGCTAAACTCATGGAGTTTTGCATGCAGTTGATTTATCAGGCTGGAGTAAAACTCCTTCTCATTGGGAGGTTCATAGTCCAGGCACCCAAATGACCACAGGAATTTGGCAGCATCCTTGCTCCGGCAGTAGGACACCTTGGAAGGCAACGAGGTGGCTAC
This sequence comes from Hippolais icterina, assembly GCA_013400075.1. NCBI lineage: Eukaryota > Metazoa > Chordata > Aves > Passeriformes > Sylviidae > Hippolais > Hippolais icterina. The sequence continues at coordinate 7,385 of VWYN01013965.1, read as the reverse complement.
AGCAGCCAAAACATCCTCGTTGAAGAAGTGCAGGGATGAATAGGTAAGAGTGATGTGCATGATGCCCTGGATGTTTGTTGCAGGAATCCGAGCAGGAATCACCTTCCCGAGCTCCCTCATGAGGGGCAGGTGATCCATGCGGGTGTAGCGGAGCATCTTGAGCACGTTCACCAAGGCGTAGGTGCTCATGTCCTCCATCTGCAGGGACACCCTGTCTGCAATCCTCCTCATGACGTGGTCAGAAATCCCACTGAGGGACTTGAAGAGCCCCAAGCAGATGGCACCCAGCTCCTCCAGGGTGAAGGCGTCCAAGTGCTTCAGGATGGTGCTCTCCACCTTCTGCGCCAAGTCCGCGGGCGCCCTCCGGCCTTCCCCGATGATGTAAAGGAGCTGCACAAACTGGGGCAAGGTGAGGTCCTTCCAGTGCAGGTTGGCATAGCTGAACAGAATGCCCAGGTAGGAGGGCACGCTGCGGTCCAGGCAGCGCCAGCAATCGGCCACCAGCAGCAGCTGCTCCAGGCCCATGTCCCACGCCCGCCGGCAGAACTCGGCCTCGCACGCGTTGAGCAGGGGGTGAGAGGCTGGCACGGCCAAAGGGACACAAGCCTTTAAAATCTGGATGAGATCTGGGGTGCTGAACAGCCTGATGGCCGTGACAGCACGGTGACACAGGGCACTGAACCTGGGGTCAGACACCAGCGCCGCGCGTCGCTCCGCTGGCAAACGGCTCAGCTTGAGGAAATAATCTGTGAGAGTTCCCGGGCTGCCCTCACCCCCAGCCACACTCTGTAAAATCGAGTCCCCTTCCTCTGCAGGGAGGGTCTGTGCTGGCTCAGTGCTGTCACAGCTGAGAGATCTGTACTCAGGCCTCCCCTTCTGGAACGTGCGGGGATCCTCCTTGGAATTGTGCACTTCCCGTTTTTCCTTCTCTGCTTCCTCCTTGTACAGCGTGGCCAGGATGGTCTGCTCCAGGAGCGTGCTGGACTTGGGCTTGGCCAGGGCACTCCTGACAGGTGACAAAGCTTGGGAAGAGGCAGTGGGGAATGTTTGTGGAGCCTGCACAGTGCCAGGGCTGGTGAACGTGTCACCAAGGGCCTGGCTGCTGTCCCTATCCACGTGCTGCTGGGAGCCAGCCCTGCCTTTGGCGTAGGCAGCTGGATTATACAGCACTCTGTAGTCCTGTGGCTTCAGCAGCTGGATTGTAGCCCCGGACTCAGTTCCAGTCTTGGCTGCTCCTGGTTTATTTCGCTTTTCCTTCTTGTTTTTGCTGCTTCCACGCTCGGCCTTGCGCTCGGCTGTGGTCGAAAACGCTGTCACCCTGCTCAGCCTGGGCAATCTTCGGCACATTAGCACCGTAGCCATGGATCTCAACTTATTGGGGCTCAGAACTGCTTCCAGGTACTGAAAAAAGGGCAGACGGAGAGTGAGTGGCCTCCACCTCACAGGCAGCACGTTTTAATCAATCCTTTATGCTACTCAAAGGGAGGCGGCGCTGGTGCCTCCCCTGGCTGGGACAGCTGGGTCCCTGCAAAGCCACTAAGGAATGCCACCTCATGCAAAGGCAGCTCAGGACGAGCACCCAGGTGACCTGGGGATGGAGTAGAAGGCAGCCAGGCATGACCTGCTGCTCAGCAGACACAAAAATCCCAGCACAGACTAGGAGAGTTAAGAAAAAAAAAAATTGTTTTTTCATTTTTAAGAGACCCAAGCTGCTTTTCTTTCATTCTGAACAACAATTTAAAAAAAAGTGTTTTTGCAGAAGAGCTGCAGCTTCAAGAGGCTTTATGTGTTCAGAGCATTCTGCTGCTTTGGTCATTGTGGTCTGAATCACTGACCACCACCAGAGAAGTTGTCCAAATATCCAGGGTGCCACACTGCCCTTTGCACCTGGAGAGAGGATGTGGAGAAAAATCTCCACAGAACCAGTGCAGAGAGTGAAAACAGGCCCAGAACCTGCAGATGGAGGTTGGAGGAATAAAGAAATGCAGCCAGAGCGAAGTGGGGGAAGAGCAGGGGAGAAGTAACACAGATCATTATGTGATGCTACATCCCAGGCTGAGAACCAGGGGGGACAGAGCTTTAACCTTCAGATTTGAGAGCATTTCCCAGAGTTTTAGGGTACAGGAGGCTTAAAAATGGCTAGCGCCTTCCTAACTCCTGCCTGAAGCAGCTACAGCTTGGAGGGTGAGGATGAGAAATCCGTAGGAGTCCAGCTGGGTGCTGCCAGCTTGCACTGGCTGCCAAACCAGCCCTGTTTACCACGATTCAGATGCTGATTAAAAAAAATAAAGCACCAGGTCAGATTTTTCTCTCAAATCCTTATCCCACCCAAATATCCATCACACAAGTGTTATCCACATCCTTAAAATCCCTCAGGGAGCTGGGCAATCAGGAAAGCCAAAACCTGGCAGAGACACTTTGTGCTCCCCATGGGGAAATAAATCCTCACGGACACGTGAGGGGCTCTGCTTGTATCCATGGCTTCCGGATCAGGGATGCAGCAAGATGTGGGATCAGGGCAGGCAAACTCAGTTTTGCAGCAGCAAAATGGGCACTTTGGGGTAGAAAAGGTGAGTTTGGGGTGTGTGAGCAGGACAGTGGGATGGGGGCTCACATGCAGCTCTGGCTGAGCATAAATTGGATTTTTTTGGTGTATAAGGATCCTCACATCTCCCATGATCCAGGGGCACCTTCCACTATCCCAGGTTGCTCCAAGCCCAGTTCAACCTGGTCTTGGGACACTTCCAGGGATGGGACATCCACTGCTTCTCTGGGCCACCTTTTCCACTGAAGCAGATGAGGACATCTCCATGGACAGAGCTAGGAGGCAACAAACACCAGCCAAAGAGGGAGGAGAAGCTGCTGGAGCAGAAACCACCCCAGCAGAGAGGTGAAAAAACAAACTGGGCTGGAGACCAAGAGGCTCTGAGTGGGCTGGGGGGAAGGAAAGACAAACTGAAATGTGGATTTGTGGGGAGGGCCATGCAAGGAGGAGGGTACAAGAGAGGCCATTGTGTTTTCAGGATGATCAGTAAATATTGTGAGATGCTCAACAGCCCACTGGGCAACTTATCTGTATCTCCAAACACCCTGAGGCAGCCCCAGGAGCAGATCAGGCTCTGTCTCACAGACCCCAGGCTGTTCCAAGGCTGTGACTGTCCCATCCCAGCATGAGAAGTCAAATTGTGCCAGGCAGGAGAGACTCTGCCCCTTTCTGTCTGAGCAGCAGGGAAAGGAAAAGCCTCCTCAGAAGCTGGACAGGAAAACCTGAGCCCAGGGCTGGATTTCAAGGCTGTCCTGTTCAGCTCAAAGGAATGTCTGATAAAATGATCATTCCTGGCTCTGCTGGCTGTGGTGTCCAGCCTGAAGTGGCCGCAGGTGACAGATGCTGGAGACAGAGGACAAGGCTCAGACTGCACCTGCCTGTGGGAATGAGACACCCTCTCCAACATCTCCTCCTCCAGCACCTCAAAGAGCTTGGACCATTCAGAGGGGCTGGATCAAGCTCCAAAAATCATCTTGAACAAGAGGAGGTTTATCCAGGCGAGGCTTTCCCAGCGATTTCCTTGTCTGACTTGACTTCTGAGTGTCTTTATCTATTTTTCTGGTAACAAAACCCAGGTTATTTATATAAACCAACTTCTTTCTGCTGTGAAAGGTGATACTCCCCAGGAAATCCAGCACTGCTGCTCCCAGAACCCCTCCCAGCAACAACAGCCCCACTTCAAAGTCAGGGAATCAAAGCCCCGGTGAAGGCTCCGAAGGCGAGCGCCGCGTGCTGCTAAGAATATCCTCCACGGATTGACTGTGGAGCTGTGACACATTTGGGGATCCAGGCAGTGGAGAGATTGCTTCTCTCCTCCTTTGCTCCAAATCCAGCAAAGAAGAGGAGACCACGCACAGCAGAGCGAGGCTGGGATGGGACAAGACAGTTCCAAGCACCCTCAAGGGCATCGAGCTGCTCCAAGTGATTTTTCCATGATTTCGTCCACCCCCGGCCCAAATTTTTGTGATCTTTCCAGTTTCCACTCCAGTTCTCTTCCAACTCCACCCACACCTTCCCTGGATTTGCCTCTCTTCACCTTGAGCAATTGGCCTTCTTTCCTTCCCCCTCCCACTTCACATCCCAACACAGCCAAACTCCTTCCCACCTCTGGGCAGGTCTCTCCAGAATTTTCACTTCCAGCAGCTGCAAGGAGCCAGGGAGTTTTGGAGCTGGGCCCTGCAGGCTGGGAATGCCCTTTGAGGAGCTGCTCAGGCATGGAAACGCCTCTGTTTAAGTGTCACAGCTGAGCATTACTAAACACCTGGAAAAGAACATTTCCAGGGGGATGGCACCCACCCCAGGGGCTCAGCCCTGTGGAAGGGGATGTTGGTGCATCCCAAAATGCTGTCAGACCTTTCTTTTGTTTCCTCTGGAACACTCAGAGGGGTTTTTGGAAACCCCTCACCCTGTGCTTCCACCAACAGCCGAAGGGCAGAGAAAATCTCCTGGGGATGTGTGAGGAATGAACCAGGTATGAAATGCTGGGGATAAAACAGCTCCTTATGGCCAACAGCCTAAAGTGAACTGCTGTGCCTGGGCTGGAGATGAGAGCAACAGAAAAGGGATTTTATTTCCCCAGTAGGTTATGATGTCAGTCATAAACTGTCACTTTATAGTTTGTGCTTTTTCCTTTTTTGAGATCACAGAATGGTTTGGGTGGGAAGGGATTTAAAGTTCATCTCATTCTAACCCCCTGTCATGGGCAGGGACCCCTCCCACTAGCCCAGGTGGCTCCAAGCCCTGTCCAACCTGGCCTTGGACACTTCCAGGGATCCAGGGCAGCCTCAGCATCTCTGGGCACCCTGTGCCAGGGCCTCCCCACCCTCACAGGGATGGATTTCTTCCCAATATCCCATCCAACCCTGCCCTCTGGCAGTGGGAAGCCATTCCCTGTGTCCTGTCCCTCCATCCCTTGTCCCCAGTCCCTCTGCAGCTCTCCTGGAGCCCCTTTAGGCCCTGCAAGGGGCTCTGAGCTCTCCCTGGAGCCTTTCCATCTCCAGGTGAGCACCTCCAGCTCTCCCAGCCTGGCTCCAGAGCGGAGGGGCTCCAGCCCTTGGAGCATTTCCGTGCAATTCCCTTCTCCCGGGGCTCCAGGGCAGCACCGGGGACAGGGCTGGAAGCTCCAGTCCCGCTACTCACCCCTATGGCCGCACCTACAGACACATAACACATAAATATAAATACATACACATAGACGTATATATCCATATATATACATATACGTATATGGGGCAGTGCAGCTCAGGG
>VWYN01013964.1:240111-263752 GCA_013400075.1 Hippolais icterina | reverse complement strand
TACAGAGTATAAAAGGTTATGACTGTCCTGGTCATCCAGCATTGTAACTAGCAACTTAGCTGGGTGAGAACTAAATGTACCAGATAAGAAATAATAAACAACTTTGAGAACAACACAGATGAATCCCAACTCTCTCTTCTGGCACCGGGGCTTGGGAGAAGGACTTTTGACAATATTCTCAGGGTTTATCAGAGAAAGAGGACAAGAACAGATGAGCTCAGCAAGAGAAACCTCTTTCCACTCACTTCTCAAGCCGCCAGCTTCCCAGTTAAAAAAACAGGGGAAGCAGTGGGGGAATTCTATCATGTTTCTACCCCAAAAATTATCCCATGGACTGGCCCCAATACTGTATAAAACTTGCCCATTGGCAGACAATATCTCCAAAGCCATGACTGAGCTTGTCCACCAAAACCCATCTTGTTCTCTACTGCTAAACCTCTGGGTAGAAAATTGGTAGAAAATGTTATTTTCTCTGTTTTCTGATTTAGGTATTGCCATGTCCAATGTTGGCCCTGCTGAAGGGACAGAAGACTCTTCCTCTGGCAGGCCAATTGTGACAGTCTACTACTGCAAGGATTGTAAAATCAGGCCATGTTCTTTTGAAAACTTTCAAAAAATCGCTGAAACACAAATGAAGATACAAAGGAGCAACAAAACACACACCACTGTTTGCTTTGAGCAAGCAAATTCCTGCCTGGAAGGAATTTATGGTGTCTTCTGGGAGAAAAATGAAGGATCAGGACACTCGTGTGGCACCCTGGATTCTGGAGGTATGCTGTGCTGGGAGCCTGGTTATTAACTGATGGAAAACATATTTCTGGGTAGGAAACTGAGCTGTTCTTTATTTGGGCAGACAGCAAGGCTTATGAGAGAATAAACTGGAATGAATCGGTTTCTTCTGTGAAAAAAGTCATAAAGTAATTCACAGAAGTAAATTCAGTTCTTTCAGGTCAAACACTGCTTGAAACTACACCAGGAGAGATTCAGATAAACACTTGTAACTCTAATTTATANGAAACTACACCAGGAGAGATTCAGATAAACACTTGTAACTCTAATTTATAATGATACTTTTTTTTTTTTTTTTTTGCCAACAGCAATTCCCCTGGTGGATTTCTGTGCTATGTTGCAATGTGTAAGTCCCACCTGCTTCAGCCAGAGCACACCCAGACCCAGGTCCAGCCTCAAGAGCTGCTCTGTGCTGCTCTTCTGTCCAATTCAATTAACACCCAGGAGCATCTTTCCAGCTTCCTCACAAAACTGCCAAAATCAGGGATTCAAACACCTGTCAGTACATGGAGCAAGTGGCTGCACCAGAGCAAAACTTCATGGTGGCTCAGGTTGCAGGGTGTGACTTAGTTGTGCTCTGTCGAAGTCAGTGACATTTCTGTCTGTCCTTCATTCTCTGAGAGCAGCTTTTATCACCTCTCCTGCTGGAGCTAGAGCATCCTTTCTAATTTCCTTGCTGACAGAAGAAAACAAAGAAAAAGAGTTCTCCTCTTTGTATGCCTTTATTTAGCCTAAGAATTCCTCCTGTATTTAATTTCTGCCCACTAGAAACCATTTCTCTCCTGTATTCATGCTCACTACTGCAAATTATCTACATGCTGTCACTACTGTGTAAAACTTTGCTGACACTAAAACTCTGTGAAATCTGGAAATTGCTGTAGACAGGGATGCCTGTATCCCTTGAGAGGGGAAGGGGTGGATGTACAGGTGAAGGTAGGAGGGAGTTTTCCAGATTCTCTTAGAAGAATAAGCTCTCTAATGGCACAGTGGGATGCAGGGATGGTAAGAGATGCACTCCAGGGTCTTAGAGATTTACTCAGCTACTGGAACTTGCTTGTTCCTCTTCTTTGGTTCCTGTGGGAAAAAGGCAAAATTTTTGAATGTATTTTTATTGCATAAAGGTAATGATAAGCCTTTTACAGATGTCTTGTTATTCTTAATTGCACGTGAAAAATTTCTTACCTTCTTCAAATATTTCCATTCTTGATTCCCAGAACAACTCGTCAGTTGTGATGCATTTAGTGAGAAGGAAATCTAATGACAGTGGTTGTTTTGTACTTGTTAGGGAATGAAACATCCCTAACTCGTAGCAAAATCATAGCAGCCTCCAACATTTTGTGCAACACAATCCACTTTTTAATGCTCTTAACCTCTTCAACATCTTAAGCCCTTCACTGAAGGTTTTCTACATGATCCGTATTTATAATCAAGACTTTTTTTACTTTTCATCTTTGTCAGAAAATGGAAGCGGTGACATCAGTACTGAGAAGAATATTTGCTGTGAAGCAGAGACAAATATGTGGAGAGACAACCTTCCCCTGAAGTGCTACACTCAGAAGTCAGGTCCAAAACTCGCTGCACTGCCAGCTGGCATTCCTGAGAGAATTATAGGTTAATCTCTTCTTATGTTTGTTTGCCTTTTGCTTTGAGAGGGGTTTGTCCAGACAGCTTGCTGTGAACAAAGTTTTACATGGGTGGGGAGAAGTCCTGTGCATTCATAACCTGAATCCACACATGCTGCAGCCATCCAGTCTCAGAGACTTAGCCTTGGCAAATGGACATGTCCAGTCCTGGACAGAGATGTCCACAGGCTCAGGTTCCTGTAATTATAGAGTGACAGGCACAGGGATGCTGAGGGAAGGGGGTGCATGATGGGCGTGCAACAAGTTCCCAAGAATTGACCTTACCTGTAAGTGCTAAATGAGACTTTGCCTGCAGACTAAGAGAACATTTGTCAACTAAAGGTGGCATTTATATATTCAAATTTCTTTCATGGCAGAGACCCCTGTCATCTTAGGTCATGGACAAAAAGGTTTTTAAAAACCAGTCAAAGTGGATTTCCTTATTTGAACACTTCATCAAGGATGGGTCTCATACCACCTGTTGGTTATTTCAGACAAAATTGATGTTCAAAGGTATCTGTTGTGGTGGGCTGACAAGAATTTGCTTTGAATGTGGATAAAGTGAGCATTATGCCAGGTACCTTCTGTAAGATACGATGAGCCAGAGGCTCTTTGTTCTCTCATTCACCAGGTCCTTCTCTCTTTATCAGATGGGGCCAGTTCCTTTGTATGGTACTTGCAAGGCAGGTCAGGCTTGGCACTCCTGCTTGCTTCACTTGGATGCTCTGTTTTCTTCTACTCTGCAGGTAATCCTGAATTTCTCACCAGCAAACAGAGCAGCACTGGCAGCACAGTCAAGTTTGTTGGGGTTTTGGCAGTGTGTGTCACGTATTACTTCTTGTGACGGCGGCTTCATCAAGGTAAAGTCTGACAAATTGTGAGTGTTGCACACCTGGAAGTTAAAAAAGTATGAAGGGTTTTCCTCCTGGATCACATCTCCATTGTGTTGTCCGTGTGGTTCTTAATGATCTTCACTGGGCTGACAGCTGGAATGAACTCTGCTCCCATGACAGTGCCCATCCGCTGGCTTTGTTATGAAAAGTAACCACAGAAAGAATTGCCTCACTGCTTCCTCCTGAAACAAAGGGGAAGCACTGGCAGGGCCAAGAAATCACGGGGCTCAGCCTTCCTTCCACGGGATCCTGTTCCTTGGAGCAGTGCCAGGCTCCAGCATTGCTGTGCAGCTTCCCTGGCAGAGATGTGTCCCAGCCAGGACAGTGATGGACATCCAGGCATGGGCTGGAGTGGTTCCCTCTCTCAGCCCTGCCTACCACAGAGCCAGCTTTAATTTAAGAACAAATATTTCCCTAAGTGCATCCAAGAAGGAAGTTTGTTTTGCAAACCAAGATGCATGGAGAGAGGTGGGATGGGCTCTGTGGAGACTTCCACAGACACTTCTTGAACCTGCCATACAGCTTTCCCTCTCCTGCCTCTGTCCACTTGGCTCCAGTGTTTTTGGCACCTTGTGTGTGCCTGAGGCTGAGACTCCTCTCAGTTACTCAGCTAGTCCATCCCCTAGAAACTGACGCTGGTTAGTTCTTTCTGAGAGTCAAAGGATTAAATTCCTCCTGAATTTGTTTCAGGAGGAGTTGCACAAGGGCTTGCAAAGCCCAGCAAAGGGAGCACTAAACCAGTCTCACTGTTGTTGTTACGTCAATAGATTAATGGATATATTGGTGTGAGGGGTAAAAAATTTACCAGTAATGACTGCCCTGAGGTCCTGCCCTGGGGTGCAATGTCAGTGATGTCTCAGGTGTGTCCTAGAGCCCCTCTAAGGCAGAGGCTGATGGGTCACAGTGCCAGGGCAGGGTCACAGCAGAGCTTTGAACCCAGGTTCATGGCCGTGAAGCTGCTGCCCTCTTTGTGGAGCAGGGGGTGGCCCAGTAGCAGATGGGAGAGGGGAGGTGCCTGGAGGCCTTCACAAATACAGACATTTTGTTTAAAATTCTAACTGGAATCTACCAGTTTCTTTGGTGGCCTCACAGATTTATTTTTTTTTTTTTTCAATTCTGCAGGTTTTAGGCAAGACAGACAGGCTCCTGAAAGAGAAAACTTCACACATCTTTGATAATCATCTACAAGGGAGAAAATCTCTCTACCAGCAGCATCGTCCTCATCTCTCATGATGTGCAGCAACCAGCTGAACACAGACTGAGTTTCCATGAGAACTTCTGCTCTTGTATTCACAAATAAAGCTGTTTTCACAAATTCACCACATTCACACCTTCCCTGAGCACTGCAACTCTTGTTCAGCTCCAGGCCTTTCTGAGCAGCACAAGCAGCACCAGGACCCCCATCCTCTCCTGGTGCTTGGCTGCAGACAGCAGGCAGCCCGGGGTGTGTGGCTGACACAGCTGCACAGGCTGAAACCAGCTGAAATCTCTCTGTGCCTGTAAGTGTCAACTGCTCTGAAAGGCTTCCCATGGCCTCTGCATGGCTTTCTTTCACTTGGTAATACCACAGCACCACACAGGGGTCTGTATTTTTTTAATTCTCAGGTCATCTCTGGGTTCACCAAAGCCTTTTGCACAGCAGGCTGGCTGGTTCAACGGGAAGAGTTTGGGTTTTGGAAGAGATATTTGATTGTGCCCCCACCCAGAGGCTGTCTGTGTGTTTGTTCCTGAGCAGGGGTGGGTGGGAGGCTGTGTCCAGCTCCCTCAGGAATGGCATTGGGTCACAGAGGCCTTGGACTCTGCCCAGGCTGAACAGAACTCAGGTATCAACATTCCTGACAAATCTGGTAAGTTTAGACAGCGTGCAATGAATACAATCCCTCAGGAATCCCATTGGGTACTTGGTATCTTTAATCATTCCCCATTCCCACTTGATTTTAATAAATCCTCAGCTTTTGCATTGGATCTAATTTAGTATCAGGACTGTTGAGCGAAAATCAGTGGCAGCACAAGTGGAAAAGCGAATTCCTGAAGCAGTGTGAATGTTTGCTGAGTCGTTTTTCCATGGTTTAGTTCCCCATAAACCTGTAGCTGAAACTTCCAGCAGGAAATCCCAAAGGATGTAGGGCATGGTGTCCCCCTCGAACTTTGCTGCAGTCAAATCTAAAAGGAAAAGTTCTTAATGCAAAAGATCGAAATAATTTTAATAATTAATTTTTAGAAAGATAAAAGGGCCTCTGTGCTTAAATTTACCTTTTGTTTGGCAAAGGAGACCAATGCTTTTTTGGGTTGGAGAGGATTTTTTCTCCAGTCAGGGCTTTACACTCACACTTTTAACTCGGTCCTCAGCTGATTTGATGCAAATTTTCAATTTTAATGTGGTGGAATGCAGTCAAATGTTCCTGAAGGGTTGACAATCCAGGTATTCCAAAGCTGCTAGGTATTTACTGAGTTTGTGGTGTTGATGATCCAGTTGACAGCTGTGTTTTATCATGAGGAATGTTATGTTTGCTCAATAAATCAAAACTAAGGTTGCCTGTAAAAAGGCAGGATTGTGGATGAGCTAAGAAATAGAAGGGAAAAGACTTTTCATCTTTATGTCGTATCTTATCACAATTCCATCTTATCTTATCAAAATTCCATTTTTTCCCCCTCAACAAAACTGCTGGAAGCTTTTGACAGCATAGAGCTGTGTAAAAGGAGTGAGGAAGGTTTTCTTTGGAAATTGCATTGTATTAACTTGAGGTGTTCAGGTTTAATGATGTGCAGATTTAATTTCTACTCTGTAACAGCAGTTGGGGCCAGAGAGCTGGACATGTTTTGAGAGGAAAGGTTATATGGGCCCCTCAGTGAGGTCAGTCAGGAGACACAAGTCCCAGACCAATCTTTGTGTCTCACTCAAACACTCTTTCCTTCACATCTCCTCTTCCTACGGGTGATTATGTGGATTGTGATATCTGGGGACATCCCTACCAACGTTCCACTTTGCCTCTTTGGAGCTGTGTTGTGCTGGTGCACACCAAAGGTGCCAAATCTCAGGAAAAGCAGTGAGAAGTTGCTTTAAGAATCTGCAGTGTTTGTCCTCAGCAAGTGCATTTTGCTATTGAATATATACATAGAGGTGAATGGTTTTAATCATAGGATCATGGAATGATTTGTCTTGGAAGGGACCTAAAAGATCATCTTATTTTGTCTTATGGAATAAAAAAAAATGACAAACAATACTAAGAGGCCTGACTCACCAAAATCTGTAATTTGATAGCTGTTATTTCATTTGAGGTGTCATAGTAATCACAATAAAACTTTGTCTTAAGCACTGGCCATCCACTGTGTGGTGGTGCATCCTCCCTTTTCCAGGTCACACTTTGATCTGAGAAACGCTCCTTTGACCTCAGGTGAGCAGCCCCTGGCTCTGCTCCTCTGGAGTTTGTCAGAACCACTGTCTGCTGCCAGGCACTGCTGCTGTCCAACGAGCTCCTGATTTCCTTAGGAGCAGTTCTGGAAATGGTTTTTCTTGCCAGAATGGCACAACATCCCTGTTCTCACACTTCCAAAGAACGTGTGCCAGTCCAAAGTGGGACCAGGATGAAACACTGTCAAGACTGAAGTCCCTCTCTTGTGACCCTATAAACAGCAGTGAAAACCCAGACCCTTGGAGCCCTCCTGGACCAGTGACCTTGCTCTAATGGGGCTTCTCCGAGCCAAGATCTCTCCCGTTTGCTGCTCTTGGTGGGTCCCCAAACAACGATGGATCCTGGGCTGATCCCCCCACCGCTCAAGGCCCAACCCTTCATGCCTTGGGGAGAGACAAAAGTGTCCAGAGTGAGCATTTCCCTGCCCTCCAGTGGTGTCTTGGTTTGAAAAGACAATCTGCTAAGGAAGGCAGCAGCCTCCCTTGAAGATGTAAACCCCCTCCCTCTGAATTATTATAATTTTGAAATTAAGGGGCTCTCAGGCAAAGATATGGGAATAGGAATAACAACTCTTTACTAGGAAAATTAAAATAAAAATGTAGCAGTACAAAAAACCAGACAAAAAGAAATCACTGACAGAGTCAGAACAGGACCTGACACCCTGTTGGTCAGGGTTGGTAGCAGTCCAGTTAAAGCGTGGCTGCAGTCCTCCTGCAGTGACAGATGTGGTTCTGTTAGGGTAGAGATGATCCTGTAGAAGGGTGAAGTTTTCCTCTGAAGGTCCAGTGGTGATGAGATGGGTCCAATTCTCCTCTGGGAATGCAGTGCACACAGGCTGTGCTGCTGTTCTGAATCTCAGGTTTTACCCAGGTAGGAATGCTTGGCTCCTCCCCCTGGGCGGAGCATCTCCCATGGGATGATGTCATTGTATCAGCCCTGCAGTGAGCCTGGATGGCCCATGGACAGCAGAGATCCCCTGGAGGGAGGGTGGGTCCTGGAAGGGATAAAGAACACTGCCCCAGCTGGTTTGAACAGCTGGTGATAGAATACAAACTGCTGGTTACACCTTGCATTGCAACCTAAGACAAGCGGAATTTCTCACAGGTACCTGGCACTGACTCTTTCTATTTCTGTGCAGATGCTTTGGCATGGGAGAAATGCCAGCAAGGTGCTCACGCTGTCTTCTTTAAGTGCTCCTGTCTCAGAGCCAATCTCTTCTCTTAGAAATTGTTGCTCTTTCTACTTGTTAAGTAGAGGTGTAGAATAAAACTGGCTTTCTGGGTTGCAAGTTCAATTCTCACTTTGAGAGAGTACTTTGCTACGGTGGAAAAGGCTTTATTGTCTTGGTAAAGGCTGGAATTATTTATTGTCTTGGCTTTGCAATGAAGTTAAAGGAGAAGGAAAAGTCTGACAGTTTCAGGTAATGATGTTTCCTCAAATAGATCGTTTTAGCAACAAGATCAAAAGTCCCTGTTAGGGTTCTACAGATTTCCTGTCAAATCCTCTTTCTCCTGCTGGTGATGCCAGGTGGGTTGGTTTGTGGGTCAGGTCTGCCCTGAGGGGAATCTGGGTGTGAGTGACTGGTGTTTGCTGAAGGAACTCCAGCTCCTCCTGCTTGGGAATTATTCACATTGTCATTGCCAAGATGCAGATCAAATCTGCTGATTTGTGTGCAGAGTTTGTGTAATAATTGAGGGTTTTCCTGAAGTGATGGAGCATCTCTCATCTCCTCTCTCCTTACAAAGCCAAGAATTTTGCATCTGCAACCACCAGTCTAAGCCTGTGTGAGTCCTGACAAACTGAACTGATTGTACCAAGCCCCTGCATTTCAGGGAGTTCACAACTGGGGAACAACTGCCCGACTTTGGCCCTGGGAAGAGCAAATTTGAGCCTCCCTTTCCTCAGATGTCTTCAGAGGGGAGGTAGGTGCTCTGCATAGACAACTTGCTACTGGGGGCTGCTCAGCAGCAGGAAAACAGGGGTGGTTTAAGTGTGAAGAGCCCTGAGATGCCCCTCCCAGACCAATGGCTCTTCCCCCTCCATCACAATCATTGTGATACAAAAGCAAAACTCTGCCGACTTCTTTCAGTAGACATCTCCAGTAACTGGCAGGCATCAGCCCAACCTGGGGCTTATGACTCTTTCCTCAGGACTTTAATTCGTTGGTCAGATTGAGGGAGCAACTCAAAAGACCTTTGGAAATGCTGTGGGTGTTGTGTCTCCCAAATGCATCCCTCTTTCTTCTGCTTCTCCCGTGCTTCCCTGCCCAGGACGGTACGTACAACACCCATGCTCTTACACTGCTTACATTTCAAGAATGTCTTTCCTTTTTTCCAACCTTTTCTAAACTGTGTTTGTCTTAGACATGCAATGCTCTCTAATTTTTCTTCCCTTGCTTCTGATGAAACTTCTTTCAGGTGCTTCCCATTTGATTTCTCTCTTCCTCACTATTCATTACACAAGTACTCCCCGTCCAGTTTCTTTGGATATTGGGGTCATTGGACAACTCCAAGGGTCTCATTCTACATTTTTATGCCTTTGTTTCTTAAAATAGATTGGACTTACACCTTCTGCAGCCCTCTTCCTGTATTGAATCTGAGAATCTGTATTATCCAGTCCTCTGATGTTATTAGATGCCACTTTAAAAAGACAAGCGTGTTTTCTTCCATTTTCTGCCACTTTTTCTTACTTTTAAATTCCTGATTTAGATCTGAAACCAATTATCAGGCTGGGTTTACTGCAGCTTTTATTTTGACAACCAATAGGATCATCCTGGGAATCTACAGGGAGAGCTACATTTTTTGTGTCAACGACAGAAGCCACTTTTTTGCCAAGGCCTTTGAAGCTTGGGAAGGTGCTGAGTTGCTCAGGTCAATGGGCATGAAAGGCACTACAGGTGCCAGGACAGCCAAGAAATGACATGTCCAGCACAGGGAGACTGAGGTCCACTCTTACAGAGCAGTTCTGTTGATGGAAGAGTTGGTTTTGAAACCTACTTTGATAAGAACAGACCAAGAGCAACCCTGATATTACAATTTCAATTCCATTTCTTATTTTTAGGTGGAGGAAATGAACAGTCAGCAGACGTTATCAGTGCTTGGGAAGGAGCCTCCATCAGCATAACTTGCCCAATGAATGGTTCACCAAATCCAGTGGCGATGTACTTGAAAACTATCAGACAGAACGTCAATGTGATAAATTTTCGCTCGCAGGGAGCTCCAAGTATCAATCCTGAATTTGCTAATCGCACTGAGTGTTCAAAGGAAGGGGAGAATCTCAGGATAACTCTGCACAGGTTACAGGAATCTGATTCCGAAATCTACCTATGCTCTGAGACGGCTGAAATCAATGGCAATCACATATACCTACATAGGAAGAGAACCATAGTAGTGGTCAAAGCTATTCCAATTCCACTTTTAAATGAAGGTAAATACAGATCTATATTTTAAATCAAAGATTGGAAGAAGACACAATGGGAGGGTGAGTGTGACAGAACTACTTCTGTGTCCGATCAGGTCACATACAAATTTGAAGGAATTTGTGAGTTTGCTCCCTGAAGCACTGAAGAAAAAGAAAACACATGAGCTAATATGGTACCAAAAAATCCCCAAACCATCCTAGAAGATTAATTTTTGACTCATTAATTCTAATTAAACTACAGATTTTCACATGAGGCATAGGTTGCTGCAGCAGTTTGGAAACAGTGAGGTCCCACTGCTCTTTCCAAAACAACCTGTCAAACCTTTTTAAACAACTAGCAGAGCAAAGAGGTTTTTTTTGGTTTTTTTTTGGTAGCAGTTGTTTTTGCAACTCTCTTTTGTTTTTACTAATTTTTCTTAAATGACAAATGGGTAATAATTTGGAAGCCGGTGTTAGGCAGGGTCTGCAAGTTGGGCATGAGTGGGTAAAGGGTTTTTTCCCTTGTTAGTGAGGAGTTGCTGAATGGCCAGAAGTGCTTCTTTTGGCAGGTGTTTCTAGTTGGGGGAACAATTTTTCTGTCTTTGTTTTTTTTAACATTAGAAGAGGGTTGAGTCCATACTATTCTTTGGCAGTTTATTCCTCCATGTACCTGTCCTTCCAATGAGACCTTCTAACCTGACACATCTTTCCCAAACCTTACAGGGTTTTCTTCCTTTCCTGTCCCCAAGGCATGTGAAATCTGATTGATTGCTGATCAATTTATGTCCATGAAGGATTATCATCTCCTCCCTTGGGCTTCTCCTTTCAAGCTCTTGGCTGTGTTTTCTCAAATGAATCACATCTTGTTTATTGTGTATTGTCTCTCCAAATTATTTAATTAAATTGCTTTATATCTCTGTTTGACTCTGATCCTCTTCTCTGAAACGCTTACAACCTTCCCTTTACAAACGTGATAAATTCTGTCCTCACTTCCTTATCCACTTTAATGATTATGTTAGAAGGAACAAGTCCTCAGAGGAGCTCAGTGGAATGTTTCCTGGCTGGACAGTGAGTCATTAATAACGACTCCATTCTCACAGACCATTTTCAACATGGATGGGACACACTCTGTGTGATTGAATCCAGACCAATAGCTCCCAGATCTCTCTATGGCTTCCTCTCACTTGAGAAAGCAGGCAATGATGCATGGCTCCAGGATGTGCTGATCAGGCTGTATTCCCTTAGAGGAGGTCAGTATTTGTCATTTTTTAGGTAGATGCAGACCCTTCACAATCAGCTAAACCTGTTGGTCAATCTTACTTTTAGATCCTGAGGCAGGAAGATATGCCAGGGTGTACTAAAGTATATCCTTCTTCTCAAAGCCTGTGTGAAGCATGCTTAAAAATTCATTTTATCTACATTCCTATGGTCTGTTCTGTCTGTTCTGTGCCCTTGCTCCCCAGTTAAAATGCACTGTGTTAAGCATGTGATAACCACTAATCTCTCTATTTTTAGCTAAATCCAACAGGGCTCTGGAGCAATCACCTCTCTCTGCCAACCCTGAGGAAGGCCAGTCCGTCAGCATCACCTGTGTGCTGAAAAGCTTCCCTGAGGATGAGAAGCTCTACTTGCTCAGGACTCACGTGCAGCCTGCCTTAGTTCTGTCTGTGTCAGGTCTGAACAAGTCAGAGGTTTCTGCTGCCTTTGAGAATCGTTTGGAGTATTCAAGGGAAGGAAACAGAACTGTGATAACTCTGCACAACCTGCAGGAAAAGGACAGTGATAACTACATCTGTGCTGAGCAGGTGGAGGGTTTCCCTCTGCTCTCAGCCAGTGGCACCATGGTGCTGGTCAAAGGTACGACCCTTTTGCTCGTTTATTCATAAATATCTATTGTTGTGTTGTGGACAGAAAGCTTTTGGAACTTTAGTCAGGACAGGCAAACCTAGGAAAGTTTGGAGAGTGGGCTCAGGCTCCTTTGTGCCCTGTTGAGCTCAGACACAGAAACAGACTCTTTGTTTCCACCTGCCTCGTACAACCAGAGGGGAGTTCAGACCTTGCCATAATCCTGCAGCTTAGAAAAGCAAAAAAGGTCAAAACAAGGTAACAAACACTTCTCTGTGTGCAATCTGACAGTTTTAGGATATGGATAAGTACTTTCAGCACCAATTCTTTGACCTGAGTGTGACATAAACAGCTTTTAGAAACCATTCCCTCTAGCAAGGCGTGTGTTTAAAAATAGATCACTCTGTGGAGCACAAACTCAGGCATTTGCTTCAAGCAGCACAGACCACAGCACAGATGTTCTCACAGACCCTCGTTACACACTGAGCACTCAGTGAACGTCTGCTGCGAAGAGGGGGGTTGATTTTGCTGTGCTGCAAAGAGGGGGTTTGAAACAAATGAGTAACAAAGACGAGTTTTTACTTTTCTGTGCTCCAAAGATGAGTTTTTAATTTTTCTGCAGGATAGTGCTGTACCCATTTGCTAAGCTGAAGTAAGAACCAGTAAGAGAATACTTGATTTTGGTCTTACTGGTGTAATTTAACCCTGTGCACTGTAAATAAGGTTTATAAAGGCCCTAAGAGTCACAGAGAATTTTCCTTCAGTCTGCAAAAGCAACTGTGGTCCTATTCTGTGCCACCACCCACAACTGGGGCAACAGCTCAGTAAAGTGAGGTGGGGGAAATGACAGTAGCCTGACAAAGCAGTGGTGTGATTTTAATTAATGTGTTATTATTAATTAGTGTGTTATTCATATATGGGTTAATTGAGGTTTTAGAGTTGAAGCCCTTTCTGCCAGCATTACTCTGCTCAGTGCATTTCACACCACAGCTTCTGTCCCACCAGCCTGGCTCTTGGATAACTCAGAGCCCTCAGGGTTGCAGCAACACCGCAGGAAAACATTTTCTGCTCCCAATAGGAGAGAGTGGTGCTCTCAGTGGTGTGGAAGCTGCTTTTGTGGAGTGCTCCTTGCTGACCCACCTGCAGCCACCCCCAGCCTCTGGAAGAGCACAGGGAATGCCAGTGAGAAGACTAATGGCATGGCAAACGTGCCTCTGTACCTGTTGTTATAAATGCAGAGTATATAGTTGGCTTTTCGCAAATATTAAATTGAATATTGTATGTAGAATGTGGGAAGATTGTACTGTATTCTCTTTTAATTAATAGAATTTAGAAATGTGATTGTAACCTAGAAGACTGGGGTCTTTTGAAGATTGCTGACCAAGAAAGCGATTAAACTTCTGTTATCAAGTATCTTGCCCAAAAGAAAATGACCAGAGCCCCAAGAGAAGAATTTATGGGCCTGTGCTATCAGAGGGAATGGAGCCACCCGAGGACGGGTCTGCCAGATAGAATGGCTGGGGGGAGTTGGGACTAAACAAAAGAATTCACACTCAAAAGGAATGTTTAAATCATGCATGTGGATTTTTAAATATGCAACAGGCTGATGTATTTAAAGAAAGGACTCTGTAAAACAGTGTGCTGGCTGATTCTGTGCCAGGCACCCTGGGCCGAGAAAATGTATTTTGCTTTTATCTCTTCTAATTGTCTATTTTCTTTTTATCTTTTTTATTTAACTTCTAAATTTTTCCAAGAAAGTGAACCTTGTTTTTCACACTGTTGCTATCTGAATTTTTGGTCAGCCTGTAAAATGACTTTTTTTCAGAATAAAAATAAGGTTCTGCCTCTTTGTACTTAGAATAACACTGCTGTAATTTTAAATGCAGAATGTAAGAAGAGCTCCAGGGGTTTCTACGCCCTCCTGATCGTGGTGGCTCTGCTGTTCTGTGCCCTGATGTGCTGCACCCTGTGCCGTGTGGATGTGAGTACTCACAGCAAAACTGGGGCAGATGGAGCAAACTGATATTACACTTAAATAGTTCCTGAGTCAAGCAAACATCTGATAAACCTAAGGAATTGTGGCTTCCTATTGCTGTCCTGCTTGCCCTTGTTTAATATCTTCCAGCTGTAAGCTCTTGGCAGCTAACACAGTGTCTGATGTTTCTGTAACCCTTTGTAAATGAGATGTTGTTTGTCTTTTGATAACAAACCTCGAGTGAGGTGTGTGGTTGACACAGCCATGTGTTGTGTGCGTATCCCTGAACAAAGCCCCTCACTGTTCTGCTCTGCTTGCTTTTTAAAAATTTTTTTGTGAATTGGGACTGGAGCTGGACATAGCAAGCTTGTAAGAGATGTAAGAGAATGCTTGGAGGGGGACACAAGGGCAATAAAAACTCATAAAACAGCCTGATATCTGAAAGCAGTGCTGGGAGGAAAAAAAAAAAAGCCCCTTTCCAGAAAAAAAGAATTAAATTTTTTTCCTTCACTGGAATTATTTTTATACGTATACTGCAGAAAGTGCCCAGAAATTGTCTCTGATAGATCCTTCTGCTCCAATAAAGATTACTGGAAATAAGGTGTAATTCACAGGCTCCTATCTCATCCCTTCAAATGTGGATCCAGCAGTGCTAAAAACCAGTAGTGTAACATCATTCTGTCAAAGCCCAGTGGGACCTGGTGTCCTGTGTTACCAGTAACAGTCTAAGAATGAGCCTTATTTATTATTATTATTGTCATTTATTATCTACGCCAAAGCTACAGTTGCATCCAACTCTTGAAGGAAATTACATCAGACTCATAAAAGAAAGTTAAATAAATAAGCTGGTAATTTCCACTTGGTCCTCTAAGACCTCACTGGGTTGTGAGAGGAATTTAAAAAGTATGTTTCCTCTTCCAACAGATGATGTAGATGCATTCCTAACATGGAAAATGACTCCTTGTTTGGAGTCTTTCCAGGCTCTGTTTTGAATGGCTGTTTTCTTTGTTTTGCAGGTGAAGAAATATTTCCAGAAGAAGAAGAAGAAGAAGCCCAATGTGATATATGAAGACATGACCTACAACTCCAGACGGAACACGCTGGTCAGAAGCAACACCTAATCCAGAGGTGAATAAACTCCTGCCAGCTGGGACCGTGTGTGCGTTGACCATTCCCTGACAGGCAGCTCTGAGAGCTGCCTTAACCCCTGAACTGAAATTGCTATCACCTACCTTCTTCACTCAAAGGAAAAACCTCATTTCCAAGGCTGTTTCTACTTTTTTTTAATGGGTTTTGTTTGTTTTGGTTTTTTTTTTGGTAATGTACAGAAAATGTAATGAAATACAGGTACCCCGTACACGTGTATGCAGTTCAGTGTGAAAAAACAGACTTTTGGGATAAATGTAACATATGGGCTTGTTTCTTGGCTAAATAACTTTTTCTGGGAAAGTGGGATAGATGGGCAGGTCTGGTTCTGAGCTTTGCTAAGTGCTCAGGAAGACCACACGGGTCTGGTCAATAATTTTCAATGGATCCAAGGCTGTTTCTACTTTTTTTAATTTTTTTTTTTTTTTTTTGGTAATGTACAGAACCAAAATGCAGGTACCCTGGACATGTGTATGCAGTTCAGTGTAAAAAAGCAGACTTTTGGGGCTAAATGCAACATATGGACTCTAGACCACATGGGTCTGGTCAATAGTTTGCATGGATCCAACGTTGTGTCTATTTTTTTTTAATTTTTTTTTTTTTTTTGGTAATGTACAGAACCAAAATGCAGGTACCCTGGACATGTGTATACAGTTCAGTGTAAAAAAGCAGACTTTTGGGGCTAAATGCAACATATGGGCTCTAGACCACACAGGTCTGGATAATAGTTTGCAATGGATCCAAGGTTGTTTATACTTTTTCAAGTATTTTTTTGTTTGGAATGTACAGAAAATGTAGTGAAATGCAGGTACCCTGGATACGTGTATGCAGTTCAGTGTGAAAAAACAGACTTTTGGGGCTAAATGTAACATATGGGTTTGTTTCTTGGCTAAATAACTTTTTCTGGGAAGGTGGGATAGATGGGCAGGTCTGGTTCTGAGCTTTGCTAAGTGCTCAGGAAGACCACACGGGCCTGGTCAAGAGTTTGCAATGGATCCAAGGTTTTTTCTACTTTAAAATATTTTTTGGTTTGTAATGTACAGAAAATGTGTGAAATGCAGGTATCTGGGATACGTGTATGCAGTTCAGTGTGAAAAAACAGACTTTTGGGATAAATGTAACATATGGGCTTGTTTCTTGGCTAAATAACTTTTTCTGGGAAGGTGGGATAGATGGGCAGGTCTGGTTCTGAGCTTTGCTAAGTGCTCAGGAAGACCACACGGACCTGGTCAAGAGTTTGCAATGGATCCAAGATGGTTTCTACTTTTTTTAATGTTTTTTTTTTGGAATGTAGTGAAAATGTAGTGATATGCAGGTATCCTGCACAGGAAGACCACACAGCTCTGTTCAAGAGTTTTCAGTGGATCCAAGGTCATTTCTATTTTTTTTATTTTTTTTTTGGTAACGTACAGAAAATGTACCAAAATGCAGGTACCCTGGACATGTGTATGCAGTTCAGTGTAACAAAGCTGACTTTTGTGGCTAAATGTAATATATGGGCTCTAGACCACTCAAGTCTGGTCAATAGTTTGCAATGGATCCACATAGGCATGGATTCCAGTTCTCTCATGGATCCTTGTGGTTTGCCCAAGAGCTCAGGCAGCTCAAACTACTCAAGAGTTACAGCAGGGAAATCTATTTTGAAGAAACCTCAGGAATGTGGCAGGGTGAAATGCTGGATCCATGTGGGCTCACCTGCTCCAAGCTCATGATGGACCCACAAAAAACACAACCAAGTCTCGATTTTAGTTTACTGCCTCTGCCAGAGCTGCTCACAGGATGGGGGTCCTGATGTGGCTGAGGAGCAAAGTGACTGATCCTGGGTCCTGGTGGCTTCCTGGGACAGCAGAAATGTTGGTGCTGTGCTGGTGTTGTCTCAGCAGGATGAGTTTCTCCAGCCCAGTGACCCCACACTGCACAACTCAAGGTGAAATAACCGGGGGTAAAGCCAATGCTGCGTTCCAATCTGGGCACGGGTGGGGCTGATCCAAAACCCCTTCTTAGCAAAGGGATTTGTCAAAACTCACCTCAGGCAAGAAGAGGCTAAACTGGGTTTAGTAACAGCTTCTGGAATAGGTGGCTGTGGGGAGCAGGGCCAAGGAAGGGCTCGGCCTCCTCCAGGGGTGTTTTGGTTTTGCAGTGTTGGGGCCACTGTGGAAAGTCAGCAATCTCCCACAGAGGAATGTTGAATTGCCTTGTTACAGGGCAGCACTGATGAGAGTGACATCTGGCTGCTGAGGACAGGATGAGACTGGAGTTTTTCTCTATTGATGTAATTGTTTATTTTTTTTTTTGAGGGATTAGGGTCAGTTTGAGAAGTGTATAGCTGGAGCAGAGCCAGGCACAAAGGATAATTCCCCTCCAGAGCTGAGCTCTGACAAGATCCCAGCTTGCCAAGACAATCCTGCCCCTTAGGAGAGCCCATTTCCCTCCAGATACCTCTCGTGAAATGCTGTGCACCAGACCTGAGAGAGAAATCCCCTCACTTTGGGGGGTGGATGGTGCAGGTTCATCTTATGATCAAATATGTGCTGTCTTCACATGGCCAGACCTGGGCAAATTTTGTTTCTGTTGGGATTTTGTACAGTTCCTCGACATTTTCATACATGTATTAAAAGTTGTTTCGTATATCTTGCAAATAAATAGATTTTTTTTTTAGTGGTTTGTTGTGGGGTGTTTTTTTATAGTGAGTCAAGGTTTTTTAAAAAATTCCTCTCATGACCCAGTGAGGTTTTAGAGGACCAAGTGGAAATTATCAGCTTATTTTGTATAAACTGCTCCTAACAGCATCCCACTAGAAAGCATAATAACTGCTTTGCACTTTAATTACAAAATCTGCAAGCGAGGTTTTTCTTTTTAAAACCAATCACCGAAGAAAATAGAAAAGAACCCTTCAGACCCTGTGTATTCCATGTTTCATTGCCCAAACTTTTCTCAAACCCTGCTAGACTTAGTGCTGGGACCAATTCTGACTTTGTCCCTGGAAAAGACCAGCACAGGGGTGGGTGAAGAGCTGGGGAAGAACCAACAAATTAGATACCAATCTAGGAACTGAGGCGTCCATATTTCATAATATTGGGGGTTAGGTTTATTTCTTGTTTTGTTTTTTTTAGTTTTGGTTTTTTTACCTATAGAATTTTTTCCCTGGAGTTTCTGGGCAACTAACTACTGGGTACTTATTGATACTCAGGTGGGACAAAAGGATGGAGCATGGCAGTGGCTACACTCTTGTCTCCGGGAGTTTCTCTCAGAGGGGTCAGGTGACGCGAGGTTTTGGGGGCAGGAGAAAGACGGGGCTGGGGACAGCTTGGCTCTCTTGCTCTCGGCATCAGGGAGAGGACGGTCAGGCTGCTGTTTGCTGGGGGAGGAGTTTCACTGGCATCACCAGGTCCAATCCTGAGGAAAGCTACCATCATTCTGCTCATGTGCCCGGGAAATCCTGAGCTCTCCTCCTGCTGCCCTGCTGGTGCTGGCCCAGCCCTGTCCCACCGCCGCTGCTTTCTCAGTGCTGCTTTGAGGCTTTTTCTGCTACACCACGGCCCTGCACTGCCCTTCCACTGAACACTGACAGAGCTCCAGATTTTATCCGATCCACCAGCCCACGATCCCTCACCGTTCCAACTTGGTGCTTTTACAGACTCCCAAGAGATCAGACTGCCCCGGGTTTTGTGAAACAAAGCCCTGTCAAAGTCCTTGGTTCTGTTCACTATTAATGTTGTAGTTGTTGTTGTTTGTTTGCCTTGTTATACATATTACTAAAGAACTGTTATTCCTATCCCCATATCTCTGCCTGGAAGCCGTTTTAATTTTCTAAATTGTAATAATTTGCGGGGAGGAGATTTGAATTATCCATTCCAAGAGAGGCCCTGCCCCTTTTTAGCAGATACCTGTCTTTTCAAAACCAAGACACATCACATTTTCATTTTTGGAACAAGGTGCAGGTTTAGTCAAAAAGGGGCAAAACCCCTGAGAGCCAGCACAGGGAGCTTCACAATGAGCAAAGTGGCATTCGAGATCAGCTTTCTGTAGCAAACCAACATGACCACAATGGTGGGTTAAAAAAATTAAAGCTGCTAAAGGAAACCCTAGTGGAGGTGATTTTTCTGGCTTGGTGTAAACAAAGTTTTTAAAAAAGAAGTAACACCTTGCTGAAGGAAATAACACATATTGAGCCATTTCATGGGCTGGTACATTTCATGTGTAGAGGGGCAGAGAATCAGCACCGTGATTAACCCAAGCAGTGGCAAATGAACTGCTGGGGAATTTAACTCCAGAGTGTCAGGGAATAATTGGGGATTTGGCTGCCCAAGAGGGCTGGAGCATTTTGAAGGTGCAAAGTTGTCTCAGAACTTCCCTGGCAAGAAGAAAAACTGAATTTCTCACTCCCAGAGTTTCAGACAGAATTGCTCTGGGCTAATTCTGTTGCCTTTGCTTCTTTTTCTGTCTCTCATCTCATCCTCTGGAGAGGGAAATGATTTTCAAGGAGAGGTGGGAAGTGCAGTTCTGAGGCTGGGATGGGACCTGCAGCCGTGAGAACGGTATGAGGGTGTCAGTGATGTCCCCAGCCCCATCCAGGGGATAAATGACAGGAATTGCAGCTGGGAGCAAAGCAGGGCTGCAGCTCCAGGGTCAGAGTTTGTGGAGCAGGGATGGAGCAAGGACAGCAGGTCAGGAGCAGAGAAAACACAACAGGCAAGGTGCAGAGAGTGTCTGAAATGACTCAGGAGCCAGCTCTGGATGAGTGCCCGGGAAGGGGAATGCTCATCAAGAACACTTTTGGTTATTTGCAAAACTGAAGAAATCAGCCAGCACGTTTGGATTAGTGCTGATGGAGCCTATAAACTCAGGAAAATTTAGCTGGAAAAAAGCATTTTAACCCCTTGGCTCAGGTGTGTGTGACAAGGACGTGCCTGAACTCAGGTGCCAAGGGGGCTGATAAGCCGAGTTGAGCCACAAAAAGTTTTGCAGGAGGGCAGGAGACAGGAGAGAAGCAGGTTCTGCTCTTGTGGCTGCTGAGATATTGCAGGACACTGGAACGTCTCCAGTGACTCCTGCAATCCAGTGTTTATGTGCTCCTAGCAGCTGTAAGTGCTACATGATCCATGTCTGAAACCCACACTGGGAGAGTGCTCTGGAGCCAGTTTCTCCCACCTGTCTCCTGCTGGTGGCTGCTTGTGACTCCTTTCCCATCCAATAACTCATGCAAGAGGCATCCTGTTATGGAATTCAGAGGATCTGACCAAAGTATGTCCAGCACTGCTGGCTCTGCTGATGACAAGCTACTGACTGCTGATTTCTCAAGGTCCCTGTGTTAGTAAAAAACCTATTTCCATTCATGGTATGCAAGCTTTTGTAAGCACTTGTTTTCCAAAGCATTTAGTTTCTTTTTGAATGCTTTGTAACCCTCAATTTGTAATATTTTAACAGTCAGCTTACAGTCAGTTTGAAAACATGCACGGATTTTTTTTCTGGTTCACAGATCTGGTTTTCTCACAGCTTCGAGCTTTGAGGTGCTGAAAATGCTTCATTGCTGCCATTTCTTTAATCTGACATATTTGATTAATATGTTCCTGCACTAGTTAATGAATTTTTTTACTGCTTGTCATATAAATTTAACAGTATTTATGTTGTTTTGTGTGGTTTTTAACACTATTTCAAACCCTTCAGGAATGAGTGGTTACTGGCTTTGTGCAACATGCAGGAAATCTTTCCAATCTCGTTTGGAGTCTCAACAGGTTTTAACTTTTTTGATTTTAGAAAATCAATACATTACTCATCATAATTACTCTCACATATAGCCAGAGCATCCTGCTTCTTCTACAAGAATCTCACATAATTTTTTCATTTAAGAAATAGAAATGAACCAACCAGCCTAAATACTGACTAAAGGAAATAAACCAGTTTGTCCTAACACTAAATTTTTACAGTGTTGTCACAATCTGTCTGGTACAGGTAGATTATCTGTCCAGTTGTGGATGGGAGGTGACTCTGCTCTGTGTAATTAACTGCTGTGAGGGCTGGAGGAACTCTCTGGATGGTGCTAATTCCTGTGTAACTGTGGTGTAACTACTTCACAAGAACCATTCTTTTTCTTTTGGCTGGCATGTGTCTGAAACTCTCCCTGGAGAACACGTCCATGGCCCCAGAGATTTCCTCCTGAGGTATTAGAAATGCTCTGCTGCACTCCTGGGCTTTCTGTCTGTAATGGGAATAGTGTCTAAACACTGCACATGCCAAGTGGAAGATGATCTCTCATTTCTTCTGTGAATTAGTATCAGTAATTAGTAATTAGTAATTAGTAATTCTCTGCGAAAATCTTTAAGTTCATCCCTCTCTGCAGTTCATGACACCCTGAGACATTTGGTCCATCTGCTCTTAGCAGAATCACACAAGTTGTAAAAGCTTATTCTGGCGGTCATTTTACAAGTGATGCTTTACCAAGGGTAGTAATCATTTCATCTTCAGATGGTGGAATTTATTACTCTGATGTGGTGGGATAGAAAAAAAAAGAGACATTTGGTTTGTGGGGGTCTCTTTCCCCACACGTTTTTGCCTTACCACTCGGGGGCAAGTCTTCTGAGAAATCGCTCAGGCCAGTTTGCTGCTCGTGGTTTCCACTTATGTTGTATTATCTCTGCTCAGAGACAATTTGTGGGTGAGTGACATTTAAAGTCACAATGTAGAGATGATATTTTGCACAAACGCTCGTGATTTCTGAGAAACTAAGATAATTGAAGAAACTCTGTAGCATTGTAGTGGATTTCTCTGTTACCCTCATTCTCAATACTTTCTAATGCTCACTGTGGAAGCTTTTCTAGGAAGTCTCCTCAAAGTGGTGGCAGTTGGTGCCTAAACTCTAACAGCTTTTCAACTCAAAACTCTTTATTTGATTAAAAAAAAAAAACCCTGAACAATTCAAGGTTTCAAAAAAAGAAATCAAGCATGTGTGTGTACACACTGCAGATAAAGAAATTACAGTTCCTAATGACTTTCAAGGCTGAAATTAAAAACATTCCTTCCACAGAGAGAGCATGTGCTCCTTCTTGCAAGGGTCTTCTGGAAATAAAGTTGTAGCATGGAAAAATAGATCATTATATTTTAATATAATATAAGAACCAAAGAGGAAATAGAAGAGAATTCCTACAGGTCTAGAACTCACAGAGAAACTCAAATAAACAACAGAAGCTGAGGCTTTGCAACTTTTAGACTTGTCCAGGATTAGATGAAGCAGGAGGGATCCATCACTGAAAGGATGGCTCTTGTCCTCCTGGTGCTTTTGTTAGTAAATTGTTAGTAAATCTCACTGTCTCAGGGTGAGCTTGCAAATTGTCTGAGTGGGCGTGGTGGCTCTGTATTTTTTGGGCTTCGGAATTCTGCATCTAACTGTTGCATGCTGATTCCCATGAGAAACTGAATTACAAGTTTCTTGTTCTCAAAACACATTCTCATTGTTATTGTAAATATCTTTGTGGGCTTGACTCTTCTCAGCTTTTTCTCAAAACATGTCCCTCACGCGTTGTTTACCAAAGGAGAAGAGACGCAGTCCTTCTCCGACCAATCACTGCCCTTTTTAGCACATTGTGTTATAAAAGGGCAAAGATGAAATGTAGTAAAGCCTTCTGATGATCACCAAATTGTGTGTGTGTCCTTCATTGTCACTTCCCTGCTGTGACAGGCTTGGCTGAAGGTAGGGAAGGGCAGTGCTTCCAGTGCCTCTGACTCCATGGCAAGCCTTAATGCTCAGACCTGGGGGCAGCACTTGGGCGGAACAAAAAGGCAGAAATATCCATAATGAATGTAATTATGTTCCATTAACATTATGCATTAACAAGATGCTTTCTGCAGCTCGCTTGTCTTGGGCTGCTCTCGTGTCACAAGACAAAATTGTGGGTTTGTGGTGGAGACAGCGAAGCCTGGCTGCTGCAGTGGGGCCGGGGGTGTTATTGATGTTCAGACGTGTTCAGGGGGCTGCTCTGCGGTCTGGCCTGTTCCCATCGTGTGAGAGGGACCCGTGAGGAGCCTGCGGTTGCTCTGTGCTCAGCAGCTCTCCTGCAGAGCATCAGCCCCCAAAGCAGCCTGGCTGTGCTCCTCTGAGCTGCCACCTGCCACTGCCCTGGGGTCCCTCGCTGTTCCTGTCACTGTCATTGTCACTGTCACTGTCACTGTCACACTGTGCTCTGGGCTACAACTGTGGTCCCTCAATTCCCTCACTGTCACTGTCACACTGTGTTCCGTGCTATCACTGTGGCCCCTTGGCTCCCTCACTGCCACTGTCATTGTCACTGTCACCTGTCACTGCTACAGGGTGCTCTGTGCTACAGCTATGGCCCCTCGGCTCCCTCACTGTCACTGTCACTCTCATTGTCACTGTCACTGTCACTGTCACTGTCACAGTCACACTGTGCTCCTGCTGCCTGTGGCCCCTTGGCTCCCTCACTGCCACTGTCACTGTCATTGTCACTGTCACTACCACACCATGCTCTGTGCTACAGCTGTGGCCCCTTGGCTCCATCACTGTCACTGCCACTGTCACTGTCATTGTCACTGTCACTGCCACAC
>VWYN01013964.1:212128-234118 GCA_013400075.1 Hippolais icterina | reverse complement strand
TTTTTTTTTTTTTTGCAAATTTTCACCATTTCTGGCTTCTAGGGGAAGAAAACCCTGAAGTAGATAATTCCCTGATAATAAACAGACGGATAATTCAATTACAGTATTTTGCAAGGTCCCTTGCTAGGAGGAATCCTGCCTGGGAAAGGCAGCAGGCTCGCTTTGCTGGCTCTCTGAGGAGCTTTGGGGTTGTTTCTGTAATTCTTAGCAAAAATCCTTCTAACTTCTTCTACTTCTGTTGGTGTCTGCTGCAATTACATCCCACCAGGTTTGCATTAGCAAATCCTGCCTCGGATTAGCAAACACGTTTAAAAAAATATGAGCTGGGCAAGTGCTTTTAATGCTGGGTAGTTAGAGCAGGGTGAATGATTTGATCTGAAGAAAGTGAAAACTTAGAGCAACGCTCATTTTAAATGACAGGAAAAGACAGTGGCTTAGTAGCCTAAACTGCACATCTTCCAACCCTGCAAAAAAGCATCAGAGAGTCACAGAGCTGCTGAGCTTCAGCAGTGCCATTAAATCTCCTTCCAGCCTACCTGGTGTGTATATCTGGGAGCTGGTGCTGTGGATGTGTGTGTTTATCTAGGAGGAGTTCACACAGAGCCTTTCCTTTCCATTTTCTCTCTTTCTGTGGTAGATTTTCTGGTACCAGAGTCTCAGCAAGGAAGAGGAGCTGAATTCTCATAGCTGAGGGAAAACAAACAAATCTTGGGCACACCGGGGTGCTCCTCTTTTTTGGACATCTCCAATTGCTGAACTGGGAGCTGGAACTAAACTGTAGACGCCTGGTGATGTCCAAAATCTCCTGCAGAAGGGGCTCCTGCCATGGAAGAGTTACAAAACTCTTGTGCTTTTGCCTCTCTTGTTAATTGGAGTTTATTGAAGTGGGGACAGCACAGAGCTGCCTCTTGGGCCAGGCAGTGACTGGAAATAGCTTCACTTGGAAGGTTCTGTCAACCTTTCAAGAAATGGGTGAGAAAATGAAGTTCAGAAGATGTGACTGAACGTGTAATATCATGGAACTGTGCTTTCATCTTGCTGACCTTCAATTGTCTTCAAGGTGGGAGTGAAACTTGTGAGGCTGCTCCTAAAACCTGCAGGAGGAGCAGGATGTTGGCAGCACAAGATGAAGGAGAAAAGTGATAAATAAAAGGAGTTGGATGTGTCCTACAAACAGAACCACAGCATCCCCTGCTAATGTCTATTCCTCTCCCTGGATTGGCACTGGTAAACACCAGTTCAGGTGTTGATGCCCACCCTGCAGAGACCAGTTTGGACTGGTGGATCCCAACCCTTGTGGTGGAGACTCTTTTCAAAGCACTGGAGGCAGAGCTGGCAGCATCCCAGCAAGGCTGGCACATGGAGAGAGGGGTGAAAACATTGCAGCAGCTTCCAGAGCTTTCATTCCTGTCAGGGCTTTCATGGCGGGGCTGCAGAATGGTTTACACCGAGCCTGGAAGAGTGTTGTTAATTAAATAATTAGCTGTTTAAAATGTATTTATTAGGGCTTAACAGCCAGGCCACAGATATGCATCAATTACAGAGCCACAATATCTGCAATAAATGTTTTTCACCCCATAATCAAATATGGCTTAATTAGGCAATGCTGAGAGAACAGTCATAATAAATAGAGTGGGTAAGCCTTGCCTTTATAATTGAGATTTAATCAGCCAACTCTTGTATGTTCATTGAATAATTGATTATTCTACACATTTATCAAGGATTAAAAACTCAGTGGTAGATATGCAAATCCTCTCGTATTAAATACATCTGAAATTCTCAAATAACATTGAATGCCTATTAACATTTTGATTAAATCGAAATGACAAACACATTGTGGATCTCATGTCTGCAGTTGGCTATTATTTTATTGCTATTTATCACTTCTTTTTTCTTTCCCCCCAAGCTAAATTGCTTGTGTGCTTGTGGCTTTTTAAGAGGGTGTAGGAGATGGACAGAAATGTGCAGGGGGAGTGAAATGGGAGATGGCACCTTGTGCACCCTGGATAAGGAAGCTGAGCCTGGATGGGAGAGTGGGAAATATTTTTACCCTGGCTGCAAGCGAGCAAACCAAAACAAATGAGGTAACCAAAACCTTTGGAAGGTATGGTAATCCTCTGTGAAGGGTTGCTGTCATAATTAGTGCTGTGTGAGAGATGCTAAAATGGCCATGGACAAAAGCAAAAAAAAACCCCAAAACCAAACCAAAAAACCCCCAAAAGACCCCAGCCCCCTCAAAAACCCCACAAAACCTAACCCAAAACAAACAAACAAAGCTGTAAAAGACCCAAAATAAAAACAAACAAATCNAAACCCCACCAAAAAACCCCCAAAGACCCAAACAAACAACAAAAAGGCCCCAAAATCAAACCCATGTGCAGAAGTGATGGTGTGAGCTGGGGATGAGCAGTGCCAGAGTTTCTGAGGGAGCAGCTCAGTGTGTCCAGTTGTTGCTGGAGAGATGCAAAGCCCAGCAGAAACTGCCCTGGGCCAGCTTGGGAGAAAGGAAAACAGAAAAATCTTCCCTATGGAAAACAGGTTTGCCTCATTCAAATCATGTGATTTTTTAAATTTTGGGTTTGGTTTTTTGTTTTTTTTTTTTTTTTTTGCCAAGGATGCATGAAGCAAGCCTGAGAAAGAACATGAAATTGTGGTTGGTAGTGACAGCTCGTGTCTGAGGTGGGATCTGAGTGGCAGATTTGCATCTCAATTAAAAGCGAAAGCCCAGTTTAGCTCACAGAACTGCACCTTGGCAAATCCCCCTCTCACCTCCCACCCCATCCCACAGCTCTGGGAGCACTGAGTGCCTCAGGTTCTTGCGGGCAAAGCCCAGAAATGTCCCAGGTAGGTGGCACATCAAGCTGGCAGATTTTGGTAAAAGTTTAACTCTCTGTAGCAGAGCACTGGCTCTGAATATTTATGAATATTGAATTGCTCTGCACTGATCCCTCCCTGATTCGTGGTTCCAGCTGGGCAGGCTGATGCCAGGAGCAGGTGAGAGCCATGAAAGTCTCTCAGAGCCAAGCTCCTCTGCAAAGTTATTTAATATCCACGTCATTTGCCTTGTGCATGCATGGAATCACTGCTTTTCACCTTCCACAGCTTGTAGAATCCTAAGTGGAGTGGGATTGAGACCCTTGATCATTGCATTTAAACCAGGAACAGCAGAGCACAACCCTCTCTGCAGGAGCTCTGCAGGGCAGCTCCCCCATCCTCGCCCTCATTCTGCAGAACACTTCTCTAAAATTCGAGAATTGTGACCCCAATGGCCACAGTGCAGCTGTAGTGATGTGGGTGCCTTTATTTTCCATTTTTGGAGCATTTCTTGCTCGCTTCACTTCGGACACAAGAGGGTGATATTTCCTCAGGAATTTCTGTGTGCTGAGGAGGGAACAGGCTCAGGGGAGTGTGCTCTAGGGAGGAAATTATCATGTTTAGTTTTCCCTTCCATGGCAAGGTTATCCTTGCTCCTGCTTGGCACCACAGCCTGGGACTGGAGCTGGGTGGGCGATGTTGTGGCAGGTAGAAGGATTATAAAAGAAAGGCCTCGTAAAACCAGGTCAGCTCTATTAAATGAAGAGCTAGCCTGTCATTTCTTTCTAAGTACAGCTAGCAAAGCAATTTGTAAGTTCCCATATTTTGAGAACGAGACGTTCCTTTAACACAACAGTCTATTCTGAGGGTGAAAAATAAGAGTGCTTGTAATAACAAGGGATGTGTCCCATGAGAATTGGTAAAGAAAATAGGCAAACAACCCAAGAATTGATAGATTTAATGGACAAGTAAAATACCTTTTACTAACCAATAGGATAATTAACAAAAAAGCTATTAACCAATTAGAAGTTGCTCTCGAGGTTTGTAAAAATGGTATAAAACACAGCATGTGGCCATAATAAAGAACCTTCTGGAGAGATTCTATTGTGTCACTCTGTATGTCATGTCCACCCTAACAACGATAGGGCACCAGGACATGCTGCCTCTGGGCAGCCACAAAACCATTTCATCTGACCACCAGCAGTTGTCACAGCACTTCCCAGCATCACCAACACCCTGGTGTTGGCCCCTTTGCTGCTGTGTTTTCAGGGGTCCATGTCTGTGGTGGGTTCTAATAATTCCTCCAGCTCATCTCCCACCTGTGGGGCACAAACATCTGCAGTGCTGGTGGTGATTGTGCCACCATTAAATGGTTGATGGAAACAGAGCAGAAGAAGCTGTTTCTACCCCAGGCAGGGATTAGGATCCCTGATTGTGCACAGGGCAGTGTTGAGAGAAGGAGATTTCTCAGATGAAAATCCTGGTCCTGCACATCTCGCTCTGCCCAAGCCGGGCTCACCTGCAGGTGCTGCTTCAGGGCTGTAAATCTTAGGGGTGAGGGCAGTGATGGCTCTGCTTCTCACTTCCACCCTCTTTGTACCTCCAGCTTGGAATGAGGACACCAGCTATGGGCTCGATATTTCTGAGCCTGAGAGAATTTTCAGCTTGCTAACAGTTTCTGTTCTCCCTTGGGAAAGGAGCTAGCAATGGTTAGCAAGCTGAAAATTCTCTCAGGCTCAGAAATATTAAGCCCTCATGGGTCAGTCTAAACAGCCCCTGTATCACCACATTTTAGGAGGTGACTTCTGCTCAGCTCTGGAGGTGTTGGTTAAACCTGACCAGCTGCATGGGGTGCCCAGGAGGTGAATGCCACCCTGGTTGCCAGCCTCTCCCATCCCCCTGGGCTGGTCTGGAGCCTCAGTGCAGCCTTGTGCTCTGCTGGGTCACTGAGGAGCTTCCTCAAGGCTCTTGATCTGCTTTGGTCTGACAGGTTTAGCTCCAGGCTTAGGTTGGTGACGCTGCTTGGCCCAGATGTTCAGTCACAGGTGAGCTTTGTCTCCTTTAGAGGCAGACAAATGAGAAGCTTTGGCTTCCCTAGGAGAAGGTGTCTCACAGCCATTGGCCTCCAAGTGTTTTCTATCCAACCAAGTTCCCCTACCCAATCTTTCCTTATGAACTAAGTGAAGGAGTCTGAGTTGGAAATGGGTTTTTTTGCTAGTTGGAGGGTTTTTTTGCCATTTTAAGGAAGCTGTGGTGGCTCTTGTGCCTCAGCCTCCCTGCCATGAAGTGCCCGTGACTGTGCCCTGGCAGGTAGGACTGCCAAGGACCCTCACCCAGTGCCCACAGCACTGTCACTGTTAGGTTGGATGTGACACACACACACGTGATTAGGATCTAAAATGGAAGTTTTTATTCTGCATGTTCTCTAGCTTATATACCCTTAACAAAGCATGATCACAGTCTACATCACAATCACTTATTATATTTATTGCTGCAAAGCAATTAGCGTCAATATAATTGGCAAAAGTTTTACAGAAAGTTAATAAGGCACCTAGACACGTTTACTTATGTATGTAGTCGAACTACAAAAATTTTTATGTGTCTTTTTAAATCAGTTCCCATGCTGACAGCCTTCCTTCTTCCAATCATCAATTGTTATTTCTTCTACTAACTCAGTTTTGCTTACAGACCCGCTGTCAAGGTCCTCCATACAGCACTGATCCATTTAATGGATCACTTTAATGGCAGCTCTCGCCCTACTCCACACACTGCCAGCACACACAGACAGGGATTTGGGATTGTCTCCCCGAGTTGCCATTCAGCTCCTCTGAGTCACTGTGGTGCTCTGGGCCACGAGGTCTCTCAACCTCTGGCAGCAGCACGAGGAGTTGAGTCTCCAAAACTCCAGGGTTTCCCAGAGTGCTGGATGCCTCACTGGATATGTAATTCCTGCGCTTGGACCCCGCACAAGACAATGCAAAGCTAATTACTGCAGACTAAATATATGGCCAGGATGTGCTGGAAGTTGGCAGCGTGGCTGGAAGGGATGGCCAGGGAGGGAGGAGAGACATGGTCAGCTTTTCTCCTCTGTGTTCAACTGGACAATGCTTGGGATCCCTTAAAAGACTTTAACATGGGTTTGGAAGGGAAGAGCTGGAGGAGATTCAGCTGCAAAGAGCTGGATGGAGACTGGAGGGTGCAGTGTGCCTGGGAATTGAGAAGGGATCAGCAGCCAGCGCTCAGAGAGGATGAATTTGGGAGCAGGTAATCTTTCAGAGCAGTCCAGAACACGGCTGTGGCAAATTCTTGGGCTTCTGCTCTGATTCCTTCCGTGACCCACTGCTCTGCTCTGATCCTTTGAGTTCTGCTCTGTGTCGGCAGCATTTTCTCCAAAGCACCATTTTTATCCTCCTTAAACACCAAACTCAAGATCAGTGTCTTGCCTGTTTTACTGTAATTCCTAATCTTGTTACAGGGGAAGAAACTGAAATTCAGGAAACTGAATTAGAGCTTTGTGCTTTAATGGACTTATTTTCTTTGTATTTCACCTGGTTTGCTCAGTGATATTGGAGTAGACTTTGCTTACTTTTTCTGTTCAGTGTCACTCTCTGGCCCTTTGCCCAGAGCAGAAGAGCCCCAAGCTCTTCAGTACTGAATGCTGATTAGAAGTGAGGCCAAGTTCTTCTCTAAAGTGCTCTGCTTTGAATAAGAAGACAGCTGTAATGATCACTGTGACCTTTACTTTTCCTCTCCTACAAACTGGAAAATCCAATTTGATGGTACTTGAAAACCTTAACACTTTTTGTCACTGGGCAGAGCTTGTTACTATAAGTAGTGATAGAAAAGGGGAATTAAGAATTCTTATCGGTGTTCTGAAGGCAAAACCCTGCCTGGGCACCTTGGTTCTGCAACATTTAAGAGCAGCATGACATGTTGGACGGGGTCTAATGGTTGAAATGGCCTCATCAGCTGAGCATCCTGCCCGTGGGCAGCACATCACCCACACAGCTCTGCCCTGAGTCACACTCATTGTACTCTTATCCCTGTTAAATGGAGAGAGCTTTGGCTCAGAGCTTATCCATGAAAGAAACCTGTGTTTGATCACCTTTGTCCTCTCCCTGCAGGTAGAGTGATCTGTCAATAGATTTTATTTTAGGGCTTCAAAGGCAACATGCAGTTTCTGGAGTGCTGCTCAGGCTGCCTAATAAATTCCCTGCAAAGACGCCTTTTCTCGCTAGGCATTCATCCAGCCCGGGGAAAGGCACCGGGGACTCCCCACGCTCTAATCCACACCATCCACAGGCACAGCAACTCCTCTGATAAGCACTTCATGCAGGGAGCAGGTGAATCATCCCTCTGCCTGGTGCAGGGAAGGTGGGAATGGCTCTGTGTTCCACAGAAAAACCTTTGTGATAGACTTAAAAAAACCAAGGTAAATCTCCTTTTCTAATGCCCCTGGAGCTGGGCAGGTTTCCATCCCCTGAGGCTTGACTCCTGTGTGTATTTGGAACGTTCCCCAAGGTGACCCTGTGCTGGCTCTGCTGCCCAGATCTGCTCCCCAGGACAGCAGCTCAAAGGCAGTGGGCACACAAACTTCCTGCAGCTGGAGCCTGAGGGCTCTCTGCACCCCTGCAGCAGCTCTTCCCTCTGTGGGGATGCAGGTGGGAGCTGGAGCATGGAAGGGTTTGTGTCAGCTGCTGAGGAGATGGGGTTTGAGCTGTTCTGGAGGCTCAGGAAAGATTTGTTTCATCTGCTGAGGAGATGGCTGGAGCATGGAAGGGTTTGTGTCTGGGGTTTGTGCCCTGCTGGAGCATGGAAGGATTTGTTTCTGCTGTTGAGGAGATGAGGTCTGTTCCCTGCTGGAGGCTCAGGAACAGTTTTTTTTCTGCTGCTGAGAAGTTGGGATTTGTTTTTTACTGCTGAGGAGATGGGGTATGGTTTCTGCTGCTGAGAAGATGGGGTTTGTTCTATTCTGGAGGCTCAGGCAGGGTTTATTTCTGCTGCTGAGGAGATGGGGTTTGTGCCCTGCTGGAGCATGGAAGGGTTTGTGTCAGCTCCTGAGGAGATGGGGTTTGTTTCTGCTGCTCTGGAGTTGGGGATTGTGCCCTGCTGGAGGCTCAGGAAGGGTTTGCTTCAGCTGCTCCGGAGATGGGGTTTGTGCCCTGCTGGAGCATGGAAGGATTTGTTTCTGCTGTTGAGGAGATGAGGTCTGTTCCCTGCTGGAGGCTCAGGAACAGTTTTTTTTCTGCTGCTGAGAAGTTGGGATTTGTTTTTTACTGCTGAGGAGATGGGGTTTGTGCTGTTCTGGAGGCTCAGGAAGGGTTTGCTTCAGCTGCTCCGGAGATGGGGTTTGTGCCCTGCTGGAGGGTCAGGAAAGGTTTGTGCCCTGCTGCTGAGGAGATGGGGTTTGTGCTGTTCTGGAAGCTCGGGAAGGGTTTATTTCAGCTGATGAGGAGATGGGGTTTATTTCAGCTGCTCTGGAGATGGGGTTTGTGCCCTGGTGGAGGCTTAGGAAGGGTTTGTTTCAGCTGCTGAGGAGATGGGGTTTGTGCCCTGCTGGTGAGGAGATGGGGTTTATTTCAGCTGCTGAGGAGATGGGGTTTGTTTCAGCTGCTCTGGAGGTTTGTGCCCTGCTGGAGGCTCAGGGCTCAGCTCAGGGTGCTGGAGGAGAGGTGACAGCAGCACAGATCTCGTGCTGCTCCTTGTGCTACACCTTTCCCTGGGCTGGGTTTATCTCCAGCTCTGTGTACCTGCCTGCTGGAACATATTGAGTAATAACTTATAAATGATAGAATGATAGTTCCTGCTGCTGTTGAAATCTCCTGCTAGCACACTCATCTTGCACATGTTGGTGCATGTTTTTGTGCATGGGGTTTGGTTTCCCTCATCCACATTGAGTTGAACTGGTGAAGGAGGGACCCTTCCTGTGTGTAAATACACACTGTGCTTAAAATGAATGTGTTTTTACAAGGTTATTTCCTTTTCATGAGAGAACAGGACCATACTTGCAGCCATAAATAACATTAGATCTTACTTTATTGTTTGCAATCTGCCCACATAGTACTGGAAAAGTAAATAGATATCAGGTGTTCTCTCCCTTGATAGCCAAGGGGGCAACAAGAAAGCTTTAAAACCATTAAAAAATATTATGTTCTGGTATTCTGACTTTCATATTGCAATTCTGCTGAAGAGAAAGAGCATGGCTGTGGGACTGACTACCAGAGGACAACTCAAAGCTGGAAAAATCCTAGGAGATATCAGAGGATGAAGTTGCTTCCAGCAATTCTTACCTTGCCATATAAAGCTGCTAAATGACAAGAGCTCCCCTTGTCCAATGTGCTGTACCAAGACACACCATAAAGCAATTCCAGCCTCAGCCAACAGCTTGGCATATCTAACAGTTTATTAATTTCTTTACTGATTCAGCTGGCAGTGAGAGATCAAATCAGGAAACCGAGGAGGGCAGGAGGAAGGGGATTAAGAGCTTAGACTCACCAGCCCCCATTGGGTTCTGTCCCCATGGGCAAGTGCTGATGAGCATTCCCCATTTTGTTTCTTCACTGATTAAACTAAGAAACCAAACCAAAGGATGCAGGAGAGAAGGGTTAAAGGATTAGGAGATGGTCTTTGAACTGCCATGTGGCAAGGTAATGAGGCATGAATTATTAAAATGATTTCAATTATAACTGGCAGCCACATGCTCCGCTTTTGCATTGGCTTTCTTCCTTGCTGTAAAAAGACAGCTTTGTAAGTGCTCATGCTTTCTTGGAAGAGATATGCTCATCCGGGACTGTTAATTGTATAAACAGTGTAATTTGTCATTGGCCAAGCTGCTCTTGTGGTTAGATAAGTTGAAGTGCCAATGAAATGGGCACGGCTCAGCAGCAAGACAGATTTTCTCCTCGAAAACCTCCGGGTTGGAACCACATTGCTGAGGGGCTGTGGGTACCAACAGCCTCTCATTCTTGAGTCACAATGTTGGGCTGTGAGGCACTGGTGGTGTGCTGCTAGTAAGAATTATTATAAAAATGGTTTTGGCTTTAAAGGAAGGAGAAATCTGTTTGTAGTTGTGTGTTCTTCTCCTTGTGCATGGCTTGGAAGCAGCGGCTGGAGAATGGCTCTGTGCAGACCGTGATCAGACTGATTTATGCTCGACCCCTCCAAAAGCAGGCACCACACTGCTGGCTGCCTTCCCTGCAGTTCTACATGACAGAAAACCCTACAGAAAAGGAAATACAATCGGGAACAGCTCCACCTGGTGACTGCTCAGATTTCTGCACAAAAGCCAGTGTTTTTTGTCAAAATGAACAACCTCAGGTCTCACTCCTTGGGAAAACTCCTGCGGCCACGAAGACCGAGCAGTACAAGTAAGACTCGGAGGGTTTGGTCCTGCAGATGGCTGTGGAGATGTCCTGGGGAGATCAGAACCTGCTGAATGCTTCAGGAAGATTTATTTACCTGATGCATCCATTTTTTTCCCTACTCACTTCTCTGAAGTGGGAAGTAGGAGAACTGAATCCACCCGTGCTCAGATCAGTGAGCCAATATTGAAATGTGAGGTATTTTTGCTGTAACACTACCCTGAAGCTGCATCTCAGAGCAGTTTAGTTAAACTGTTATTTTCCACTGCTTTTCTCCTCTCCAAGACACTGTTTACAGGCAGTGTTTATCCTCAGAATTCTGATGGACTCAGTTCAGAGATGATGGCTGAAAGCCATGGCCAGGTGGATGCACCTCGAGTTACTTTCTGTAGTTTCAATCCCAGAGGGAATGAAAAGGAAAGGCAAAAAGCTGATGTTTGAGGTTGACTTCAGTACACAGAAGGACCTCACTGGAAAAGGAGCAGCCTGTGATGTTGGGGGCAGAGTTAAATGGGTTAAACCTCTTGGACAACCACTACAACACCGAGCAGGGGCTGTGGCAGTGGGACAGCACCTGAGCCAGGGGAGGGCAAGGCAGGAGCAACCACCTGAGTGAAAATTAATCCATCAGCATTAATCCAATCAGGAAAATTAATCCATCAGACAGGGCCACAGGGGGGTGAAGGGGGGCAGCAGCTGTGCCAGGCTGGGAGCTGGCAGTGGCTGGGAACCCTCCATGGGGTCCAACTGCTCTCAGTCCCTGCTCCCCTTGGGAATGTGAGTTGTTAAGCACAGCAACAGCAGGAAGGCTCTTGCACTAGGGTTTGTAATACCCCTTTTATAGTTCCTATTCCCCCTCCTCAGAGCAGAGTTTGCCTTCAGCCACGGGAGAGGTGAGGGTTTTTTGGAGCCTTGACCCTCCCAGCAGGTGCCTCTTTCTGCGGCTACTCCGTGGAGCTTCCCTTCACGTGTGGAAATGGAGGCCGGTTCCCCCCCGGGGTTTCTGGATCACAACCCACTTTTTCTGAGTGGTTCTGCACAGCCTGGTCCCGGGAGCAGCCGGAGGCCGGGGGATGAGGAGGGAGGAAGCATTCCTTGCTGCTGCATTCACAAAGCTCCTGGCACCAGCCAGCTCCTCCTGAAACCGCTCCAGACTCTGAATCATTTCTGTTGGGAAACCATTCATGCCCCAGCCTGAGCCCCAGCTGACTCCTCAAAGCCCCCCAAAACACTGCCAGCAGCCTCTGATGCTGCTTGGCTTGTCTTGGCAGGGCTGAGGGGCTGGGCTGACACCACGGCCCTCTGTTGTTCTTGGGCTGTCGTTTCCCTGCCTCATTTTGCAGTTCCTGCCAGTTTGTACAGAACTGGACTCAAACCCCAGCTCTGTTTGCTCTGTTGCCCTAAAACCTGTGCTTGTCCCTCCCTCAGTGAGGAGAGAGGCAGCTTTGCTTTTTTGTGTGGCTGTATTTTCTCTCTTCATCTCTGGTGCTGCCTTACAGGGCCTGTCTGCACCATGGGAGTGCCAGCAAAAAAACCCCAACCAAACCTTCAGTTTGTAAAGCTGAGGATATTTGAAAGAAACACATCAGATGGAAATACGTATTCAGGCTCCAAGGTGCTTCTCCAGTAGCAAGACTGGGATTGTCCCTGTGGGGGCTCACAGGGTGTGGGCAGGAACCTGGATTTGAGATGTGCTCCTGCAGCCTCCCTCCCTGCCTCCCCAGCCTGTTTGAAGTCCCTCTGAGGTGGGTATGTCAGCCCAGTCATGCAGGTACCTGCTGAACAGCAGCAGGCATGTTTCAGTGTTTAAATCACCTCCCTGCTCCTCTCTCAAGGGATGAGTCATGGTGATTGATCACTCTGAGCTGGGTGTGAAGGCAGCCCTGGCTGCTTCCTTACTGGCACAGCAGAGCTTCAAATGAAGCTGATTTTTACCCTTAAAGCCACTGCCTGTTGAAACTCCTCTGTCTGTTGGATTTGCTCCTTTCACTGTCAGTGGGAGAATCCCCTGCAGCTTTCTGGAGCTTTCCAAAGGAATTTCCAACTAATTTGGAAGTCTTGGACTTCTCAGCTTGGGGCTTGTTGCTCATGTGTGAGTTGATTAGAAGTGAGTTTGGGTTTTGTTTCTCCACTCCCCTAAATCTTGGGCAGGTATTTTAGCTGCTGCTGGTTGGTGGCAAAATCATCCTTTGAAATTCTGGAGTAAATGACATAGATGGAAGATAAAGAGCCATGAGAAATGAAACTGTGCCAGTGCAAGAAAAGAGAAAATAACAGTGGAATTATGTCCTTAGCAAGCAAGGCAGAGACACAAGTGAAGGCTGATGCTGGGTGACAGAGTATCACAGATCAACCTGCCCCAGTTTCCAGGAATATTCAGAGTTTTATGTATAATAAAAGTCCAGAACTACAACTCTAAAGCTGGGCTAAACCAGCTGCTTTCTGCAGCCCTTTTGTGTCTCAGTTTCCCCACCTGTAATGTTGGACAACAGTAATTTCCTCTCAAAAGAGCTGCCAGTGCTGGCTGGAAGCTGCTCTGTGTTACAGCACTGAGGAAACAGTGGCTATTATTAATCATCCCTCATATTTTTTCAACCTTCTGCATAGCTAAATTTTGTTTGTTTTGATTTTTAAAACT
The DNA here is from genome assembly GCA_013400075.1 of Hippolais icterina. NCBI lineage: Eukaryota > Metazoa > Chordata > Aves > Passeriformes > Sylviidae > Hippolais > Hippolais icterina. The sequence goes on along the minus strand of VWYN01013964.1, from coordinate 221,305 downwards.
TGGAATTGATGGCTGGACCAAATTATAGCTGGAAGCAGAGAGCTATAAGAAAAGACATCCAAATGCTGCTCAGTTTGCTCTGTAAAGGACAGAAATGCTGAGGCTGCATCACTTGTGGCTCCTGAGCCTGGTGCCAGCATACAGAATTCCCTCCTTACAGCTTTTCCATAGCACGTGCCAAGTATCCAGCTCTTCAGTCTGTTATAAATCATCCCTAATTCTGTAATTGCTTTGCTAGTGATTATAGGCAGACTCTGGTTGATCCCTCAGTGGTTTTCCTTTATCCACATTTTCAGTGGGCTCTTTAATTGTTGATTCTATTTTCCAGTTCCTTGCTCCCCTTTCCCAGTTCTAGCAGGCCCCATGGCTCCAGTCCAGAGAGAAAAGGCAGAGCCCCCTCTGCATTTGGGGCTGCTTTTCCATCACGAGCTGTCAGGGGCACCTCGTGCCTCTGGCTTGCAGACAGGGGAGGCAAACGTGTAAGGTCATGCAGGTAGGAATACGCTCTGAGTCACTCCCACAGGGTGCCTTGGGTTGCAATGCAAGATGTATTCTATTCTCATTTGTTGAAACCAGTTGAAGAAATGTTTTTCTTTATCTCATAACTCCAGGGGTGAGGGGGCAGGTGCCTTCTGTTCATAGCCCAGCTGTTCAAACCAGCTGGGGCAGTGTTCTTTATCCCTTCCAGGACCCACCCTCCCTCCAGGGGATCTCTGCTGTTCATGGGCCACCCAGGCTCACTGCAGGGCTGATACAATGACATCATCCCATGGGGAGAGGCTCCGCCCAGGGGGAGGAGCCAAGCATTCCTACCTGGGTAAAACCTGAGATTCAGAACAGCAGCACAGCCTGTGTGCACGGCATTCCCAGAGGGAGAGCAGACCCATCTCACCACCACTGGACCTTCTACAGGATCATCTCTGCACCAACAGCACCACATCTGTCACTCCAGGAGGATTTATTTAGACTGCTCCCAACATCCTGACCAACAGGGTGTCAGGTCATGTTCTGATTCTGTCACAGTTTTTTCTTTTTTTTTTTGTTTCTTTGTTTTTCTGTACTACTACATTTTTAATATTCCTAGTAAAGAATTGTTATTCCTATTCCCATATCTTTGCCTGAGAGCCCCTTACTTTCAAAATGATAATAATTCAGAGGGAGGGGGTTTAAATTCTCCATTCCAAGGGAAGCTCCAGCTTTTCCCTGGCAGACGCCTGCCTTTCCAAACTAAGACACAGGGCTGCATTCAGGGCTGGACCTGGAAATCACGGCAGGCACATCTAAGCAGAGCTTGCAGCATGACTGTGCCATGCCCTGCCTACCCAGGGATGTCTCTACACAGGCACAGGAGCAGCCAAACAGCCGTGCCTGTTGTTGGCACGTGCTCAGCCTGCAGCCAGACTGGTTGGTGCTGCTGGGAAGGCCAGGAGAGCTGCTGTGTGGTCCCTGTACCCTGCACGTCCTGTGTCTCCTGCACCAGCAAGCCTGGCTTTTCAGGGCTCCAGAACTGTTCTTCTGCTCCCCTCTCCCCACCTCCCTAGGGGTGCATATTCACTTCTCTGAACTGCACTTGTGAAAATTCACCTGGGGATTCAGGGACCCCCTGGGTTAGGGGTGTTGCTGGATGAAAAATTAGGGATCCTCTCACTTGATGGCAAGTAAGGTCCAGATCCCTTCTGTGCCACTTTGGAAGGACACGACTGACACAAAGCTGAGGTTGTTACTTAATTCCTGTAGTTTCAACTCAAACTCAGACCATAAAAGCCATAAACCAGGGTTCTTTATTTGTGAAAAATGGATTAAGCTGTGAGGGGTTTGAGAGTTTGACTTTGACCTGCTTTTGTTTTTCAAACTTGCAGTTAGATTCTGAAGTGCTTAGCTGGCAGCTCTGAAAGCAGCTCAGGGATTTTACAATGATTCTTGGAGGGGGGTGGGGATGTATTCATGTGGGTCAGCTCATGAGCCACCTTGAAGAGTTTTGTTTTCAGAAATTGGAGCTATTGAAAATGGAAAACACTTATGACCTTTCATTCAGACTTCCCTTACATTCAGGGATTTTCCTTCCATTGAATGGGCATTGACTAGTGGCTTTAATTTTTATTTTGTTGTCCGTTAATGCCCTCTTCAACTTTAATTTCAGGTTGAAGTGTTCTCTTCCCTAACCATTCTATGAAAATGGCCATCTGATGTACCTTGTGGTTGAGCAGATGTTATCTTGTTTGGTAATGAAATTCTGCCCTGAGTAATTGGACATTCTTCCTGGTTCCTCATAATTAAGGCAGAAGAAAAGAACAAAACCTGCTGATTTGATAGGAGTAATTGCTTCATTAAGTTATTTGTCTCCTTACCATAACCATCACCCCAACGAGAGCAGCCTGACCATCTGATCATACATGATGGTCCTTTAGTGCTGTGGGGTTTTGGTGCTTCGTTGTCAGAGGGAATCACAGGGAAAAAAGTGAGGAAACACACAGCAAAATTATTTACCTCATATCCATATGCAGTTAAGACCACAGAGAGCCTGGCTGTGCTGTGTCCTAAGCAAATGAATCAACCTCTGGGAAAAGCAGAGAGGGAATGATGAGGCTTTAGGTCACCACAGCTGCCTGGCCTCCTGCATCTGAGCATTGTGGATTGATGCTGACAGGCTGAACATCTGTGTTTTCCTACTGTGGAGCAAGAAGGGGAGAGAGCTGCATGAAATCCCGGCCAGTGGCAAGAAAATGTGGTTCAGGACTGGACTGTGGCAAGTTTTAGCCTTGCTGGTGGCTTGTACCATTGCTGATGTTTGTGTTTAGCCATCCTGGGTTTGGCAGTGGGGTTTGCACAGACATTTGGGGACACAGGGACTTACAGGTGGCCACACTCCCCAGTGGCACTGAGGACAGGGAAATAGGCTTGTTATGTGTCAAGTTACAGAGATTTAGCTGAGATCCCAGCCATGACTTCCAGCAGGAGATTATTCCCCATCCATGTGGACCTGAGCTGCTCTCACTCACATCCCACCACCCCATCCCCATGGTTCAGGGGCTTTGGTGCTCATGAATAACAGGTCACCCCAAATGCACTCCATAAACCTACCCCTGACTTCCTAACTGCAAGCCTGAGAGTCAGGCTGCTGCCTCACAGCAGCCACATGATTCATATGTGCCTACAGATGAAGTCAGGGCTTGGAGGATTTTTTGGATGTGAATTCCACTGAATCATCCCCAAGTGCTGCGGAAAGCAGTTCCAGGTCACTGCCAATCAGTCCTGCAGACCTCTGCATGAACAGCCTGTATGATCCAGGAATGCTATCAGGGACTTTGATCATCGAGCTGATTCCTATCTCCCTCTCCAAGATCTGGGCAGGTATGTTTTCACAAGGCTCCACTGAGCTTGCAGCAGCCAACATTCCTGCAGCTGAAAAGTTAGGCAGTAACGAGTTAGACGGCGCAGAGTTTTAATCCCAGTTTGGATAACCCTTTCTCCGAGCTGTTAAAAATGAAAATATGTGTTTGCTTTTTTAAATAACTAAATGAGGATAATGAATGTAAGTAAGCAGTGCACTGTGTGGATTAACTGACTGGCACAAGAGGTGCATTGTGTGAGTGAATGCTCTGCTTGGGCTGCAGGGAAGAGGGAGAGCCATCAGAGGTGCCATAGGAGTTTAATTTCCTCAAGAAGGTGGCAGAGAGAGGGGCAGATTCTGCCAGTGTCCAGTGCTGGCTGCCAGGCTTTTGTCCTTTCTCACAATCATCTCACTGTCCTGGGCACCAGCAATGGGAACTGGGCAGGGACAATGGGAATGGTGCCCTGCCAAGGGCACAGGGCATGGGCTGAGCTGTGCTGTCTGCTGGCACAGAGCTCCTCCAGGGGAAGGGAGCAGATCCAGTGGTGTGACTGAACTCCTGACCCTTTCTGCTGGCTTAGTAAATCCCAGCTTTTGGATTCTGGGGTGAGTCAGGTCCCACTGCACACGCAGCAGTGCCCAAAGCCCCCCTTGGTACCTGCCAGGGCAGCCCTGTCTTAGCCAAACCCCACAAGGTCTCAGCTCCTGCATGCTGGTCTCCTGCTTCCTTTCCCTTGAATCCAAGAGCTCTCCATGCTGAGTTTTGCAGGGATGGCCAGGCCAGAGTGTCACCATTCCCCTCCTGCCAGCACTGGGCCCTGGGCTGCTGGGGCAGAGCAGGGTGGAAAAGTCCTCTGCATCTCCTCTTCAGCATCGCAGCCACAAAAGGGTCAGGAAAGGAGCTTGGAGGATCATTTGTAAAACAAACAGAGCTGGAGAGGGAGATGGGGGGGATTTGTAGTCCTGACACCTGAGGTTCTACCCCTGTATCAGTCAGAGGTGCTGTCCCCAAGCTCAGGTCTGCTCTGCTGCACAGACAGGTCATTGCAGTGTAAATTCCTGCTTCTCCTTGTTGCTGGACACCCAGGGAGTTCTGTTCTCTCCATGACAGCCACTTCTGCCCACCAGTCAATGCCTTGGAACCCCAGGAGCCCTGAGCCTCACCACACCTCCCTGGGAAAACTCCATTCTCCCCTTTTGCGAGAGAAGCTTGGTCAGAGAGATTGAACGAGTCAGTCAGAGAGATTGAATGAGTCAGTCAGAGAGGCAGTGACACAGCCTAACATTCCCAAATGTCTCAGGACATTTGTATAAGTCCTTTTAATAATTTTTTTTTCCATGGGGCTCATCCTTTCCTCACTTGTACCCTTTCCTCCTCACTCCATTGTGCATTTCTGGGTGCTGCTGCCTCTGCTGTTCTCTCTCTCCCTCTGACCCTTTCCTGGGCCTCTGGCTGCCGGCCTCAGCCCACGGTGTGGAGCTGGCAGTGCTTGTCTCTCCCTCCTCTGATCACTGCTGTGTTTAGTTTGGGAGATTGTGTTTCTGCAAGCAGGACCCCCACATGCTGGGGAAATCTCCCTGGAGGGGGATGCTGGGGGAGCAGCAGCACAGACCCCTTGCAGCTGATGCCTTAAGATTTTAGCCTTTATATTTTTCAGATCTTGCACTGCATTAGTGCATAACTCTGAACTCCATAGAAAGTGTTACCTACTGTCTTCACACTTTGGTCAGACAAAACAATCCCTCTGGGCCTGAAACTCAAGGACCCTACAGCCTCAGGCCCCGAAAAGTATAAACAAAAGTGAATTGGGGGGAGCAAACTGAGGGAATGAGACTTCATTATCTGAAGCTGTAATTGGAGGATTAACCCCTGTTTTTAAATGGACCAAACTTATATCTCTCTGAAAAGCTCCTGGCCATTTTGGGTGTATTCTCTGCGAGGCTCTTGACTGCCCAAGGTGTATCTATTTAAGGCCTGTAATAAACACCCACTTTATTCCCTTAACCTTGTCCAGTCTCTGTTCTAGGTAGCATCACAGCCAACGCTTTTTCTGCCTGCAACAACTCTAACCCACGTGCTGCAGGAAGAACCAGCTGCTGAGGGCACCACAGCTGGCCAGGCTCAGCAGCAGCTGCTGCAGGAGGTGAAACATCTGCAGCTGCAGTGGCTGCAGGAGCAGCCTGGCAAGGCTCATCCCTGCAAAGGTCACTGCAGTGTGTGTGGAGCTGGGCACCCTGAGGTGAGGACAGGCGAGGCTAACACAGCCTCTCTGAAGTGACACACCTCTCTGGGGTGACTTTTTTGATGCTTGTGTCCCCAGTTATCTGTTCTGTTTATGCTGGATAAGTTCTACACCTCTCAGACTGGTTCCAAGAGCGAAGAGGGGGAAAGAGAAGCGCCGAGTTTGTTTTCAGAAACTGAAACTCCTCCACATTCTGCTCCTGGACTGTGCTGTCTGCAGCACGGACAGACAGCAGGACAGAGATCTGTGCTTTTAGTTGGTTTTTAGCCAGCTGAGGCAAAGAAGCTCCCTGGACTGTTTTTTTTCCTTTTTCTTGAGACTGTTTAAACCTACTCTGGACTGAAAACTCAGAAAGACACCCAGAGCTCACACCTGCAGCCCACTGGGACCCAGGATGGCATTTTCCAGCACAGGAGGGACCAATAAAGAGACTGGGAGAGCCAAGCTACACCCATGGCAAGGACTTTCTCAATTTTGCCATCTCTCTTCAGGACAGCGAGAGGTTTTGTTGTTTCATATTGTTCATTGTTTGTGCTTGTGGGCACTTGGTTAAATAAATAGGTTTTTCCACTTTTCTCTAAGGAGGTTTTTTCCCCCGGACCGATTGGGGGAGGGGCTGTTTGGGTTTCCTTCCCAGAGGGGCCCGTTTGGAGGTTTCCTCCTGAATTTGCCCTAAAGCAGGACAGGCAGCCAGCTCTGTGCCTCTGCCAGCACTGTGCTGGCACCCCACAGTGCCAGGGTGGGATGGGTTTGGCAGGGGGATGCTCAGGGCTGGGGCAGGACAGGTGTGGATGCCAGGGCTGGATGTGTGGAGCTCACACAGAGCCTGCCAGAGCTGCAGCCAGGCTGAGCCAGCAGCCCAAATCCCTCACCTTCAGGAACAGTAAATTCCCTCACTGACTTAGGAAAGAAGAAAAAAAAAGCTCTAAATGACTTACCTGTTGGAAGCCCGTGGGCTCTGCATTGTATTAAACATTAACCTGCCCTTCTGAGCCAAGTGACTGATTCTCTGGGCAATTCTGAGGCCGGGCAGGCAAAGAAAAGGATTCTTTGTCAGAGACTATTTTGGAAAATTATCCCTTCAGCCATTTTCTGTCTGATCGTGTTTGTTTGGCCCTGCAGGAGGACAGAGCCTGCCCCACAATTTGCTGTTTGTGTTTGTGCAGTGGAGCTGATCAAACAGCCACGGCTCTGAACAAGCTGCTCCCACCACAGCAGCCCTGGGATGGTGGCACAGACACCCTTTGCACGAGCAATCACACTCATACAGGACTGGACATTGAGCTGCACGCATGTGCACGTGTAATTGCACCCTAAAGCAGCCACACATGCACATATCCCCATAGCCAAGAGGGGAAAGCTGCCTTTTGTACTCCTGTGAGTGCTGAGGGTCAGACAGCCGTGCCCATCACAGAGGTGCAGGCAGGAGTGGAACAGTGGGATCAGTGACCAGGACCGGGTTCTGCTCCTGACTCTGCCCTTGCTTTGGTGTAGGAGGTGGGGAAAGTCGTTGTGCTATTGTTTCTCCTCCATGAATTGTGACTGATGATCCCAAAATCACCTGTGGAAAGGCTAATATATCATTACTATTGCCTTAAATGTCTGCTCGATTAAGCAAAAAACCTTTGGTGGTTCAAGGGGTTTTTTTTGCTGGAAGTTTTGTTGATGACAGGTTTTGCAAACATCTCCCCCCTACAGACCCCAGCACTAGAGCAATGTGGTTCTGTCCTGCAGCCCTGGGTAGTTTTTGTTGCTACAATCCTGGGAATGTGGAGTGCTCCTGAGCTGTTCCAGTGCAAAGTCTGGCTGCTTAGCACTGAATCCCCCAGTGACTTCAGCCAGCTCTTCCAGTTTTGCACTAAAGCCGGAGAGAGACTCAGACAATCCTTTTTCTCTGATCTGTTACAGAGGAGATAATCTATGGCTGAGAAATGGTAAGAAATGCTGATATAGGACCATATCCTCTTAATCCAGCTCATCTACTTTCTCTGTCCCCGTGCAATTGCCAGGGATAGGGCTTGGGGACTGAAAACTTTTTTCCCCTACTCTGGAAGAGTCTGAGAGCAAGCAGAATTCCTTTCTGTGGAATCCAGGCCTTCCTTGGAGCTGGTGGAATTCTCCCATGTGAACAGGACTTGTATTCTGCATTTTTGTGCGTGGGTGACCCACTCGAGGGGCTGTGGAAATCTTTCCAGGGAACAGCCTGGCCTTTCCTACTGCACTTCCCTGTGCCCTTGGAGCAAATTCAGAGTCGCTATGACTTTCTTCCTGTCTGTGTTTGCAATGCCCCCGGCTGATGGCGTTTGTTTAATTAATTGCCCAACCTGCATCTCGCAGGGGAGCGATCCGGAGCTTGTTCGCCCTCCTGGCACACGAGGAACAGTAAAATCCCTTTCCTCACCCCTGGGGCCGTGTCTGGGGGCTGTTTTGGGGTCCGTGGCTCTCCGCCTCCCCCGCAGCAGCGAGTGAATGAGGTGTGAGCCTGCACAAACTTTTGGCTCGGTTCGCAGCCTTCAATGAGCCCCGGACGAGCGGGTTTGGAGAGGAAAGAGGCGTTTTCACGGGTCACTAATGCACTTTGAACTAGAGACGGGGGAGCAGCGCTGACCTGAGCTGCTCCGGCAGCCAAGGGCTGAATCAAATCCATGGGGTGCGCCGGGCTGGAGGCGTGAAATTCCATCCCTTCCCTTTGCTGCGGCGGCTGAATGCCCCGGGATTTGCAGGGCGGGGAGCTGGCAGGGCCGAGCCCCGGGGATGGTTTGCGTGCCGCGGGGGTAAGGTGCAGCCGCGGGGGAGGCTGAGCCCCGCTCCTTCCCCTGCCCGTGCCAGGAGAGTTGGAACAGCCCGCACCGGTGTGCGCGGCTGGGAAAGGTGTGTGCTCACAGCTGCGAGCGCTGGGCTGCCCTCGGCCGCAGCCAGGCACGGATGCGGTGGCACCGGGCGCGTCCCCTCCCCGGCCCTGCCTACAAAAGGATCGTGGCACCCCCGGCACCGCGCACCCCAGCCGGCCTCGCCCCTGCTCCCATGTCACAGCCCGCAGCGACGGCATGAAGAAATCCTCGTATTCAGGTGAGCCTCCCTCGCCTCTCGCCTCTCCCTTTGTGTCTGTGCCGGGGAAAGAAAAAGGTTAAACCCCCCCCAGGTACGACGTGCACAATCCCTGCTGGCTGTGAGCGCCGCGCGGAGGAGCGAACAGCTGTTTCACTGTGTATAAACAAGTGGAAAAGGCTTAAAAAGCCAAGCAAACGCAGCGAGGCAGCTTGTTCCAGGCAGGACCCGGCACTGGGGGCACGGACCTTGTTATCAAAAGGCACCTGTGCCAGCACGGGGTGAGAGCAGCATGAGCGGCAGCGTGACATCCAACAGGACTGCCTGGGGGTGTGTGTGACACTGGCTGCCCCCGGGGCGCAGGCATTTCCAAACGGGGTGTAAGAAACGGGGTCCCCTCAGGCTGAGGGAATCTATTCTGCCTTCTCCCCTCCTGGCTTTGAAAAGGCTTAAAAAGCCAAGCAAACGCAGCGAGGCAGCTTGTTCCAGGCAGGACCCGGCACTGGGGGCACGGACCTTGTTATCAAAAGGCACCTGTGCCAGCACGGGGTGAGA
>VWYN01013964.1:165142-203349 GCA_013400075.1 Hippolais icterina | reverse complement strand
GTGATTCCCTGAAAGACTTTTAACCACGCTGCCATAAAAGCTGCTCACCCTGCCATAAAAGCTGCTGGGTGGGGCGGGGATGACCCGGTGTCTGCACAGCTCATTGTTTGCTCCTGAACCCAACCCCATCTCCTGTCACTGAACTGGCACCCTCTGTGTCTGAGCTGGGGAAAAATGAAAAGAGTTGTTCAGACCTGATTTTTTTTTGTATTTTTTTTCCTCTAGTTCTCTGGCCAAACTGTAATATCAAGGAAAAAATACTGCTCGGATCCAACAAAAACATTCATTTAATTTTAGATTGTCATTTGCAACAGAAATTCAAAATAGTTTGTTTTGAAATACATTAAGAAAAAAAAAAAAAGCCATTGTTTTTCAGCTCAAACTCTCAGCTAGCTCTTACTCCCCAAAACTTGCATTGCTGGGCCAGTGAGAGCGAGGGGGATGTGAAAGGGGAAAAAAAGGGTGAGGAGAGAGTTTTGGAGCCCGGGAGTAGAGGGAGGGGAAGGATGGAGGTGCTGGCAATGCCATCCCAGAGTGTGATTCCCCAGGGACATCAGACCCTCGCCTGAGGCTGTGGGGGGCGTTCTTGGTGTGAGTTTGTGCTGTGTTACCTGGTCTTGCTGAAACAGCAGGAAGGAAAATACCAAGGCCTACAAAATGAACTTGTTTTTTGATAATCCCAGAACAGCAGGAGGCTTCTGCACAGACAAAGGGCTTTGCATTATTTTCAGGATGCTGACGGCTCTGCAGGTTGGCTGGGTCAGCTGCCAGGAATGATCTGCATCATTCAGATCCACGTGAAATCTGGTTGATACCAGACATCCACAACTCCTCGTCCTTGCTTTATGCCCTGTAACAAACAAAATGCTGTATAGCAAACCCTTGCTCTTTTTTGGACAACCACTTCTCCAACTTTTCCATATCCATCTCTCACATTTTTGAACCAATGAGGAGCAGCCATGGTGCCTGCTTAAATTCACAACATTCACACATTTCTCTGCTGGGTTTTCATCCCCAAATCCCTTAATTTATTTACTGTTTTTAACCACTTGATCTCCATCACGTCGTGCTGTTCCCTGCTCTGCCACTTCCCCATTGTTTCACACAGCAGTGACTTTTGATGTTCCCACTGGCTGGTGCCCCAGGATTGTTGTTTGAGCTGTAACAACATTCAAAGACCTCAGAGAGAGCAGCTACCTTTGTCCAGGGTGCTGGGGGATCCAGGGAAAAGAAGCATGTCCTTCCCACCCCACATCCCTGAATTTCTCCATGACTGGTGTGTGGTGGGTGGCAGAGGAAAAGGCAGAAGGATAGAGCAGTGTTGTTCCCAAACCAATACTGAGACCGAGAGGCAGCATTGCCCAGGTCTGCACTGTGTAATTACTACCTAAAACAATGAGCCCCTCTCCTCTCCTCTCCTCTCCACTCCTCTCATTACTTTTAAAAAGAAAAAGTCCTGTTCTCCAGAGGATTAGATTTCTAATACTCCTGTCCTCTCTCGTGGTAGCAAAGCCCATAATTTTCGTGAGTGTTACAGATTGTTGTAGCCCCTGTTGGATGAAAGCACCTTGATCCCTGGACAGGCTGTTCTCAGCTCCTTCAGTTGGTTTTTGTGGCTTAGCAGATATCAAGAGCTGTTGATGGCACTTGGCATCAGTCCTGGCAAACTTTCCTCAGCGCTTCCCTGCTGCAAAACCGGAGGTGGGACCGTGAGAAGCCGAATCAAAAGGCACAATTGTTTTATTTTGTTCCCGTGCTGACAGCACAGATTGCCATAGATGTGGGTGCAATGTGCCATCACATGTTTCTGATGCCTGGTGATGACTGATGGAGCCTTGTTGTGGAAAACCCTCCTGTGGCAGAGTTGTGCTGTGCTGGGGTGGCCAGATCGGGGGTGTGGTGGGTTTGGTTGGGTGTTCTGCTCTTTCCAGCCTTGCTGGCGTGTGTGGGCAGGGGTAGAGCTTTGCTCCAGGTAGGAAAAACATCCCAACATCTGTTAGAAAACAGTTTGGGGAAGCAAGGAAATCCCGCCTGTGGAGAAAGACAAATAACAAACCACAACATGCAGACATTTGCAGAACGTAATGAAAGGTCCTGTGGGGCCCCGTGGGGTGATTTCTGATTCCCCAAAACACCCATCCTCTCCCCGTGGCCACCTGGGCTGAGCAGGGAGAAGTGGTGGCTCATGGAACAGGGAGATGCTGCAGGGACATCCCAAAAAGCAGCGCTGACAGCGAGTGGGGTGCTGTGTGTGAGGCCAGCCTGTACCTCTTAGACACCCTCTGAGAGGGGTGTCCTGGGGTTTGCAGCACAAGGTGTGACCCCAAACCAAGGAAAAGTCTGTGGAAGAGGAGAGGGCTTTGTATTGCAGTGATTTGTGAGGGTTTAACCTGTGGGACAGCTGTGTGAGGCCAGGGAGCTCACAAAAAGCAGGCAGAGGTGACCTGCAGGGGACACCTGTCCCTTGGGGTGACACAGCCAGTGTGTTTAACACCACACCAGGGAGCTGCCAGCTCCTGGCATCCTCATCCCCAGGAGGAGCAGCTGTGCTGGTGCAGCCCTGGCTCCCTGTGGGATCGCACAGGCAGTGCTGTGGTGGGAGAGGCAGCGCAGCCACCGGTGACTCAGCCCGTTCCCACAGTGGCCTCAGTGACTGCCTGGTGACAAGGACAGCCCAAGGCACCCTTTCAGGGCTTGTGTTCCAGGGGGATTCACAGCTCCCTGGGAAGCTGCTCCCTGCTGTGTCTTGCTCAGGTGAGCCTCTCAGGGGGCTCGGAGGGATTCACTCATCTCCAGAGCATCCATGGGGGATGGCACCAGAGCCTGGGAAAGGGACATTTTTGTGACAGTGCTGTGACACTCGTGAGAACAGCTGACTGTGCTGGGCAGGAAGGGGCTGGTTGGGAAGCTCCTGCCTGAGTTTCAACATTGATGACTGCACTGCACACTCTGAAGCACAATATCAGTCATTTCCATGACCTGAACTTCTCATTTGAGGTTCAATTCTGGTGGCCAGAGCATGTCACTGTCCCCTCCATTTCCTTCAAACACTGTGCTGCCTTCATTGCTCCCCGGTCAAGCAGATGGAAGTTAAACTGGAGGGATGATTGCAAGTTGGAACTAGCAGCCAAAGGGTTTTTTTCTTCCTTTTGTCCATGCCAGATGAGTATTATTTACAGGAAACACTTTGTACAGCTTCGAGATTTGTTTAGAGAAGGAGTGTAGGGGAGGAGACAGCTAAAGGCAGAATGGAAATTAAAAAGGTCACAGTAATGCTGAAGAAAATCCATAATTTCCTGGAGTGGGAGTATTGCTATTCTGGGGACTGAAGGAATGGTGGAGCTTGGGCTCCAGCTCCTGGGGGAGAGAGTGCTGAGGGATGAGCTGGCTCCCTTTGGGACGAGCTTGGCCTCATGGGGCCGAGCCCAGAGCAGCTGCTGGGGACAGAGGGTCCCTGACACTGCCTTGTTCCCTCAGCTCATCCAGAGTCACGTCCCGTGGGGGCCACACCAGGGAATCTCTGGGGAGCAGCCCCCGGGGGGGACACGTTTGCTTTGGCCTGATGTTATCCGGGGAAGTGGGGATTGCCTCCAGCTTTGTGTCATGGAGAGAATAAACAAAGGAAACTGGGATGAGGGCACTCAGCCGCTGTGGGGTGACTCAGTGCTGAGCTCTGAGTGCCTGGGCACGTACAGAGAAAAGCTGCTGAGGAGAGCAGCAGATCTTGGAGCAGGACAAGTCAGGACAAGGGACCTGCACAGGACAGCCCAGGGAGGTGGCAGAGGGGGGCTGCAGGGAGTTAAGGAGGCTGGAGGTTCTGTTTTGCCTGCAGAAGAGCAAGTGTCACCCACCCTGACTGTCACTGTCACCCACACTGACTGTCACCCACCCCAACTGTCACCCACCCCAGGCTGCCCAGGTCTGTGATGGGGAACTCAGCCACCAGCACCCTAGAAATGCTTTGCTCTCCACACTTCCACATTTTCAACTTCCATCATTCTCCCAAGATGACTTTCAATTCACTTTTAAACTTAAAAAGCAAAATCTAGGTACGTTTTTATCTGTAGGAATGAGGATGGAACATAATTCTTTGCCAGCGCGGAATTTAATTTGAAGCATTGTAGTTGATGTCCACTGCCCCAGCCTAATTCTCCTCGTCCTCTTTGCTTTGGGGAAGGTTTTCAAGCTCACTGATTTTCAGTGTTCTGGTGATAGAAGTCACATGTGCTGCAGTGTCCTTATCTGAGGTCAGCTGCCAGAAACGCTGTGAAATCCTTAAATCCAGACCTTTATCGTGTGTTCTTGCAGCCCACTCTGCCACATGAAGGGCTTTTTCCCCTCTGGTGTCCTACCTTCACGTGTTTCAGAACATGTTTGATAAAACTGATTATAATGTGAGTTTTTGTGAGCCCAAACTGTCCCAAAACCACCACACCATGGGGTTTCAAGTGCTTTTAATTGATGTTTTTTTAGCAGGTTAGCTATGACTCTCGGAGGTGTTGAGTATCTACTGAACAGCTCAGACACAACCTGAAGGACTGCCATTACTGCAGCTAATTAGCCTTTGACATTAATTTCCATCCAGCCCCATCTGCATCTGTGAACGCTTTCCCAAATTGCTGCTCTGACAAGTGAGATGCCCCAGTTGTGGAGCCTCACATCTGAGAGCTGGGGAAGGCTCTCGGTGCTGTGGCTTCTTGGGGATGTCATGGCTTGGGTGGTCTCCTCATCCTGCTTGGCAGCTGGAGCAGGAGGCTGTGAGTTATTTCCCGTGGTGGGTTTTTGTCAGATAAACCTCCCAGCAGTGATGTGAAATGGTCTGACAGCTGATTCCTGCAGTTAGTGTTGGGAGCAATGGGTTAATCCGGGAAGGATGAGCTCAGCCCTTGAGAGCTTGGTCCATCTGTGGAGGTTTCAGACCTTCCTCTGCTGTGCGTGGTCCTCCATGGAGCAGCCACTCTCCAGGAAATCATCATCATGCATCAGTGTTTTAAAATACATCTCTGTTAAAATACATCTATGTTAAATTCATGTGGAGGAGGATGTCTGTGGCTGCATTTTGTGTGTTTGGCTTTGTTTTTAGAGATCACTGTGGGAAAAGCAAGAGCCCTGTGCTGGAGCCGTGATGGAGAGGGAATAGTAAAAAGATGTTTCATAATGTGTGTGGATTAATGTTCAGATCTTACTGAGCCTTTCATCTCCTCTGGGCCCTGAATACAAGCATGGGGATGGATATGAGGCAGAGAAGCCTCCCATGCCAATGTGCTGGGTGCTGATTATTGCAGGGTTTGCATTAAACCCTTTCATAGGCTGTGCCTCCTCCTTAGATGATTTTTGGGCTGCTGCTGGGAGAGGTTGTAACACAGGAGAAGGATCTGGAAGATTGGTACAGGGCACAGTCACACAGCTCCTGCTGAGCCAGGAGCAAACCCTCACCTTAGTCCAGAGTAAAAATCAGCAGTGTCCTCGTTCCTAGCCCTGTGGCAGGATTTCTGTGTCCAGAGCCCCTCCAAGTGATGGACAGGCTGCTCCTGGGAGGCACACAGGGCTGAGAGCTGCTTCCCACAGCTCAGCTGTACACAGGAGCGTGGGTCAGTGGGTGGGGAAGGACAGAGGACTTGCACAGGACAGCCCAGGGAGGTGGCAGGGGGTGCTGCAGGGAGTTAAGGAGGCTAGAGGCTCTGTTTCACCTGCAGGAAAGGCTGCAGAAGAGCAAGTGTCACCCACCCTGGCTGATGGGGAGCTCCTGGCCTGCCCTGAGATGTCCCCAAGTATGCAGGAGTTGTGGCTTTTCTCCTCCTCTCTGCTGGCTGAGGGCTGCCCAAACAGGCCCTGCTTTCCCCAGAGCTGTTCAGGCTCTCCTGCTCCCCATCTGCAGATGACCTTTGTTGCAAATACATATTATAAAGTTGGTTTTTCACAAATATTAAAATGAATGTGATATGTATAATGTTAAAATAACTTTGCTTTTATTTCTGCTATTAACAAAAACTTAGACGTAGCAGTAGTAGTAGTAGCTAATATAGTTATGAGTAAACTGTCTGTTTAGTCAAGATAACATCCAATAAACATGTAATGAAGACCCTGCTGTGGATATGCCAACTTTCAGCATCTGCTGTCTGAAGAAAATACAGACCAAAGCCCAAACTAAAAGTAATGAAACAACAGACCAACACCACAGCCAAGAAACACATGTGCTCTAAAAAGGCAGACCCAAGGAGAGACCATGCAAAATAATTCCTAGAATATGTAAACTACCTTATAGAAAAGTATAAATATACATAACAGTCTAGAAATATGCAACAAACTAATGTAATTAAAAATACTTAAAGAATATCTCCAAAATATTAAGGGTACTCTTGGCTGAATGCCAAGCACCCAGCTGTTTTAACCCTTTATTTCTGTCTCCTATTGTCTTTTTATTAAATTTTACCAAAATTTTACTTTTTAAATTTTACTAAAAAAGTCAACCTCGTTTTTCACGCCTTGTTTGGATGTCTCAGGAAGCACGGGCCCTGCCAGGGTGGGTTTGTTTGTGTTTCTCTCTGAGCAAACACCCGCCCATCACGCGGGGCTGGCAGGTGGCAGGTGGCACCTTGTCCCCTCCCCAGGGGCTCAGACACCCACGGCAAAGCCCTGGCTGTGCACACAGCCTGCAGGAGCTCCTGGCAAAGCCCTGGCTGTGCCCACAGCCTGCAGGAGCTCCTGGCAAAGCCCTGGCTGTGCACACAGCCTGCAGGAGCTCCTGGCAAAGCCCTGGCTGTGCACACAGCCTGCAGGAGCTCCTGGCAAAGCCCTGGCTGTGCACACAGCCTGCAGGAGCTCCAGCCCTGCTCGAGGTGTTTCCAGGAGGCTGGAGCAGAGTCCCAGAGAGAGGAGCTGTGCAGTGCAAACAAACCCTTGGACTGGGACTGCTCTGCCTGGCACCCATTGCAGCTCCCTGCTGAAAACAGAGAAGGGGGTAACACCTGTGAAACCAGAGTGTTCACACATCTGCTGCCACAGCTGAAAGAGGGAGTGAATTGTGTTCTGCACGTTGCTCTGTGTGCAGCTACACAGAACATCAAATTAAATGTCTGCCTGGCAGCTGGAGCCTCTCTGTCCCCGCTGGGGAGCCAGGGCACAGCAGCAGGGGTTTGCAAAGAGAACAGCTCTGATGGAAAGCATCTCCTGGTCTCGTTTACACCATTCTGACAGCCTGCCTCCCACCCCTCACTCTGCAGTCAGGTCTGTCCCACATTTACAGGCACCTGCCTGGAGTCCCTGTCACCCTCAGCTGTTCCCCCAGTGGATGATGACACAGCCTGGCAATTTGGCCCACGTGGGATATGGATCTTTAATAGGAACCTCCCACAAGCACTGGCTTGAGTCTGGTGTGTAAATTAGACCTCTGTGCTGGTCCTTGCTGGTTCACCCAGTGTCCTGTTTGAGTTTTTTCACAGATTCATAGAATTTGCACAGTTGGGAATAACACATCAGGATTGTCACATCCAACTCCTGTCCCTGCACAGGACACCCCAAGAGTCCCACAGTGTGCCTGAGAGCATTGTCCAAATGCTCCTTGAGCCCAGACAGGCTCAGTTCTGTGATCACCTCCCTGAGGAGCCTGAGAGTAATCAGCCACCCTCTGGGTGAAAAAC
Organism: Hippolais icterina; assembly: GCA_013400075.1. NCBI lineage: Eukaryota > Metazoa > Chordata > Aves > Passeriformes > Sylviidae > Hippolais > Hippolais icterina. The sequence continues at coordinate 195,709 of VWYN01013964.1, read as the reverse complement.
TTTTCCTCATATCCGACCTAAACCTCCCCTGACTCAGCTCCAGCCATTTCTTGAGTCCTGTCACTTGTCACCAGAGTGAAGAGATCAGTGCCTGCCCCTGTGATGCCTCTCCTGAGGATGTTAAAGACCACAGTGAGGTCTCTCCTCAGCCTCCTGTTGGTTTTTTTTTGTTGTTGTTGTTTGGGGTTTTTTTGTTTGTTTGGTTTTTTGTTTTGGTTTTGTTTTTTGGGGTTTTTTTTTGTTTGTTTGTTTTTTGGGTTTTTTTTGGTTTTTTGGTTGGTTTTTTTTTTTTGGTTGGTTGTTGTCCTTTTCCAGAGTATTTGGCTTAATTTGAATTCTAATCATCTCTAACATTTCATCCTCACTTGGGATCGCCATCATCTTTAATAACCTCTCTTCCCATTCCTGGTGGTTAATGGATGGTGTATCCTTAGGTCAAAACACAGCTGGGATGTCAGATTTTGGATTAAAAGCTGCCTTGGCATAGCCCTTGGAACACCCTGGACGTATCCAAGCCCTTTTGGCTATAGATTATGGGCAAAATAAGACTACAAACCAAGTAGAGACCTCTGCTTTGGGGGCTTAACAGCCTCCTCTGCTTTTCAAATCATGTCATCATAATCTTTGCAAGATTAAGCACTCTTTCAGCTGCAGGGGCTTTTTTTAATTTCACTTTCTCATGGAATAAACTGATGGTGACAGATGCCCAGGAGCCCTGGAGGTCAGTGCTTTGTTTATACACAGGGAATTTAGGGAGTGAAGGGTGACAGTTGCCCCTGGAGAGGCACATGGATGTCACCTTCCCATGGAGCACGGGTGTGTGTGGCAGTGACCTTCTCTGTGCCTGTGTCACCTGGGCAGAGCCTGCAGAGGGCTTTGGGCTCCTCCAGGGGATCCACTCTGTGGATAAATGTGGCCTTTTGCCTGGGAAACAGAGGAGCACACAGCCTCCTTGGGTTTGTGTGGCCAGCCTGCTCCCTGCCAGGTGACTGCAGATAACCCAAGTGCTTCCTATCCTGGCAACTCCTCCACACACTGATTTAAAGCTGAGGGAGCTGATATCCTGTATTACTGAGGAGTGAGGCCTGGAAAAAAATGAAGTGGAATTTAATTTTGCCTGAGTTGAGCTATCTCAGAGCATCTCTGAATCAGAGCTGGTGCCTGCAGCCTCTCTCCAGCACACAATTCACCCTAACTTCCCCCTCCATCTGGGGCTGGAGGTGTGTCTTGGGTTATGTAACCAAAAAAAAATGTGTATTCTACTGCATCTGTTGAAAGCAGTAGAGATTTTTTTTCTTTCTCTTGTAACTCCATGGGTGTGGGGGCAGATGCCTTCTGATAATGGCCCAGCTGTTAAAGCCAGCTGGGGCAGGGTTTGTTATCTCTGTCACCACCCGTCCATCCTCTGGGGGATATCTGCTGATAATGGGCCATGAAGGCTCACCAATGACATCACACATGACATCATCAGGGATATCTGCTGATAATGGGCCATGAAGACTCATCAATGACATCACACATTACATCATGGGGGAGATCTGCTGATAATGGGCCATGAAGGCTCACCAATGACATCACACATGACATCATCCCATGGGGAGATGCTCCACCCAGTGTGGGGGGAGCCAACGGTTCCTACCTGGATAAAAACTGAGACTCAGGAACACCAGGCACCCGCATCTGGGGACCTGGCCTTTCTACAAGATCATCTCTACTCCACAGAACCACATCTGTTACTCCAGGAGTATTTATTTGGGCTGCTTCCAACACCCTGACCAACAGGGTGTCAGATCAAATCCCTGACTCTGTCAGGGTTTTTTCCAGGACTTTTGTTTGCTTGCTTGCTTGGGTTTTTTTTTCTGCTACTACATTTGTATTTTTTATTATGCCTAGTAAAGAACTGTTACTCATATTCCCATATCTTTCCCTGAAAGCCCCTAATTACAAAATTATAATAATTTGGAGAGAAGGGGGTTTACATTCTCTGTTCCAAGGGAAGCTCCAGCTTTCCCTGGCAGACAGCTGTCTTTCCAAACCGAGACAGATTGATTTAGTGCTGCAGAGCCCAGCTCCTGGTGGCTGTGGCTTCCAGGTACTGGTTGGGTGAGGAGTCAAACCCTCTGGAGATCTCAGGTCATGATCCCATCCTTCCTTCAGGCACTAAAGCAGGTGGCTGCCAGCTTTCAGCCAGCGACAAGCGCGTGGTGACTGCTTGGTGTGGCAGCAGCATCCTCCCTGCAGCTGGGGCTGCTGCCCCAGCCTCACGGCTGGATGAGGAGCAGCTGGGTCAGGCACTGTCACAAATCTGATGTCTCAGATGTGGCAAATACATTTAGTACCAGTGGATGTTCTTCTCTGGCTCTGAAGCTGCTCACAGAGAGGTGCTTCAGTGCAGGAAGAGAGATGCCAACAGGAAGCTGGCTGAGACAACACAGAAACATTTTCTACTCATGATCTCAGCCTCTGGAGATAAGGCTGGAATTTTGACACCCCCCAGAGCATCCTGCCTTGGCCCCATGTCAGTGCTGCAGCTCTGGACAGGGGAGGGAGGTTCCTGCCTGGGTGGTGCTGCTGCCAGGCATGCAGAAGGTGGAGGTAGGTTTGGGCTGGAGGGATGTGGCAGTGCCATGGGTCCCCTCTGGACAGGAGGTGTTGGAGTGCCCAGGCTGTGGGAGATGCTGTTTGTGAAAGGTCAGCTCATGTAACGAACTCTGAGGGCATCAGAAGTGACCTGAGCCTCCAGGCAGGGAAATGCCCTTCAGGTGTGGCTGGCAGCAGGCTGTGCACGCCCCAGGACAGTTCTCCCTGGGGAGAATCTCTTTCTTGTGGCACAAGGGGCCTGTTCAGGAGCTCCACCCTGTTGGAATCCCCCCTGGCACAGCGCGGGGGCTCCGCAGTGCCTGGGTCAGTGCACCGGGGTTTGGGTCACTCAGGAGGAGCAAAAAACTGCCCTTTCTGTGGCAAGGATTTGCATAGTGGAGACTGAACATGTGGCTTGTTGGGGTGAGTGACTCGGGGGGGTTCTGGATGGGCCCCAGGGCCCCGCTGACGGCTCCGTTACACCGAGCGTGCCATGTTCCATGCACAATGCTGCCTTTCACCAGGCCCACAGAATGGGCTTTGTGCCTCCTTCTGTGAGCCCTCTTTCTCTCCATAGAGGCTTCCTCAGAGGCTGCAGGCACTGCTCCATCCCTTGGAATGGTTTTCACCTGTGCCAGGGGTGATTTCACTCTGCCTTTTGCCAGGGCTGGGCTGTTTGGTGGTGCCAGGTGCTTTGCTGTTCCCCTGCTGGCAGCTGGAGGAGCCCATTTGAGGAAGGAGTTGCACTGGGACACTTGGTACCTGGAGGGAGGCATGTGTAATCATGGAGCAGCATCCAGAGGTGGTTTTTATATCTGGGCTTTATTTCAATGAACCCCTTCCTAATTTTCCTGCTGCTCTGCTCTAGAGCTGGCTGTTGGAGAGCATGGCTGGGCAGAAAGGGAGGTGCTGGGTCTAGATTTTATTCATGGAATCAAAAAATATTCTGAGATGGGACACACAAGGTTCATCAAGTCCAACTCCTGGCCCTGCACAGGACAGCCCCAAAATCCCACCCTGAGGGCACTGCCCAAACACTTCTTGAACTCTGGCTGGGTTGAGGCCATGACCACTGCCCTGGGGAGCCTGTTCAGTGCCCCAGCACCCTCTGGATGAAAAACCTTTTTCTAATATCCAACCTAAGCCTCCCCTGGCACAGCCCTTTGCTGTTTCCTTGAGTCCTCTCGCTGGTCACCAGAGATAAAAGATCACTGCCTGCCCCTTGTCCCTTACAAAGATTTTAAAGGACAACCCAATAGGATATTGACACTTATGTATTGATTCTACTTATTTATTGATTGATTTAAATGAACTTACTGCTTCTGTGCTGGGTAGCTCTGATGGATTCCAGGCCACAGCATGGGCCATGGGGACTTGTGACAACCTGGCCCTTCATTAAATGCCTTTAAATGGTTTATGGAGAAGGTCTGGGGGGCAGAAGGGGCACACACAAGAAATTTAACCCTGGAGCTGACTGGCCCCTCACAGACAGAGCTCTCTCCTCCATCTCCAAGTCAGACACCCACAGAAAGACCAACCTTGGTCCCAAACCCAGCTCCACGAGTGGCTTGTAAGATCCAGATGGAATTGTACTGAAGTTTGTAAAGGCACTTCTGCAAACTCCAGTGAAAGCTGATCTGCAGCATTAGGCACTCAAATATGTCCTAAGTTTGGCTGAGGTTCTCTTCCAACTTCCCTGCTGCGGCCACTATTAAATATAATTGTAAGATACAAGGAAAAACACCAAAGAATGTTATTGGTTTATGAAACTAGGTTGCCTTGGCTACTTCTGAGGTAGAACTAATAGGAGAAAACCCTCAATTGTATGAGGCCAGGGCTTCACTGTACTCTCAAATTGTAATTTCCCTTCTCTCCCGTTTAAGGACAGCGGACATTATCTCAGGAATCTATAGATAGTGTCTGAGTCATTCTTTAAAGTACAGCTAAAATGTAAAAACATTAAATAATATATCCCTGCAGCTCCTCTGACCAGGGGAAGTGTTTGACACCTCATTTTGCAGGCAGGGAAGAGTGTGTGGAGGAGGAAAATTACGTGCAGAGAGTCATGTTGGAGTCCTGATGATGGCTGAGCAGTTCTGACTCCTCTGCTTGCAGCTGGCTTTGCCCCGTGGCTGAGCTGGTCTTCCCTGCCTGCCTCAGCCCAGGGCAGCATCAGCCTCATAGGAGCAGAGAATCAGGATGTGGCTGGGCTTGGGCTCAGAGATAAATGTGCCTGTGTGATGTCCCAAGGCAGAAATTGCCATTCTCAGCTCAGGTTTTTTGTGTAGGGCTATGCAGGGAGCTCGTTGCTGAACAACAGCAGGGAGGTTGGGTTTTCTGACTTTCAGGCAATTCTGTGCAGTATCAGAGAACCCCAGGGGATCTGCCCGAGCCATGCAGACTCACCATTGTGTGAGCTGTGTGTTTGTGGTGCTGAGTGTGTCTTCAGGCTGCTGCTGCACTGGGACTGCTCAGGTGGAAGGGCTCTGGTAGTGTTTGCAGCCTGAAGCATATTTAGAATATATATTTATATATATATTCTAAATATACATATATTTAGAATATCTACTATCTATATATTTAGAATATAGAATACATCTATATATCTATATATCTATACATCTATATATCTATATATCTATATCTATATCTATCTATCTATCTATCTATCTATCTCTATATATATATATCTGTATGGAGAAAAAAGTGGCCATTACCTGCTTGATCTTGATGCTCTTCCAAGGTTGCCCGTTCTCAATCAAGTGGCCAGACAGTTTGAGGATCTTGACCCTGAATATTCATCTGAATTTCTGGCTAGGAAGGGGTTTAGTGACCATGGGCCCTTGGCTGCTCCTTTGCCTGGTGCTGGTTGCTCCACCCAGACGTTACCTGGCTGCAGTGGAGCGTCTCTCTCAGGGCAGGAAGGAAGAGAACACTTTGTCCAAGTCTGGGACTTGGAAGTGAGACTGGGACTTGCATCTAAAGAAAAATCCTTGTCTGAGCTTCTCCCTTTGCAGCCTCTGCAGAGTCAGACATTGCTCTCAAACCCAAAGGGTGCCCTGCTCCTCCTGCAGCCCTGATGGGGAGCTGCTCCCTGGGGCTGGGCGTTCCAAAGTGTCTGGGTGATGCCTTGGGAAGGCTGACCTGGAACAGAGACTGCACAGAGCCAGAGAATAAAGTAGGATTTACTGAAAGGCCTCCAGGATTCACCTTGGGCAGTACAAGAGCCTGGCCAGGGCTACACCCAAGGTGGACCCAAAATGATCTCAAAATGGCTGACTGGTCATGAGGTCTCACACTTTTATAAGTTTGGGTCCATTTACATATTGAGGTTTTACTGTCCAATTCCAGCTCCAGGCTGTGAGGTCCCATCCTTCTTGTTCCTCCCTCCAGCCACCCTTGTTGGTGCTGTTGGGCTGAAAGTTGTCCTTGGTGTGCAGCAGGACAAGGATTTGTTTTGTGTCCCTGCTGTGTGCAGAGAGCTGAGTGACACTGACTGAGCTCAGAGCTGCACCCTTGGGCAGCACAGAGTCTGAAAATCAAGAAAGCTCAAACTTTAGGGTCTGCTCTGGGTGTCCTGTTTGCTCCAGGTTCTGGCAGCCCTTGGACAAGGGCCCTGGTGGGTCACCTTGTGGGTCACCCTGTGGGTCACCCTGTGGGTCACCCAGGCTCAGGAGAGCCCTTAACCTCTGCCCTTTGTCGTCTGCTGCCCTTCGGCCACGGCGCTGCTGCCTCTTTGTTCTGGGCTTTCCTCCTTTGTACATCCCCACCCCTCTCTGGGAAAAATCAACATTTGCCTTGCAGAGCTGGCAAACAGAAGGGGTCTGTATTCCATCCCGATGGCAGCCCCAGGCTTGCAGGGCTCCCATGATAAATCCAGCGGTGTTTGTTGCCAGGGGGACCCTCTGAAACACAAGTTTGGGAGTTCTGTGTGTGTGTGAAATGAGCAGGGAAGCTGTGAGCGCCCACTGAGCAGCTGCTGGGGCTGAGAAAAAAATGTGATTGCACTGAGTTTGTAAGAAGGTGGCAAGAAATTGATTTAAAATCTAAGTAAGGATGACTTTTTATTTTTATTTTGTTTTTAATCTGAAGTACCACGTTGCTGCTTTGTGTGCTGGAGCTGCACAGAGTGCTGGAGCAGAGCAGAGAGGCAGATGCTGGACTGGGGGGGTTTGCACCAGGACTTCCCCTGTGTGGTCACAGCCAGGCCTGTGGGAGTGGGGAGCAGAGCTGCGGGGTGGCTTGGGAGTATTTGATCCATATGGAAATACCACACTGGAGTTTTAAAATTCCTTTCTCCTCCTTCAGATCTGCCCGTGGTTTTCTCCAGCTAATCCATGGCCATTGCCAGATGAACTGAGGAAGTGAGGTGCACTCATGAGGCTGGAAGCTGGAAATGTTGGGGGGGTTTGGAAAATGAAGGATGAGCAGTGATTATTTGTTTTCCCTTTGTTTCCATAGTGCTCTGGGTGCTGAGCCTTACCCCTTGTCCCTTCAGGCTCCTGGGGACTCTTGTGTTATTAATGTTAATTAACCAACATGTTTCTAACTTGCTGGAGCTCTTGTGGCAGCTGGTTAGTGTAAGAGTTTGATTATTAATATAAGAGTTATTTCCTTCTTTGAGCAAGGCTGTGGCTTGGATGGGTTCAGATGCCTTCCCTCCTTCCCACCTCTGCTGGGATGCTGCAGGTTCTCCAGGAACAGATGGGACCAGATCCAAGCTGCTCTTGCCATGACTTTACAAGTTCAAAGTCCTCTCATTTAGTGAAAATGCCACAAGGCACCTGCTCATTGAATTCCAGTTCCTGAGTCCTGCTTCTCTCTGTTGGATTTTGGCAGATAAGGACTGTGAGCAAGGAGAGTGGTGAAGATGGAAAATTTAGAGGGACAAGACCCCTCTGGAGATCTGGTTAGCATCAACAGTGAACTTGGAGGGATTTTAGACCTGACAGTGGTTACCAGGTCTATCCCCAACCAGCAGAGCTTCACCAGAGTACTTTTCTATTCCCACATAAACCCTTTCCCCTTGCCTCCTGCTGCTAAGTGAAAGAATCCCCTAAGCCAGCAGAGCTGACAACACGTATGAAAGGCCCATTTTTGCAGTCCCTTCCAGTCTGTGTGGACACTGGTGATGTGTGTGAATCTGGACCTGCACAAGTCATTGCTGTGGTGACGTGGCACCTTCGCCGCTGCCCGGCTGCATTGCTGCAACGCTCCAGCCAGAAGGATCACAGATGATGACTAACACACTTTTTTCATAAGAAAAACTGCCTGTGCTAATTTTTTTTTTAGTGCTTTCATGATTGTCCAGCGTATCTCTGAATGAGTATCAGCTGTGAGGAATTTGTGGTCAGTAAAGAACAGATGATCGGCAGGGGTGGTGAAATGATCTTGTTATTTCTATGAAGTGAATGACTGAGGACTGAGCTTACTCACCTCAGTCATTCACTCAATCAATCAGAATAAACTCATGGGGAAAAGGGAGAGTCTCTGAATTGTTTGAAGGCCATTTTAGTTCTTGAACAACTTGCCAAAGCACTTGAGATCACTCCAATGTTTTAGTCTTGACACTGAGATTGAATGCCTCCAAAAAGCCAAGACTTAGTTCAAGCACGAGCTTGAATCCACATTGACCAGACAGAAGTGTGTGCTGTGGGTTTTGTGGGTCAGCCAAGGCAATCTTCTGGCCTTGAGCTTTATGGATGCAGCAATTGATTTCCTGAGAATTACTGCAGTTTAATTTGAGTTAACAAGTTGAATCAAAGCCTAAATTTGAGCCAAGGGTAAAGTGCTGTGTCCCCTGTCACTCTCTGCCACCACATGCAGGACTGGTCCTTCTGCCTAACAGAGCCCTTTGCTTGTGCAGACCACTGCTGCCCTGGGGGAAGCCTTTCTAACATTGCAAAAATTGAGGCTTGAGTCTTGCTGCCTCCTATCATCAGCACAAGCTCCTGGAACATTTTTTTAGTGTTAGAATGCTTTTGGCACCTGCTAAAGCAGAGTGTTGTGGTGGGAATAGATGCATCTCGCTAATGACAGTTTTCCCGTGGTTTTCTTGAGGGTGATTTGAGCTCCAGCCTCGGGCTGGGTTCTTTTTAAGTGTGAATTCATGGCTCCATGTGCTGGTGACCAGTGCTGTGTGGCTCCAGCTCCCTTGGGAAGGAAATTGGTGATATTTTAGGCTGTCTATGCCCGGCCTTTGACCTGGACACAGCTTGGTGCATCTAGGCTGTGTTGGAGAAGGTATTGGGGCACTCCTGAGTCTGCAGTCAGTGCCCCTTGGCCACAGCATCCCTCCATCCCTCCAGCATCCCTCCCTCTATCCCTCCAGCATCTCTCCGTCCTGGTGAAAGCTCAATTTGCTGCCAGAGATATTTGATCCAGAATAAAACCCTGCACTGGGGTTGAAGTTTTTTATTTTTCTAGCTGCGCTCAGCTTCTTTGTAAAGAGTTTCTGTTACACAGAATCTGGAAAAGTATCTTTTATTCTTCAGTGCATGTTTCTGATTAGTACTGGAAATGAACATGAATTTCCCTCCCCTTTTTTTTTTTTAACTGTATTCCTTTTGAGGTTAATGTTGCAAGTGGATTTCCAGCTAATGGAAGGGAGGCTGTAATTGTGTGGTTCACTGGACTCGGAGCAATAGAGATTTTTCTTCCTTTGCTAATCTGCACACAGATGTCCCTCCCTTGCTGTGGCTGGCTCCCCTGTGTCCCCAGGTTTCTCCAGTGACACCTCCATGCCTACAGAAGGGATGTCCTGTGTCAGCACTGGAGCTCTGCAGCTCAGCCTCCAGCAGCTGGAGCAGCCATGGAGGCAGTGACTGTGCAGTGTGGGTCAAACCATGTGTGGGCTTTCCTGCTGTTAACAGCTCCAGGCCTTGCTACTGGTGAAGTCTTCCCCAGCCACTCTTTTTTATCCCTGGAGCTTTCAGAGCCTGCCTGGGTGAAGCAGGGTGAAATGCAGCTGTCAGGGAAGGTAATTCACCTGCCCACTCTCTGTTGTACCTGTGACATGAGTACAATGAGAGAGATCTCACACCTTGAGCTGTGGGCCTGATATTTCTGGGCCTGAGAGATTTTAGCCTGCTAGCAGCTGATAACTATTTTCCCCCAAGGGAAAATTTCCCAAGAAATCTTCTTCTCAAAACAGTCTTGGCAAACAACTATTCTTTCTCAAAACAATCTTTCTGCAGGTGGTGTTTTGCTGTTTCTCTAGTTTAACCAATGGGATTAGAGAGGTGTCATTCCTATTCACCAATAGTGTTAAGTCTGTATTAGAAAACCCTATAAAAAGGTAGTAAGAATTAGACAATAAAGCTTTTTCTATGCTCTTTGCCTTCTAAAATATTTGGAGTCTTTCGTCTTTCTTTTGTATCGTACAACAACGCTGAGCAGCCCTAAGAGTGCTGAGCTGGACTTGCACAGTGAACAGAGTGCAAACCCTGTCCCAGCAGTCTGCACTGGTACCTGAGCAGGGCAGTTCTCAGTTCCTGGGCTGATGGCCCCCGAGATTTAGTAAAAAGTCCTTTTCCCAAGCCCTGTACCAGAAGAGGAGGTTGAGATGGATTGGCTCAGTTTCTCAAGGTTGTTTATTATTTCTTATCCAGTACATTCAGTCCCTACCCTGCTGGGTTCTTGCTGCAGTGCTGGCGTGGCTGACTGGACACAGCCAGGGCAGTCTGAACTCTTTATACCAAGTATTGCATGTTCCACGTTTACAGTTAAACACCAATACCTATCACCTATGTTAGACAGTGCATTTCTACTCTAATCCAATCCAAAAGTGCCACCATCACAGCAGAAGATGGAGTCAAAGGAAAAGAAAGAAGGATATGAGACACCATCCAAAGTCCTCCATCTTGCCTCCATCCACGTCCATTTTAAAAAACCCAAACTACCAATTTGCACCCTGTGACAATCAAACTACTACCTACTTCACATCTTTGTTGTCTTTAACTCATCTAGAAGTGTTGAAAGTTTTTCCCGTGGACTAAGGTCAAAGGCAATGCTCTCCTGGGGTCTCTGCCAGGGTCGCAGACCCCCCAGGGCAGCCTGAGGGGTTGTCCACATGCCCTGGACTCCAACAGGCAGTGACCTCTTTGCTGTCCTTTACATGCTCCTAGGGCCTGAGGGGATGGCACAGAGCAAGATGGGCTGGAGGAGGAGGTGGGGCTGGGTGTGGGCAGTGCCCAGGGGCTGCAGGTCCTGCCCTGGGGGGAGTCAACCCTGCCAGCCTCTGCTTTGGAACCTTCTGGTGGTGTGTAGGTGCTGTGAGCCCTCTGAAGGGTTGTTCTGCTGAGGAGCCCCCAGCACCCCAGAGCTGGAACCATCCAGAGGTGATTTGACTTGGAGCTGTATGCCCCAGGCAGCCAGCAGTGTGGGTATGCCCAGAGCAGGAAACTGGTCCTGGATGGAGACATCTCCAGGGCTGTCTGGACACCCTGCTGAGCTGTGCTGGGTGAAGAAGGAAGCTGCATTATCTGATCTCAGACCCTGCAGCCAATACATGGAACAGAAGCAAGGCTCACGCTGGCTGCTCGGATGAGCTGGTGCCTCTTTGCTGACTCCAGCACAGTGTGGGATGGCCCCTGCTGGCTTTGGCCCATCCCTTTCCATCACCACCTTTGTTTGGCTTGGGTTCTTTTGTTTGTTTGTTTGTTTTGTTTTTACTGGACTGCTTAGAGAGAGTGAGTTCCTGACTTGCATCCTCCATTGTTTGTCCTCACTGCGTGGTTTCTGTTGATAATGGGAATTTCTTGCTTGTCCTTTTGAATTTTACATCATGTGAGTGTAGCAGCATGGATGGCTCACTGTGAGGAGAAAATCAATCTCACGTGGGCTCTCTCTTCACTGTTATATGCATCCAGAAGGTTTGGAGTGTGTTATCCAAAAACTCTGGTGTGTTTTGGGGAATGAATGCATCAACTTCATTGGGGATGAACATCTCTGGCAATTCCCTGGTTAGCTCTAGGTTCAGATTCGGCCAACTCAGCTAGAAAAGTCACACTGGACATTTCTCCAGACAAGCTGGATTCCATCCCCCTGCTGCCCTGCCCTGTCTGCACCCAGAATGTGCTCCCATCTCAATACTGGGATGCTTTACCTCCGCTGTGTTACATCAGCAGCTGCAAGAAGCATGAAACAGTAGAAAACTTGGCCCAATATTGCCTGGAGGCAGCAATTTCAATGTGAGCCTGGCACTGACACGATCATAGGGACGATTCTGGGCTTTGTCAGCTGTGAAGGCAACCCCAGAGAAGCCCAGAGGTTTTGGGTGCTGCTGCCTTTCTGCTGGGCCATATGGCCCCAGCCCGTGGATCTGGAGGGAATTAGTCATTGATTATAAAATGTGAAAAAACACTGCTCAGCGAGTGAGCCAAGGTGAGGCTGAGCTGGGCTTTGTCCTGCTGAGGCACATCCGCCGCGGTGAATGAGCCACCCTTGGACTGACTGACTTTTAACTCTTGGACTCTTCCGTTCTGAATTCCTTCTGGTGGGAGCGAGGGGGAGAATTCCCAATTTCAGCTAAATAAAGCACACTGCACTGTGGCTCTTGGTCCGGAGTGCTACGGTGCATTTCCAGCGTGGCTGGAGGCCGTTGGAGCGGCGCTGAGAGGGAAGGCTCACAGACTCTGTGTCTGCGGTGCAAATGTTTGATTTTCATCTCACAGCTCAAACGTGGGGCTCAAACTGCTGCTCCCAGGCTATAAATAGAGGTAACCCCAGCACACGCTCAGCAGCTGATGCTCTCTGGTCCTGCCCCCTCCGCTGGCTTCCTGGCAGTGTGTTCACAGCAGCGTATTTTTAGCTGTTGCTTCCTCGTTATTTATTTTATTTTTTTTTTGCCGGATCTTCTCTCCTTGCCTTGCCAGGCTGCCAGCTTTCCCTGCTGTTTATCTGCTTTCCAGGACTGTGTCTGGATCCTCCCTCTGTGGAGGGGCAAGTGGGGCATCACAGATAGAAAGCTTGGCTCAGGCTCTGCAGCTCTCCCTCTTCTTTCTAGATTTTCTGTTAAGGTATAGGGCTGCTGGTTGAAACATAAAAAATTACGTTTGCCCAATGCTATTTGTTCTTTCCAGGTCTCCATTGATTGTTAATTATCACCATGTTATCTATTTAGGAAAAGATGTTTTTGATAATTAACTCCACCATTTCTAAGAATTGAAGTTAAGTTAAGTCTGTATCTTGCTATGATCATACCATTTCCTAGTTTGCTCCTCATTTTCCCTTTGTCTGAGAGGGGAAGAACAGCATTTTTATGTATTATTAATGTTGTTAACAGGCAGTGAAGCAACAGCTGTCAGAAAAACCTCCTCCTAATGCTGCCTCCAACACAGAGCAAACCAACTCAGCTTGCCCACCCCTTTGCATGAAGGGTGTGAATTCCAGCTCCCCAGAGAAAACCTGGGAGACAGAGCACACAAACAAATCCTCAGCGAGGTTTGCACAAAAGCCACAGGCCCAGCCAGGGCAGGGATGCTCTGATGGCTGTGCTGGATGCTCCAAGTGCTGTGTGTGTTTTTCCACTGCAGTCGTTGCTGAAGGGAATAAAGCCTATTTCCTACATGTGATCCTGTCCAAGCTTGTAAGCTCCTCGTTCGGCTTCCGTCCTGCCTCGCCGCAGACTGAATGAAGGCTTTGAACATGAAAGGCTGCTCTAACCAGCTCAGCATGGCTGCAGATCTGCATTCCTCAGCCTGCCACCCATCAGGGATGGTTTTCTCTGGTTCTTTGAGCAGTTCTTAAAGCTGGATTTCAACACTGCACCTTGCCTGCACGCAGGGAACTCAGAGGTGGTGTCTCTCTGCATGGAGCAGGGCTGGGATGTGACTGCCCTTGCAGCCTGGCTCAAGAAGAGCTGTTTAAAAATCTGTTCAGCAGAGGAAATATGGCTTTTCATTCTTGCTAGCGTCCAAAGAAGCAGTAGGCATTCAGAGAGGAGAAAAGAATTAAGAAAAAGATTCAGGGACTGGGTTTAATAGCAAAAATATGTTTAAAATTCAAAGTGCTTGTTGTAAGGCACAAGTTCCCAGAAGCTTCAGCCCTTGTCCTGCTGTCAGTGATGGGAAGTGAGGCTGGGTGATGGGTGTAGCAGCAATGCAGGTACAGCTCTGGAGCAGACAGGCTGGGTGTTCCTGTGTGTGGGTGGACAGTCCTGGCTCTATTTTTGGCTCTCTGGGGGCAGAGCCCAGGCGGGGGATGGCTCTGGGTGGTGCTGCCCATGGGTTCTCCCTGTGTCGCCCTTTCCCAGGACCAGCCCTGCGGCTCAACCACATCACGTTGTAGGCACAGAGGCTTTTTATGTTAGAAAAGGAGAGGGAGAGAGCAAACACACACGTGCATATATATATATATATATACACATACACAAGCACAGGGTTCTGAGCATGAAACGCTTTTTCCATGTCCAGCTGCCAGGCAGTTCTTTTCCCTTCCCTCCCTCTATCCCTGGCCTTAATGGTATGAAAATTTTCCTTTTTTCTATATATATCTATTTCTTTTTTTTATGTATTTCATTTTCCTTGTACAATGCACTCTCCTAGCTGACAGGGTTTGTAAGGCTGTGACTCCATTACAAATCACAGTTTAGAGCTGTTCTGCATCTTAAATCAATGCTGTTTAATCCCTTTGCTTCTTGTCCAACAGAATGGTGAGAAGACAGTTTAAATAATACAATGGAATGGCATCACCACCCTCAGATCCTGGGGGTTTCTTACCTGTTTGCAGGTAGAAACCCTGACCCAAGGTTTTTGTGTGCTGAGGCAGGGTTTGGAATGAGCTGAGGAGCTCCCGTGGGTTGGCAGCTCCAGCTTCTGGTGCCTGAGATGATGGACACTGTCCTGGGGCTGGTGTCCATCCTGGACACTGTCCTGGGGCTGGTGTCCATCCTGGACTCTGTCCTGGAGCTTCTGTCCATTCTGGACACTGTCCTGGGGCTGGTGTCCATTCTGGACACTGTCCTGGGACTGGTGTCCATCCTAGACACTGTCCTGGGGCTTATGTCCATCCTGGACACTGTCCTGGAGCTCATGTCCATCTNATGTCCATCCTGGACACTGTCCTGGAGCTGGTGTCCATCCTGGGCATTGTCCTGGAGCTAATGTCCATCCTGGACACTGTCCTGGGACTGGTGTCCAACCTGGACACTGTCCTGGAGATGATGTCCATTCTGGACACTGTCCTGGGGCTGCTGTCCATCCTGGACACTGTCCTGGGGCTGCTGTCCATCCTGGACACCACCCTACTCCTCCAGCAGGACCCCCAGAGATTGGGAGGCTACCAGACCTTCTGGGAATGTCCATACCAGGACATCATAACATTGAGGGGGATTCCAGGATATAGCATCCCACCTGAGGGGGTTCACTGCATTTCTTGTGGCCACTTCTGTTGAGGCACAAATCCAAGTACAGTTTCATATGGCTGTGTTTTAACGAAATGGGAATTCTGGGGATTTTAAGGAGAATTCAGGTTCTTGCTGAGTTGGAAGTGAGTGCTGTGGCAATCATCTTTTTACAAACAGGCAGCTGGGATGGCAGAGAAATTGAACAAGCTGATGATAGATTAGAAATGTTGATGTAGTCAGCAGGTGCCGCTGGCTTGCCTGGAGTCTGGGAGGCAGGCAGGCACCTGGGAGTTCCTGAGGATGCTCTGAAATGGGTGTGGAAGGGGAGGTGCATCCCCTGTTCCACTGCTCTGACCCCGCACATGATGTGTTCCAGGATGTGGGTGCAATCCATCCAGAGAAAAGTCTCTGTAAGTGCAGGACTCCTGCAAATCCTTCAGTTCCTGTGCTCTCCTCTTCTGGGAAGGAAATCTGTCTCAGGAAGTGCTGCACTTCTCTCTAGGGTAAAATACCCTGGAGTGAGAATGTGAATGTCCCACACAATGATTTCCAAAGTCGCCTCTGGTGTTTCTGGAAGCCCTAAATACATTTGTGGGTTTGGTGTGTTTGAATAATAATGTTTAACATCTTCAGGGAAAGGTGGAGGTCTCTCCTCAGGTGTTTTTTGGTTAACATAACGTGCAGCTCTCCCTGGATATGAGAGAGGATTGCACCAAGCAGATTCCTGACAGAACTGTGCCTTGCCAGATGCAGAGGGAGAGCAGGGAGGTAACTCCACACACCATATTCACATGGACTCCTGATTCCAACCTTCTTCTTGCTTCAGGAATCACCCGGACCTCCAGCGGGAGACTTCGGAGGCTCAGTGACCAGACAAGTCCGAGTAAGTGTGTGAATTTCTCTCTTTGAAACCTCCTCATCGAATTATAAAACAAAAATAGAAAAATAGAGGGAATGCAGGAAGTGACACTCAGAAATCACATATTCTGCCATGGTTTGAAAGGCAAAGCTTGCTGCTGATAAATGCAGAGCTCTCTGTGCTGGAGAAAGAAAGCAGTACATGTAAAAAGTAGTGAGGCATATATATCTTTTTAAAAGCCCCAACAAACTATGAAAAGAGAGAGAATATAAAATATTCTTTACTGTATAATGGGTCCAGAGACAATAATTAGCAAGCTCCAACCCAATTCAACACAGGGCAACAAAAAGCAGGAGTGGTCTGTGGTTGAAATCCACTTTAGTCCTTAGTAGCTCTTTTGGACTCTCCTAAGCTATTATTTTTTATTGGATATGCAGATTTATGGATTATAAGTGCTCGTAGCTAAATTTACAGCCCTAATTGCTGCTTAATGTTTTGGAAGCTGCTTCTGATTCAGAAGGAAGCAGGTGGGAGGGTTTGTTTTTCCTGCAAAAGGTGTTTCCCAGCCTCAGGAAAGCAGTAGCAGAATTCCCAGTGCCTGTGAGTACCTGAGGCCGTGCGCCCTGTTTGGTTGTGTGTGTGGCACATGCTGGGCCTGCCCGGGGACTGTCCCTGGTGGTTGTCTGCAAGTGAAAAATGTCACTGTTCTCATCTAAAATACTCCAAGGGAAGCTGAGGCTGCCCAGATCTGGGCTTTTCCTTCTGGCAGCCCTTTTGCTGGCTGTATCAGCCCCTCTGATGAGCCTGTGCTGCTCCCTGGTTCCTCCCCATGGGGAGCTGTGTGTCTCCAGATCAAGGTGCTTTGGACATCCCAGACATTATTCTTCATTAATAGGTGCTTTGTTGCCACTGAAATCTTCCTTTGTGTTTCATTCTCTGCTATCACAGAATCCTAGAGTGGTTTGGGTTGGAAGGGACCTTAAAGTTCATCCAATTCCAGCCTGGATCACCTCCCCTCGCCATTGCTGCCTCAGTTTCCCTGCTGTCCTTCCCCAAACCCCACTCACCTCCTCAGCACCCTGATCTGACCCCATTTAGTTCAGGTTTTGTCCTCTCCTGTCCCTTGGTCTCTCTGTCACTCAGTTGCTCCCTCCAGGCTCAATTTGCTGTTCCAACCCATCTCCTCAGCCCTCATATCCTGCCTCAGCTCCCAGATGGGCTTATCAAAACAAGGCTTCTCAGCTTTTCCCTCGGCGTGGGTGGCAGCAGAAAGCCACCCCGGGGGTGCCTTCCTGGAGCAGTGACTCCAGTGCTGTGCTGGAGGCAGCCAGCAGCACATGTGGACGGGGATTAGTCACGGATGTCTGCTTGAACGTGCACTTGAACGCCCTGGGAGCTGGGGCACTGCCTGCCTGGCCCTCCCCAGCACAGGGACAGCTGGTCATGGCACAGGTGAGGGTGACAGGGCTGGCACGCTGTGACACCGTCCTGCTGCTGGCAGCTGGAGCTCCACAGCCTTGCACCGTCACCACCAGCAGTGGGAGGGTGGAATTATGGTCAGAGTGGGGCACTGCACCCCAAAGTGAGGTCAAGTGGCAGCAAAAGTGCTTTGAGGGATAATGATTGGGGAGCCTCGGTGCTGTGTGAGGGTTAAAGCTCCACGACAGCCAGAGGCCAGAAGGACTGAGCTGCACTCTGGAGCTGATGCTTCGAAACGGCCACCAGCGCAGCGCTGGCAGTTTTGAGCTGGAGTGTGTGTTTATCTTGTGCATATGCACAAACAAAGCTGCTGCCTCAGCCCTGGCACCGCCTGCTCTCATCTACAGACATCCGAGGACAGACGGGGGAATTGGTGCAGCTCCAAAGGGAGCTGGGGTGTAGGGAACCCACACTGACAGACACAGCACATTTGTTCAAGCTTGTTTTCCTTAGACTCTAATTATATATTTTTCCACTTTTCTGGTGAGAGACCTTGTAAATTTCAATTTTTTTTTTTCGAGTTAAAAAATCAAATGAGCAGTTCAGTCCTTCAGTTTACATTGCAGTAAATATTTATGACTCCATATAACTGCAGCTCAATTTCCCCTTGTTTCGGGTCCAGATTTTCCCCTCTGCACATCTGGCCTTGCACCCAGAAGCTTTTATTCCTGTAAAAGATAAATTGGGGTTGGGATGACTGAGCAGCGGTTGCAAGTGAAGCGTTGCAGAAGGGGCTCGGTTGCTTTGGGCTCTTTGCCACCCTAAACAAAGAAAGGGGTGACGTGCATTTCCACAGCCACCAACTCCTGGCACCCAGAGAGCCCCACGGGCATCCACGTGTTGCCTTGGGGTGTGCAGTGAGGGTAGGAACCTGCAGAACTGGTGGTGACCTCTTCTGGAAACTTCATTCTGCGACTCAGATTTTCTTGTCCCTCTGGAAGGGGTTGTGTGGCACTGGCACCCAGCAGTGCTCAGTGAGCAGCAGTTCCAGGGATTTGGGGATGGTTCTGTTCAAACCTGCTGGGTAGTCCCAGGTAAGCCCCTGGGGTGGGACTCAGAAGTCCATCTCCAGTTCTCCTGGAGCCCTTTCAGGCACTGGAAAGGGCTCTGAGGTCTCCCTGGAGCCTTCTCCAGGTCACCCCCAGCTCTCCCAGCCTGGCTCCAGGGCAGAGGGAGCAGCCCTCTGGAGCATCCAGCCCTTGGAGCGGCTCCGTGGTCTCCTCTGGACTCTCTCCTGCTTTTCCCATCCTTCCTGTGTTGATGGCCCCAAGGCTGCAGGCAGCTCTGCAGGAAGGGATCTCAGGAGAGTGGAACAGAGGGGCAGAATCCCCTCCCTTGACCTGCTGCTCACAATTCCTGCACTGCAGCCCAGGACACTTTTGCTCTCTGGGCCAGCAGTGCACCTTGCTGGGTTTTATGGAGATTCTCATCAGCCAACACCCCCAAGTCCTCCCCAGGGGTAGCCCTGATCCCTTCTCTGCCCAGCCTGTGCTTGGGATTGCCCTGACCCAGGTGCAGGACACTGCCCTTGGCCCTGTTGAGGTTCCTGAGGGTCACATGGGCCCATCCAGCCTGTCCAGGTCCCTGTGGATGATCCCATCCCTGCAGCGTGTCTGCTGCGCGCGCTAGGAATGGCGTGTCAGGGAAGTTACTCCCACTTCATTTTCCTACAACTGTACCTGGTGAATTTGAAGGAGAGAAATATTTGCTGACATTTGCCATGTGGAGCAGTGCTGTGTTCACAGCTCGGCCAGAAAACAGCCCAGAGCAGTTGGAGTGGAAGGAACCGAGATCGTGTTCCTCTCGGGCAGCCAGCTGTGCGCTGTACTTTGATTTTTTTCCAGCCTACAACTCTGCTTTTGCTAAAGAGGAAGGAACTTCCCCGGCAAGGGTAACACAAGGAGAGGGTCCATGCAGAGGTAGAGTTTTCTGATTTAGCTAAACCAGCACATTCTCCCCGTGGAGGTGAAGGCAGGGAGGACGATGCGTTCCAGCTGTGTTTCGGCAGCACTGCTCTGGCCCAGCGCTATTTGTGGCTCAGGTGCTTTGTTCACCAGAGGTCCCAAAGGGGTGGGAGGGGAGCAGGTGCCTCAGCTTTCCTGTTGGAGCCTTTGTGTGGCTGTGAGGCTGCCTGGAGCAGGGGCAGCCTGCCAGGGCCGGGGCAGGCAGGGCTTTTCCATCCAAAAAGCGAGAGCACAGCGGCCCCGCTTCTGCCTCGTCAGCAGCTGGCTGGGGATCAGCCACAACTTGTCTCGGTGCTTTTTGGAAGTGCAGGGCATAATTTGGAGAGGCAGGAAGTCAAGGCCAGCCCTCTGGGTTGTGTTAGAAAGGGGCACTCACTGGGACCTTCGCTGGGACAGCTTGTCCTGTACTGTCTAAACGCTTCTCTTGGGTAGAAAGTGGGGGCTCCCATCCAGATGTTGTTTGCAGCTGCTTGAGCCCCTTGCTCACCCATCACATTGATGGCAGCTGGGCCAGAAGCCACAGTGAGTGGACCAGTGTGGGCTGGGGATGCAGGAGGAGGGGGATGGAGATGCGGGAGAAGTGAGGTGGTTCAAAGCTGCAGATTGTGGTTTGAGCCTGTGAGCTTCTGCACCCCACTTACCCTGGTGTCACTGCATGGTCACACTCCCCAGGGCACCCCAGAGGTCTCTGGTACCTGGGATTAACAAAAATAAAAATATTATTGTCTTACTTGAAAATTTCCACAAGACAATTCTCATCTTATTTGGTTCTTCCCTGATCAAGCCTTGCATTTTCCCTTTAATAGTTATGGATGTTCCCATTTCATAGCTTGGGAAAAGAGAGCAGCAGAGAACTTGAAATCTGTGCCTTGAGCACTGCCTGTGAGTCCAGGGATCCCTCCCCACGGGCACTGAAATGGAAAGATGTGAGGCCAGGTGGGTGGAAGGGCTGAACACACATAGCTGTGGGCAGAGTTTAAATTGGCATCATCGCTTTAACAGGGACTTCAGCAGGGTTCACTAATTTGGATTGCTCAAAGTTCACGGTAGATATGACAACAGATCTCGCTGTTTCCATCCCCTGGCTTAGTACCTTGCCCTGAGGAACATCTCCTCTCTTTGTGCCTGGAGCCTGTGAGAGGACAAGTCTAGAAACTGGTTTTTGTGAGGCTGTGGGTTAACCAGAACAGTGCAGATAAACAAAAGGAATGTCAGGAGCCGGGGGCTCCCCACTGGAGCGTGCATGATGGCTGTTACATAAGCAAATTGAGAGTGCTATAAAAACCATTAGGTGTGTGAGGGGTTTTTCCTCAGGGGAGTGCTGTCAGAGCTGTCACACATGTGCAGCTCAGACGTGGGCACTCACAGCACAGCCCTGCACGTGTCACTGTGGCATCTGAGCAAACTGAGGCTGGGAACATCCTGTAAACCTTGAGCCCAGCCCTTCAGCTTGTCCTGCATCTGCCTGTAGCTCCCTGCTGGGATCCAGGCTGGGAGTGCAGCTGGAAGGCTCCAGCTGGAAGCTGGGGGGATGCACAACGTGCACTGCAGTGTCAGCATCCCTTTGGTGTGTGGTGAAATGTCCTCAAGGGACCAGGGGTGGTTTAGATTGGATATCAGGAAGAATTTCTTCCCTGGGAAGGTGGTCTGGCATTGGAACAGGCTGCCCAGGGAAGTATGGGATTACCATCCCTGGAAATGCTCAGAAGCCGTGTGGGTGTGGCACTCGAGGACATGGTTTGGTGGTGAGCACTGCGGTGCTGGGCTAATGGTTGGACTCAATGAATTCTTGGAGCTCTTTTCCAACCCTAATTCTGCTGTGGTTCTGTGTTTGGAGCACAGAGGTGCCTTTCACTGCGGTGGAGCAGCCGAGGGGTTAACTGGAGCCCGTGGTTGCAGCCTCATGGCTCTGGATGTGTCCTTAGATGAGGTCACACGAATTTCTTCGGGCAGCCTCTATTCCCCTTTGTTTGAGGCACCAAACGGGTCACCCCAGCTGTGCAGCTCTCCTGCCACAGTGTCCCCTGCACCACCCGCTCCCCTCGGGCGCCCTGGGGACAAACCCTCGCTTGACACGTGGTGTCCCTTCATCACACACGGCCTTTCTCCTCAGCAGGGCAAAGCAGCAGGGGCTGCAGCTTGGTCATCAGCCAGCCTGGAGAGTCCCCAGCCAGTCTGGAGGGTCACCAGCCAGTCTGGAGGGTCACCAGCCAGCCTATAAGGTCACCAGCCAGCCTGTAAGGTCACCAGCCAGCCTAGAGGGTCACCGGCCAGCCTAGAGGGTCAACAGTCAGCCTGGGGAGTCACCAGCCAGCCTGGGGAGTCACCAGCCAGCCTGGGGAGTCCCCAGTCAGCTTGGAGAGTCACCAGCCAGCCTAGAGGGTCACCAGCCAGCCTGGGGGTCCCCTGTGCAGGCACAGCCCTGTAGGTGATCCCAGCTCTGGGCAGCAAGAAGTTAAAGCAGTGAGGCTGCTGCCCCCAGCTCAGGTGCCTGATTCCTGCAGGGACACACACAGGGGCTTGTGTAACGTTGTCATGTGGGCTCTGAGCTGCCTGGCACAGTCCTGTGGGGCTCCCACGTGCTCCCAGCAGAGCTGTGTGTTACTCACAGGGAGGGAGCCAGCGTGGGTGCACAGCTGAGGAATTCCGGGGTAGTGCTGGGTGCCCTGGGCTGTGTGCTGGGGAGGGAATGTGCTGAGTGCTGACTGCGGGTCCTGTTCCCTTAGAACACCACTGATCCACCTCCAGTCTCATGTGGGATCTTGCTGAGTCCCCAAAGGCTGTTAAACACTGGAGATGAGGAGATCTTGATGCTTTTCCCTCAGCACCTGGCTCTAAGAAAAGCACTGGTGTGAGGAAAACAAGAGACAGTAAAATATAAATCACTGGTTCAGGAATGACCAGGGCTTTAATGCTCTCTAATGTTTGGGGGCGTCAGCTGCTGACTGTGTTTTAAGATAACAATTTTCCTCGCTGGAGCGTGGTACAGATTTGTTGATGAGTGCTGACAAGGCCCACAGGGTTCCCCTGAGGAAAAGAAATGTAGAAATGCAGTGTGGCTCCTCCAGGACAGGAGCAGAAGTCCTTGAGCAAGGCTATTTCTCACCTCAGCACCAGACATCTCTGGAGGAAGCCTTGAGAGCCCTTTCAGTGGAGCCTGACATCAGCAGAGAGGGGACAGGAATGGCAGTGGCGTGTGGGTTTATCTCTTTTGTTTGTCTTCTCCCCTTTTGAAGGATGGAGGAAAGTATCCTGACTCCTCCAGGGTAAAAGAGTGCTGAGAGAGAAACATATTCATTGTCACCTCTGCCAGCCCCAGCCACGTCCTGGGAGGGCACAGCTGTGCTGGGACATGGCTGGCTCGAGCCATGGGACAGTGGAGGGAATCCTCCTGGTGGCAGTGACACATTTCCAGCTGAGGTGTCAGTGGGCAGGGAGGAGTGGGACAGCTGTGAAGTGTGTGAGTGCAGCACCTGGCAGGGGAGACTCCCTGTTCACTGAGGAGCTGGGGGAAATGGATGGAAGGAGGAGGGCTGGTGTGTCCTTCCTGCTCTCTGTGTGCCAGCCTGTGAGTGCTGGTTACCTCAGCAGCTGCGTGTGGCCACATTTCTCTCAGCTGACTACACGAGTCTCTCCCAGGTGTTTATTTGCTTCATCATTTTGCTGCTGAAAAAAAAAAATTGCAGATTGCTCCTGGGTGTGTTGGCAGGCCAGCTGGTGGCTGCTCAGCTGTCCCTCTTGCCCTCAAAGCCTGGTGTCCCTCATCTCAAGGGCAGAGGCTGTCTTGGGTTATGTTACTAAAAAATGTGTATTCCATTGCATCTGTTGAAAGCAGTTGAGATTTTTTTTTCCTTTATCTCTTGTAACTCCATGGGTAGGGGGGCAGATGCCTTCTGATAATGGCCCAGCCATTAAAGCCAGATGGGGCAGTGTTTGTTATCTCTGTCACCACCCGTCCATCCTCCAGGGGAGATCTGCTGATAATGGGCCATGAAGGCTCACCAATGACATCACACATGACATCATCAGGGATATCTGCTGATAATGGGCCATGAAGGCTCACCAATGACATCACACATGACATCATCCCATTGGGAGATGCTCCACCCAGTGCGGGGGAGCCAACCGTTCCTACCTGGATAAAAACTGAGACTCAGGAACACCAAACATCTGGGGACCTGGCCTTTCCACTCTGGACTCCATAGAAAGACCGGAGCACTGGACCCATCTCACCCCTGGACTTTCTACAAGATCATCTCTACTCCACAGAACCACATCTGTTACTCCAGGAGGATTTATTTGGGCTGCTTCCAACACCCTGACCAACAGGGTGTCAGATCATATCCCTGACTCTGTCAGGGTTTTTTCCAGGACTTTTGCTTGCTTGCTTGCTTGGTTTTTTTTTCCTACTACTGCAGTTATTTTTTAATAAATAACTTTACTAATATTTTTTAATACTGCAGTATTTTTTTAAATATTCGTAGTAAATAACTGTTACACATATTCCCGTATCTTTTCCTGAAAACCCCTAATTGCAAAATTATAATAATTTGGAGGGAAGGGGGTTTATGTTCCCTGTTCCAAGGGAAGCTCCAGCTTTCCCTGACAGACAACTGTCTTTCCAAACCAAGACAGTGGCCAGTTCTGGAGCCCTGGCTGCCCACCACAGCCTCCTCTGATTCTCCAGGGTGAGTGCATCCAGAGCTGGCTGGTGCTTCCCAACCCCCAAATTGTGCTTTAGGCAGAGAGCACGGATTTACTCCTGGCTGTGTTTCTCTGGGGAATGGGACTGCAGGAGACACTGCCCTTTGTCCCAGGGTTATCTTGCTTGGAAGGCAGCTCTGCAGTGACATTTGTGGCTGAAGCACTGTGGATGTTCCAGGATGACCTGCAGAGTGTGAACTCTCTCTGCCAAAATTTTGGTAGCCACAAAAGCAGTGACTGAGCTCTTACAGAAGCACCAGGAGCAAGAGCCATTCTTGACGGACCAACTCAGTGGGGCTAAATTTAAACTTTCTTGGTTTAAATTTATTGTGGTTTGATTTTTGGTCAAAAGTGTTTTATGATGCTCAGAAGAGTCCAGGCTAGCATGATTCTGCTGCTAAATGAAAATAGAGTCTGCTGCCCAGTTTTGGAGTGTTTTCTTCCCTTCAGTGGATCATCCCTTCTTCAGCAATGGGGACTTAAAGGAATATGATGGTTGTGTTGCAGTGCACAAACACAGTGAAGCCCATCAGAGAGAGCCCCTTCCTGGGGCTTTCCTGATAGAAACACTGTGAAAATTCACGTGTCTGGGGTGCACCTGAAGAGGGAAAAACAAACATCTCAGCAGGTTTGTCCTCGTGTGGGGTCTCCCCTCCATGCCAGGAGCTGGTTCAGTGCACAGGAGCAGAGTGTGGCACTGCACTCTCCTGTGCTGCTTGTGGGTAAAGTGCACAGAAATTGTACAGCTCTTCATCTTCATCAGATTGCTCAGAGCCACATCCAGCCTGGCCTTGAACCCCACCTCTCCCTGTCTTGAGGAACTTCCAGGGATGGGGCGGTCATAACCTCTCTGGGCAATCTGTGCCAGGGCCTCACCACCCTCACAGGGATGAATTTCTTCCTGACAGCCAAACTAAGCCCTGCCCTCTGTCCATGTGAAGCCATTCCCTGTGTCTTGTCACTCCATTCCTTGTCCCCAGTCCCTCTCCAGCTCTCCTGGAGCCCCTTTAGGCCCTGGAAGGGGCTCTGAGGTTTCCCTGGAGCTTTCTCCTCTCCAGGTGAGCACCCCCAGCTCTCCCAGCCTGGTCAGAGCAGAGGGGCTCCAGCCCTCGTGGTCTCTTCATGGTTTCCTCAGGACCCTCTCCAGCAGGTCCATGTCTTTCTGATGCTGAAGACCCCAGAGCAGGGCACAGTGACCCAGCTGGGGTCTCACCAAAGCTGAACAGAGGAGCAAATTCAGCAGTGCCCCATGGAGCTCTGCCTTCCCCAGCAGGGAATGACCACAGACCCCCAGGTGTGGAGGAACCCCCTCTGTTTGGGGCTCTCCAGGAGGGTCAAGAGGGCAAGACTATCAGAGGGAGGGGTCCAGGAAGGAAAACAGCAGCAGAGGATTGTGGAAGAGTTAATATTTATCTGAAACTCCTTCTGCTCTCCCAGGAGGGTGAGGAGTGTCCAGTCCTGCCTCGCCTCTCACCATCACTCTGCCCTGCCAGCTGCTGTTAATTCTGCAGCACAGGAGTGTTAAAGAGTGAGCAGAGAGCCTGGGGAGGAGCAAGGGATTTCCAGCAGCTCGAGGCTTTCAGGCACAGAGATTGAGGGCCAGCATGGAGGAGAGCTCTGACAGGGACTGTCCTTAAAGATAAATCCCTCTACAAGAACCCCAGGGGGCTGTGTGGGACTGGGGCAGGAGGAGCCCTGTGCTGCTGCTGTCACCATCCCTTGCTGCCACTGCCACCCCAGCTCTGCATGGGGATGAGCTTTGTGTCCTGAGTGGGGTCTCTGGCTTAGGAGAGGTGGTAACTCAGGAGCATCTGAGTGATTTGTGTTCCCCTGTGTTGAATAAATAGAGGTTTTTGTAAGAAATACCCAGGGAGTGGCAAAGCAGTGCTTGGCAGCACATGTGGAGCAGCTGAGAGCTGCAGCCCTGGGCAGGGCAACTCCTTGGGAGAGGGGGATGGAGTGAGGAGGCAAAGAAACACCTGGCAAAGAGCACTGAGAGTGTGAGAACCTCCCCTGGAAAGAGGAGGATCTCCTAGGTTTGGTTTTATTTTTTTTTTTCCAAATGAAAAGGACAATTTCAGTCAACGTTTTCTTTCTTCTCCATCATCAAGGCTCATAAAAATGTCAAAGAATGGTTTTTGGTGCAAACAGTCCGTGGAGGCTCAGATACTCTCACTGCTGGCTCTGTCCAGCCTGGGGGTAAAAGCCATAGAGGGAATATAATGGAGTAACACTTGATTGAGTTGGACCACTTGATTGGACCTGCATTTCCTCATGTGAAAATGCTTCACTAAACATAATTTGATTTAGGAATGCAGCGCTCTGCTGCACTGTCCTCCCTCTGTGCTCTCCTCCCAGATATCCAGTGCTGCAGATAGCTGAGATAACCTGTAAAAGAACCAGCTGAATCCCCATTTTTCTTGCCTCTCCAGGCCCTGGAGGTCTTTGGCTGCTCTGGCTGCTTCCTGCACCTTTCCTAGTGCAGCCTGAACCTCTGATCCCTGAATGGACTGGCAGCGTTCATCCTCTCCAGCTCAGGGCTGGGGTTGTGAGGTGATACCTGGCTGATGTGCTAAAACCCTGGTGGGAGTGGTCAGCTGTGACTGAGGGGTTGCACTGAGCTAGGCAGGAAATAAAACAGCTCTCCTGTCAGATGAAATGCCCCAGGAACATAATCCCAGCACAGAACTGGAGAGGCAGACAAGGAGCAGCAAATAAGATCTGCCTGAACACTGCAGGTGTCTGTGTCACTGCTGTGGCTGGTGACAGTGGCAACAGCCCTGAACCCCCTCCTGACTGCCCTCTGGGCTCTGTGCCATGGCCACAGGCCCTGCTTTCCTCTGTGTTCATAGACAAAGAGCAGCTTCTGCCTTGGCCAAGGGCTGGGCGAGCCTCAGAGGTGAGGGAGGGAGGGCTCCAGCTGAGCCTGGCGCAGGGCTTGCTCGATTTTCCTCTCAGTGATTTCCTTCCTTGCTTTCTCTGCACCTGGCAGTGCTTCCTGCTGGCAATGTCCAAATCTGTGAGGGAAAATGTGTGCACCCAGTGCCAGCCCCATGAGCTCCTGCTTGGTCTGATCACTGTTTGCAAGTGGAGGTTGGGGTTGTTTTTACAGCAGGTAGCAGTGGTTTCCCTAAAATTGCTCCTGCCTCTCCTTGTGGCTTTCCCAAAAGTTAGCCCTGGGGGGTTTGAACCCCAAAAAGGCAGGGGAGAGAGTTCTCTGCCCTCTTCCTGAAATCTGGGTGTGCTTGACTTCCCCCCACCCTTTAGCAGTACTACTAGAAAATGGAATATCTATTTTCTTTCTCTGTATACACTTGTACAGTGCACAGACCACTGAACACTCATTTGAACAGACATTTGAGAGGGTTCTCAAAAATGAAGAAAAATGGGGAATTCCCAGCTCTGGGACATGAGGGTCGCTGGAAACACAACTCTGAAGGGAACAAACCCCAGTGTTGATATCACCAGCATGGGGCACCCCATTATTTGCCCATTATTTGCCTTTTAGTGCTTTGTGAGCACTGCTTCAGAGATGCACCACTGCACCTTTAAAGTGAATCCATTAAAATTTGCATGAATACTCCAGGTCTGAATGAGAGCAACTACCTGGAGGTTTTGTGCATTTCAAGTTCAATTGCATTAACCACACTTTGGGTTCACTTCCCTGAGTGCCTCCTGGTGATCTGGCCTGCAAGGAACGCTGCCTTTATCCTTCCAACCACCTGGGTCTTGATGGGTTAAAGTCTGGAGGCTGAAATGTGGGCTGCCCACATCCTTTCCTCCTTTCCATTCACCTTCTTCCTTTCTCCGTACTTCCCCGGGGTTTTTCCCTTCCTCTCCAGCCTCGGGAGCTTGGCCATGGGGCTGCTTGGCTTGAGTGGGGTTTGTGCTCCTCGGGGCTGTGCAGCTCCCCCGTGTCCTTGCTTTGTGTTCAGCACCTTTGAGGGCTCGGGCAGGAAACGCGGTGTGAGCCTGTCCATGGGAAAACGTTGCTTATTGTCCCCTCCAGTGCCTTGGGCCCTGGCAGCGGGAACACGCAGAGCTCTGTGCAGTGAATGAACAGGGTTTGGGAGGGAATCTGAACTCCTCTGCCTGGAGAATAAAATGCTGGGGGAGAGAGAGGCGTTGGACAGAAACTTCCCGAAGGAATGGGCTGTCCTGGGGCTGCCTCTCCCTGCTCTGCTGGGATGTGCAGGGCTCCCTGCTCTGCTGGGGTGTGCAGGGCTCTGTGTTGGGATGTGCTCTCTGTTCTCTTCCCTGCTGGGGTGTGCAGGGCTCTGTGCTGGGGTGTGCCGGCCTCTCTGCTCCCTGCTCGGGTGTGCAGGGCTCTCTACTCTCTGCTGGGGCGTTCAGGGCTCTGTGCTCTGCTGGGGTATGCAGGGGTCCCTGTTGGGATGTGCAGAGCTCTCTGTTCCCTGCTGGGGTGTGCAGGGCTCTGTGCTGGGGTGTGCCGGGCTCTCTGCTCTNTCTCTACTCTCTGTTGGGGTGTGCAGGGCTCCCTGCTGCCTCTGGGGTGTGCAGGGCTCTCTGCGGGGGTGTGCAGGGATCTGTGCTGGGGTGTGCAGGGCTCCCTGCTGGGGCGTGCAGGCCTCTCTGCTCCCTGCTGGGGTGTGCAGGGCTCCCTGCTGGGATGTGCAGGCCTCCCTGCTGGGGTGTGCAGGCCTCTCTGCTCCCTGCTGGGGTGTGCAGGCCTCTCTGCTCCCTGCTGGGGTGTGCAGGGCTCCCTGCTGCCTCTGGGGCTGGGCTGACCCCACAGCTGGGTGCTGGCCGCGTTCCTCCCCCTGCTTTGGGGATGCTGATCGGGATGCTTCTCAACATTGAGGATTTGTTTCTCATCGGCTGCTGAACGAGGCAAATCCTCAACGTTTTGAAGTGACAGAATGTAAACCCAGCTTGCTGTCCAAAGGTTCCAGCAATGCCTGTAACGCCTGGAGTCTTTCCCTGTTGCTTTATTCATCCTGCTGGGCAATGACCTGTCCTTCCGCCCACGGCATGAGAGCAGTGCCAGGCTGTGTCACAGCCGTCACTCTTGGGTTTTTCCGTGTGAACTGGCGAGCTTTTTTGGGGGCAAAAGCTGTCACGTGGAGCCCGCTGCTCACACAGGGCTCCTGTCAGCACACCTGGCCGGTGAACAGCTGTGCCTTCCCTGCCAGCACCGCCTTGGCCGGGGGGCTGAGCGATGTCTTTGCCACCTCTGGGGATGGAGGCTGTGCCCTCGCATCAGGCAGGGTGATTATCGATAGCAATCAGTGCCGGATGGCTCGGGAGGGTCGTGCAGGGTGTTTGGGCGGTGGGCAGCCCCCGCTGGCGGTGCTAACGCCGTGTCCTCTCTGCCTGCCCGGGCCGGCGGCCAAGTGGAAGTTTCCGTGCGGGCCAGCCCATCTCTGCAGCCTCACATCCCTCCGGGCACTGCGCATCGGGCACCGAGCTCTGCGGGGCTGCTCCGCTCCCTGCCCGGGCACCGCACGGAGCGGAAACCTCTCAAATCCCACCTTCAGCTCCTCCGCCACACCGGGGACACCCGGAGCTCCTGCCCGGGGGCAGACACTTTGACTGTCGCTTCTGGCCGGCTCGGAAATCCTGCTGCTGGCTGCCTTGCCGTGGGGAGGAGGGAGAAGCGGTGCCAGGGCCGGCGGGGAAGCCCCGAGGGGCTGCGCAGGAGCGGGGAGCGTGTGCCGGACTGGGAGCGGCAGCAGCAGCAGCAGCAGCCCGTGATGCTGAGCTTGGAATGAAGTCAGCCTTCATCAGCCGAATAGTTTATGCATGAATCGAAACTTCAGACCTGGCAAAAAGGGCGGGGTGGGGGGGAGCGCGCAGGATCTGCGCTCTTTTAAAATGCTGGAGCCAAGGAAGGAGGAGGGGATAGAGGAAATAGCAGGAAAATAAGACCGGGGAAGTGGGGAGAGATTTGAGAAGCTGGATGAGTTGTTCGCTCGGTTATTGTGAGGAGCCAAGTTCCTTAAGCATCTCCTGGTGGATATTAAGAGGGAGCTGTGGAGGCTGGAGCGTTCCCCCGGACACTCGCATGCTGTAGCTTTAAGACTTTTACAGAGGACTCGGGATTTCCAGTTTTTCCTGCGCCTGCTGGAGTATTTCAGGGAGTTACAGGATTTTTCGGGTCATGTACCCCCTTTTCCTTTCTTCTTCTTCCTTTCTCTTTCTCTCTTACTCTTCTTTCTCATTTCAAAGAGACAAAGCTACTTCAGTTTGGAGCACAAACATATGATCAGCACATGGAAATGTGGTAATTTGGATGCATTCATGATTGCAACAGATTGAAGAAATTAGACCAGACAAAGAGCTTTTTTTGGAAGAAGAGGAGGAGGAGGCAAGGCAAGGAGGGAGGGAGAGAGGGGGAAAGAAGGGGACGCCACCGAAAAAAGGGACGGCCGTGACACGCGGATGCTAAATATATCCCGTAGTAATGGAGAGGGACCGGATTTCAGGTAGGCTATTGATCTTTTAATATGTTATATTCTGCCCCTGCCCTCCTACCATTCCAGCAGCTTCTGTACTTTGAGAAGAGGAACAGCCCTGCTCGGGGTGGATTTCAGCCGATTCCTTTATTTATTTCCTTTTTTCTTTTTTTTTATTTTTTTCCCCCTGCAATGCTTCCCTTCTGCATTTTTTTTCCT
>VWYN01013964.1:117239-165099 GCA_013400075.1 Hippolais icterina | reverse complement strand
TTTTTTTTTTTTTTTTTTTCTTTTCCATCCTCCTGAGCCCTCGAGACAGACGGTGATTCCAGCAGAAGCCGGGGAGGGGGGCGAAGGGGGGAAGCAGGGGGGGAAGGAAGAAACTGCTTTCTAGGTCTGGATTTCATTTGAGCCCCTCTCTCCCCCCCTCCGCTCCCATGTGCCGCTCGGCGCGGGGGGATGAATGCTGAGCCTGTTAGCACAGAGCTGCGAGCCGGGGAGAGAGAGGGAGGAAAATCGCCGAGCTCTTGGCATGGAGACGCGGTTCTGCTCGGAAGGTTGGCTCCTGGCTGTGCGTGTGTGTGTGTGTGTGTGTTGTGGCGGAGCTTTTCCTGCTTGCCCAAAGTATCTTCCCTGCGGTTTTTGCCCTCCCATCCCGCCTGGGCTGGGCAGGAGCTGCCTGCGTGTTCCAGGGCCGGTCCCTGCTTTATGCTGGGCTTCACCTTGCTGGCCGTGCCTTGGGGGAGAGGCTGCAGGGGGGGCAGGCAGAACAGGGAAAAACTCCATTTAATTCCCCGGTTCTCCCGCAATTCCCGCCCAGCGGGGCATGTCTGAGTGGTTCCAAGAACTGCTCCCAGGTCCTGGAACTGCTAAGGGGGTGGCTGTGGCTGTTCCTGGCGGCAGGGACAGGGGACAGGCTGTGTGCTGTCCGCTGTGTGTACATGAGCAGGATGACCATGGGACAGGCTGTGTGCTGTCCCTGTGTGCATGAGCAGGGTGACCATGGGACAGGCTGTGTGCTGTCCCTGTGTACATGAGCAGGGTGACCATAGCACAGGCTGTGTGCTGTCCCTGTGTGTACAGGAGCAGGGTGACCGGGGGGACAGGCTGTGTGCTGTCCCCTGTGTGTATGAGCAGGGTGACCATGGGACAGGCTGTGTGCTGTCCCCTGGGTGTGCATGAGCAGAGTGACCATGGGACAGGCTGTGTGCTGTCCCTGTGTGTATATGAACAGGGTGACCATGGGACCGGCTGTGCTGTCCCCTCTGGGTGTGCATGAGCGGAGTGACCAGGATAAGACAAGGAATTGAGGGAGGGGTGTCTGTCCCAGACTGGCGGGTCCGGTGGATGTCCCTCCTCGCAGCCAGCCCATGGCACAGCCCAGCTCACCCTCCTGCGGCCCCGGGCCTCTTGTCCTGGGCGTTCCCAGGCGACCGCTGGGCATGGGCGCTGGGAGGGAAACCGCAGGGAGCAGAGGAAGCGCTCAAGCCAGGGTGGAGCGAAGCTGTGGCCGGGGAAGGCTGCTCCCACGGCTGGCCTGTTCCAAACCCACCGTGCGCCGTGCAGGGATGCGCTGAGAGCAGCTGGTGCCCCCTGGACAAGGATTTACCTGCAGGAGCATCCTGCACTCCCTCCTCAGAGCGCGGGTGGCACCTTCTCGTCCCTCTGTCCATCCCTCTTGCTTGTGCTTTCTCCTCTGGTCTGAGCCACTTCAAAGCATTCCTGAGAGCTGCTTGTAGCTCAGAGCCTGGTGGGTGTTTCAGCAGTCCCGGGCTTAGGGCTGGAGAGCCTGTGCCACCGGGCAGGAGGGACATGGGGGACAGAGGGGGTGAGAGGGGGGTTTGACCCCATCCGTGGTGCAGTGCTGGGGCACTTCCTCCTCACAGAGGTGCTGGGCAGCCCTGCAAAGGGTCAATGGGGAGAAAGGAGACTCGCCAGTGATGTGATCCAGGGCGTTTTGTTCTGAAGGAGCACCAAGGTGGGGATGTCTCAGCCCTCAGGCTGTGCCCTGTGCAGGGAGCACAGAGCCCTGGGGCCCGGGCTGGCTGTCACTGCTCCCACTGCAGCACACAGGGACCCCGCGGGCAGGGAGACCCCAGAGCATCTTTGTGCAAAGGTGCAGGAGCTCTTGCTGATGCTCTGGAGCAATATTTGCACACCAATGTCCATGCCCAGCATCTGTGTTTCACTGACCTGGAACTGGCTTTTCCGTGGGTAGCTCAGATGTGGCTGAGCCGTGGGCAGGGATGCAGGGAGGGCACGTGGCTGTGCCTGGTGACCTGGGCCAGGGGTACAGAAATGTGCCTTCAGCTGAGGAGGTTGCCAGGATGATGAGCACAACCTCTCTGCCCTCACTCAGATGCTGTGTGGGACCCTGGAAACTTGCAGACCATCTTAGTGGTGTTTATTACACCACTAGGTATATTAGGTTTATTATTGACTTTGGCATGAAATATGGGATGGGGACATAGATGACCTGAAAGTCTGGTCTCTGATCTGCTGCACAGGCCCCTGCTTGAAGGGGTCAGCACGGGCAGGGAAAGCTGCTCAGCTTTCGTTCCTGTTCTTCAGCTCTTTCCTGTCTCAGCTGGGGCAGTGGAGGGAATGATAAACCACATGTGGCAAAACTGTTCTTGAAGAAATCCTGGGCACAGAAGTGACAAATAATGGTTGGAATGGATGATTTTAGGTGTTTTTTCCAGCCTAAGTGGTTCTGTGATTCTGTTATCACCAGGCTGTGCTGCTGACTCCCAGATCCATGGCCCAGGGATGCACAGGCAGAGCTGCTCAGCTCCCCCTGGCCCTGCTGATGTGCTCTGAGGGTCCCACTCTGGCACTGCTGCACTGCTGGGGGAGAGGAGCAGGGAGCAGGGCTCAGCACAGCCAGCAGGACGGCTGGGCCCTGGCTTTGGTGACTTACTGAGAGATGATTTGATGAAAGCAGATCCGTGCCACACTGGGGGCCGTGTCCCAGTCACTGCTCTGGCCCTAAACATGCTTTTCATTAGTCCTCAGCTGTGGGTGGGAAGAGCTGACTCCTGAGCTGAGTGTGGGGCTGCTGGATGGGATGAGGGCACTCCAGGGCGGGTGGGAACTGGGCCTGGCCTCATCTTTGAGGTCTGCATTCCCACAGCTGCTGGGCTGGGCATGTCCCCTGGGGTGTCCTGTGCCCAGGGACAGCTGGGGCTTCCCTCCCAGAGCCGTGTCCCTGACCCAGGGTCCCTTCCCAGGGGATGACAAACACCTCGAGCTTCAGGGAAAGGCATGGAAGGTGCCAGGTGAGGCTGTGGGTCTGTGCCAGGCTCACTGCCAGCTGTGGGGCAGCGAGGGGCTGCCTGCTCTGTAACAAGGTGCCAATCTCAGGGTGCTCGTGGGTGCTGGCAGGAGAAACACAACCTCACTGAACCTGTTTGTCTCTTGTAACCCAGTTAACTCATTTCTCACACATTTCTGAAAGCTGTGAAAGCATGAAAAGCACTAGGTCTAAATGGATTGGGTGGTCTAAGCCTGGATTTGTTTGCAGGCATGTCTCTGCTCTGGTTTTGGGGCTGGGAGCTGTGCTCTGGGCTCTGTCCCTCCGTGCCAGGTTGCGCTGGTGGCAGTGGCCTGGAGATGGCTCTCCTGTCTTTCCCTAGCGGCTGGTCCCTTTGACTAGCTCGGATCTCTCTACAAAGCTTTAATTGTTAATGCCTCGGGGCCTCTGGCCTCTTCTTAAAAGAAAAGGAAGGGTCTGCATCTCCCTGAGCAGAGAGGATTTGGTTACTGCCGTGGTGGGGTGAGAGGATGAGTGCAGCCGTGATGGGAAAGGACGTCTGATCTCCCAGGGAAATTATTCGTGTCACCTTTAAAATTGTACTGGGAAAGCTCATTTTAAGAGTTACCAGATGATGGTGAATGTGTGATCATAACACCTGACTGCAGTGAGTGGCATGTGTTAGGCAGAGCCGGGCATGGGGGCTGTAGGTGCATAGAAGGAGGATAAAGGGTTCATTAACCCCTTGGTGATCACTCTGAATATTTCAGTTACATCCACTGCAGGTGTGTTTGTGTGTAATATTCTTAGTTTGACGTGGTTTTATCCATCATCCTGAGTAGCAGGGATGCAGCCCCTGAGTGCAGTGTGTGGTTTGCAGGGGATGGGTGGTCACAACAAAACATCTTTGGTATTCTCAGAGCTGCCTGAGGACCTGGACTGAGAAAGAGGAAAGGAAAGCAGGGGTGCTGTTTGTGATTGCTGGAGGTGTGAGGGGATGTGCTTGTTTCTTCATTTTTTTAATAAAAGTTAATCTTCCAAAGGTGTGTGTCAGGGCAGAGGGGTTGAGGTTGCTTCTGATGACTTCAGCTCTCTTTCCTGTCTCAGGTGTCCCTGTTACTCCTAGGAAATGGCAGATAAAGCCTGACATGTCTCTTCTCAGTGGTTCCTCACAGCCATACACCTTATTTGCCAGACATTTTCCCTTTTCCTCTGGCTTGCAGCACACCACATGAGCAACACTGGGCTGTGTGTTTACAGTCTGCACGATTCCTGTCAGATCTCACTGCACTCACCCATCCCTGGCACTCAGGGACACTTTCCTGTGTGCCCTTAGTCCCCTGTGTGCTGTCAGTGTCCCACTGCTCATGTCCCTGCCTGGTGCTCACCT
Source organism: Hippolais icterina (assembly GCA_013400075.1). NCBI lineage: Eukaryota > Metazoa > Chordata > Aves > Passeriformes > Sylviidae > Hippolais > Hippolais icterina. The sequence goes on along the minus strand of VWYN01013964.1, from coordinate 160,726 downwards.
GTCTCTTGCTGCAGTGAGTGATGCTCTGTAAAAACCACCTGTACCTTCCATAGCAACCTGTTGTGGCTGCAGGTTCTGGCTCAGTGAACAGGAGCTCCCTGCAGCGTCTCTCAGGGAAGGCTCTGGGTTTTTTGGGGCCCTGGAGCTGCCTGTGCAGGAGCTGTGCTTGCAGGGAGCTCCGTGCTGCTCCCAGCCCCTTTGGCTGCCGCTCCCGCCTGGCCAGCGGACGCATTCCCGCGGTTGTCTGAGGCATGTCAAGGTATGAAGCATTATCCATTTCCTGATGTCTGCTCTTAAATCTGCTGGAAATTCTGCTCATCTCTGTTAAATATGGTCCCGCTGTGGGGCACAACTCATCTCTGGCCTGACAGCGCAGGTAACGCTCCTCGACGCCGCTCTGCTGAACTTGGCCAACCCCAGGGCTGGAGCTGCTTTGCAGATTTTTATTTTGCTGGATGACTTGGAGCCTCCCAGCAAGGCGATTCCCATGCTGCTGGGGTGAGGGAGGACATTTCTCATGCGAGTCAGGGCTCTTCCAAGGTCCAGCATACCATAATGCTGAGTAGAAGCAAGTACGTAGTTAGGGAAGTATGTCTGGGTCAACACATGTCTTGTGTTGCCTTAATGATCTCAGAAGCACAATATCTGTGTCCCGTTGGCTTTTCCATGCAGTACTTGCAGCTGTGGCTGGTGGACAGAGGGGTTTGCTAGAGAGCAGTGGATGCCCCGTGCTGTGAGTGCTGTGTTGGGCTCAGGGCTCCACGTGCCCCACATTGGGAGCAGCCTTGTAGCTGAGGAAATGTAGGGAAAACTCCTTGCTCTGCCTCTGATGTTCTGTAAGTCCTCTGGAAAAGGTGTTTGTGCTGCCATTCCCCTTTGATTTTGGGTGAGGATCTGGTGTTTGGGTCTCTGCTGAAGTTTGCTCAGTCAGTGAAGGGGTCACAGAATCGCAGCTGGGAGCTGGGAGCTGTTCTGACACTACAGCGAGGAGAGTCCCTAAAACAGGGCTGTGAGTGGGATCTGGAGCTGTTCCATGTGGGCTGTCAGTGCTTGGTGCCTGCTCTGGACAGCGGATGGAGACAGCATCCTTCATGTGTGTGCTAAACCAACATCCATGCATCTTGACCCATTTTAAAGAAGTTTCTTGGGCTCCATCCATTGCTTCTTCCCACCAGTGTCTGTTGGCAAGGGCAGCTTCTCCCTTCCTAAGCACCAACACTGAAAACTTAATTTCCCCATGGCTGAGCAGGACATGGCCCTCCCTGTCCTCCAGCACTTCAGGCTGCTGTGGTTAAACTGATTTATCCTGTACCCAGGTGCTGCTTCCCTGCCACGGGACAACTGTGAGCCTGTGCTCAGGGGGGAGCTGCTGTTTGAGTGCAGTGAAGTGAAATATCCCCTCAGTGTGAGGTTTAACAGAGTTTTGGGTTGCTGATGCCAAGAGTGTTGTTAGAGACTTTATAAACAGCTCTGGATTGTGGCTTGGGGGGAGAATGGGCAGGGGTTTACAGGTGAATAAAATGCATTAGTTTTACAAGCAAATAATCACACAATAAATCTGAGAGTGTATTTTTTCATGGAATGACAGCCCAGGTTGGAAAGGGTGCCAAAAGATCACCTGGCCCAGCTTTCTGTGGGAAAGGGGAGCCTAAATAAGATTATCTAGCACAGTGCTCAATTACATCCTGAAAACCTCTAGCAGTGGGGACTCTGCCATGTCCCTGGGGAGCTTCTTCCAGTGACTGATTGTTCTCCCTGTAAAAAATGTCTTTCTTGTATCAAAACAAAGAAAATTTTTCCCCTGTGTGAAGTTGGTGCTGCATAAACAGATCTGCATTAATTTTGTGATTACATCATTACCAGGTAGCTTAGAAACTAAAGCAGTTGTTCTTGAAGCAGGTTCTGGTTTCCAGTGAAGCCAGTTTGGCAGGGGACTGTCGGAACCCAGGACACCCCTCTGGCTGCCCTGGGTGATCCCAGACCCTGGCAGGGGGTCCAGAGACAAGCCACGAGAGTTTGATTAGAATAATATTAATTTATCACCGGGTGTAGATGTAGAATTTTGGGGTTTAATGGGGGTTCAAGAGGGCAAGATGGAGGAATCTGGGTGTGCCCCTGTCCTTCTGCTTGTTCTTCGTGCCCTCCATCTTCTGCTGTGGTGGTGGCACTTTTGGGTTGGTTTAGCACAGCAGTGCACTGTCTAACACAGGTGATGGGTGTTGGTATCTCACTATAAACACAGATCACAGAATATTTGGTATAAAAAGTTAAGACCACCCTGGTCAGTGGTCAGTCAGGGATGAGCAGCACTGTAGCCAGCACCCAAGCTGGGTGAGAACAAAATGTACCAGATAAGAAACAATAAACAACCCTGAGAACCTGAACCAACACATCCTGACTCTCTCTGCTGGCACCGGGGCTTGGGAGAAAGACTTTGAACAAACATCTCGGGGGTTATCAGCCCAAAGAAACAAGAACCGAGAGGGGACCAGTGTGATTGCTCGGGTGCAGGGTTTGAGGGGGAGCCTGCCATCAGCACTGCAGCATCTCCAGGTTGCAGCTTTGGCCATGATGTAACTCAAGGCTGTGGAAATAATGGTGGGGTTGCATTTCACTGCTGCCTGCTCAGTCTGGAAAATTAAACCGTATTGTTGAGACAACCCAAGTTTGGTCTCTGGCACATTGGAGCAAACAAATACTCATATTTTGGTGTTTTTGTTGTCTGATCTTTTTCAGAATTCCATTGGGTCAAGGCACAGAGGTGTGGGCACCCTCTGGTGTGGCTGCTCATGAAGGAATTGGTTCATATATTCTGAAATTTCTCTCTCTGACACCCCAAAACTGGGTTCTCTCTCCACAGCTTCCCAACCTGGGCCGGCATCTGTCGATGCCAGCAGCCCACCCCTGCCAGCTGCATGTAGCACTTTCTCCTTCCCTCCCCAAGGCTGCAGGATGTGGGTTCTTTATTAGTTTCAGATGCTTTTTTCTTTCCAGGGTTTTGTGCTTCCATGTCTTGCTTGTGGTGATGGAGGGGCCTTGGTGTCACAGGCCTTGCTGATGAGAAGAGAAGCTGACATGAGGGGTCTGGGGGGCAGGGCTGTGTGCTTGGTGGGTACTGGGTGTTTTCTGGGTGTTTTCTGGGGGTTTTCTGGGGGTTTTCTGGGTGCCTGATCCCTGGCAGTGCCAGTGAGCATCAAACCTGCCTGGCACACACAGGATGGAGGGACCCACGTTGGCTGAAGCAGCTCTGATGGAGCCAGAGCCTCTGTCAGGGGCAATTGTGTGTTTGAATCCATCTGGGTGGTGTTAGGGGGACAGATGGAGAGTTAAAATCCTGAGCTGGCAGAAAGGTTTTGAAGGACACCCATGAAGCCGAAAAGCAGCTCCTGGGGAGATGAGTGGTGTGAAGCTGCAGGCTGGGGAGCTTGGATCAGGACTTGAACCCAGGGTATGAGTCCAGGGAGAGTTTCTGCTTTAGCTGGGAGAAAAAGAAGGGAGGAAAAAACTGCAGGTAACTGCTGTGTTGGGCAGACACATCTTGGTGTGGGTGAGGCTGGTTTTGGTGCCTGGGTCTGGGATTTTGTCCCTGTGCTGCTGATTTTGTGTGAGCTACAGCAAGTCATGAACTCCCTGTGCTTCTGGGATTCTGGCCTGGACTTCAGGTTTGAGCAGGCCCCTGTTTGAGGTGGGGGAGCAGCAGGGTCGTGTGTGAGGGTCTGTAAATCTGCACCTTCCTCAGGAGCTCCTGGTGCTGCCTGGCCCATGAGCTGCTGGAGCTGCTGACTCCTGGCTCTCCCCAGGCTGCAAGAAAAGAACTTTCCAGATGTCCTCATCTGAGTGGTGCTGGAAATGCAAAGCATTGTGCTGCCCTGACCTGGGGGGAATCAAGGCTTGGGAANTCAGGAGCTCCTGGTTCTCTCTGACTCATGAGCTGCTGGAGCTGCTGACCCATGCCTCTCCCCAGCTGCAAGCAAAGAACTTTCCAGACCTTCTCATCTGACTGGTGCTGGAAATGCAAAGCATTGTGCTGCCCTGACCTGGGGGGAATCAAGGCTTGGGAAGCTCTCATCCCAGCCCAGGGCGGTGCTGTTCACAGGGGTTTGCATGGATCTCTGTCACTGCTGCTGCTGTGACACTGCTGCTGCTGTGACACTGCTGCTGCTGTGACACTGCTGCTGCTGTGACACTGCTGCTGCTGTGACACTGCTGCTGCTGTGACACTGCTGCTGCTGTGACACTGCTGCAGGGACCCCAGCTCTGCTCACAGGGTTTGGGTGATGATTGCTGTGAGTGGAGCTGGAGGCAAGACCCTGAGGACTTTTACAGGATCATTGTGATGTCTCTTTACAAGGTGGCTTGTAAAGAGTCGATTGCCTGGGGCTGTGCAGGACATTAGCCTCACATCTCCCATTTTCCAGTCCAGAGACCTGTTTCCTTGACTACACCATGTGTAAAGGAGTGCAAAGAGGCTTTTCCCATTGCTCCAGCTGACCTTTTCAAACCTATACCCTGTAAGGAACATCCCAAAGCTTCTTGCTGCTTTTTAGCACTTATGTGGGGAGGGATCCCTGCATGAGAAACACCTCGGTTGGCTTCACTACCCACCGGGATGCCTCTAGGAAATCTGTCCCATCTCAGGTGACTGACATCCCTGGGCTGACCCTCTGGGGTTGATGCCTTAAGCTTTTAGCTTTTATATTTTTCAGATCCTGTGCTGCATTAGTGTATAACTCTGAACTCCATATAGAGTGTTAGTCAGCTCTCTTCACATTTTGGTCAGACAGACCAATCCTTCCAGGCCCGAGAACCAAGGTCACAATCACTGCTTCAGGCCTGTATAAACAAAAGTGAATTGGGGGGAGCAAACTGGGGGAATGTGACTTCATTACCTGAAGCTGTAATTGGACAATTAACCTCTGATATGCAAATGGACCAACTTATAATTGAAAAACTTGTGACCATTGTCTACCTTGGGTGTAGCCTCTGAGAGGGTTTTGGCTGCCCAAGGTGTATCTATTGGAGGCCTTTAATAAATACCTACTTTATAAATACCTGTAAGGGTTCAGGCTTTTTTTCCTGCTCTGCCAAGGTCAGGATGAATAACACTGGGGAAATGCCAAGCTCGAGTTCAGTCTTGGTTATTTATTATCTCTTATCTATTTACAGCATTTACAGTCTCACAAGGTGTGAGCTCTTACTTACAAGTTAGGGAAACGAGGTAAAGTGGCGAGCTTCTCTCTTACCAAGGTTATTTAAGAGATAATTACCCAATACCAAGGTGGCACCTATATTATTTATACCTTTGACCCCATAATGACCACCCAAGGTCCTTAATGCAGGCCCTTTTCACCCAGTTAGAGAAAACCACCCAAATCCGTGAAGAAGAAGGAAGAAGGTGAAAAAGATGAACTCAGACAACACCCTGAATCCTCTATCTTAGCCCAGATACATTATTATGTACTAAACCCCCAAATCCAGATTTTCACCCTGTGAGATCACACAACACCACTCAAACTACACATCCACACCCCCTGTGCTATCACACAATCTCAAAAGCCTGTTCCAGGGCCTCAAGTCAAATGTGATGCTTTTCTGAGGGTCAGCACCCCTCAGCTCAGGGAGCCTGAAATTTTCAGCTTCCAGGGTTCCAAAAAATACCCACTTTATAAATACCCACTCTGTCCTCTGTCTAGCTTCTGTTCTAGGTAGCCACTCCGAGGCATCAGGGTCACTCTGCCCTTCAGCAGCTGCACCGCGCAGTCCCGGGCGCTGCCTTCCAGCGCGGGGCGGATGTGTCAGCATCCCCGGAGGCTTTGGCCGTCATCTCTTTGACTCACGGGTCTGTCACTGCCGCTGACTCACCCCGTCCCCGGGGATGTGCCGGGGCTGGGAGCGGGGGTCAAGGGCCAGGCGGGGGCGACAGCTCGTGGGACACGGGTCCCGAGTGTAGGACATAGGTCCTGAGTGCAGGACACGGGTCTCGAGTGTAGGACACGGGTCCCGGGTGCAGGACACGGGTCTCGAGTGTAGGACACGGGTCCCGAGTGCAGGACACGGGTCTCGAGTGCAGGACACGGGTCTCGAGTGCAGGACATGGGTCCTGAGTGCGGGACATAGGTCCTGAGTGTGGGACACGGGTCCCGAATGTGGGACACTGATCTCGAGTGCAGGACACGGGTCCCGAGTGCAGGACACGAGTCTCAAGAGTGGGACACGGGTCTCGAGAGTGGGACACGGGTCCTGAGTGTGGGACAGGGATCCCGAGTGCAGAACATGGGTCCTGAGTGCGGGACACGGGTCCCAATTGTGGAGCACGTGTCCCGAGAGCAGAACATGAATCCCGAGTGCAGGACACGGATCCTGAGTGCGGGACAGGGATCTCGAGGGCAGGACACGGGTCCCGAGTGCGGGACAGGGGTCCCGAGTGCAGGACACGGGTCCCGAGTGCGGGACAGGGGTCCCGAGTGCAGGACACGAGTCTCAAGAGCGGGACAGGGGTCCCGAGTGTGGGACACGGGTCCCGAGTGTAGGACATGGGTCCTGAGTGTGGGACATGGGTCATGAGTGCGGGACACTGGTCCCGAGAGCGGAACACGGGTCCTGAGTGCGGGACACAGGTCTCGAGTGCGGGACACGGGTCTCGAGTGCCGATCCTGAGTGCGGGACACGGGTCCCGGGTGCGGGACAGGGATGCGCGGCCGTGGAAGCGGTGATGAGGCTCTCCGGGGGCTGTAGATGCCCCTGGCTCACCCCGGGGCTGGAAGGATGAGGTGGGCACTGCCACGTTCCCTGCCCAGCCCCCGGGAGCTGCGAGGGCTGCCTGCAATCCCTGCTGCAGCCTTCCCCTGCCCACATCTGCATCGCTTCTCCCCTGCCACGGAGATGTCCCTTCACCCTCTAGGTGTCCCACTTGAATTTCACATCTGAAAGGTTGTGTCTGGCTGTAAAAAAACAAATAATGCTGAGGTTTAGAACCGAGGGCAGTAAATTCTGATTTATGTCCTTACAGGGAGGAGTTTTATTTAGTAGAATGGACAATGTTTATCACTACGGTGCTAAAAGCATAGGGGTGCCCCTCTCCTAAAAGCATCAGGGTTCTCCTCTCCTGAACAGATTTGCTTTTTGGCACAGGTTTTATTTACTAGCGAGTCAGGATTTGAGCAGCAGCAGGAGGGAATGATCTCGTGGCACTTTAAAGCGGGGCTGCTGGAGTCTCTTCCTGCTCCTCCACTGAATCGCTCCGTGCCCTTGCGTAAATCATTTAACACGTGTGCTCTCACTTCCTAGATGGAAAATGAGGTGGATACTTTCCGCTTCTCCTTGGCACTTCAGATCTGCTGCTTGGCAGCTGCGAGGGCTTTGTGGTGATAAAGCTGGGAATTTGACCCTCGGATGTGTCAGCACCCCCAGGCAGGGCCGGGATGAGGCTCCCCCCGGGCTGTGCTGATCTGAGATGTGGGGCTGGGCTGTTGGTGGACATCAGGCTGGAGACACGAGCTGTTCCCACTGGATCTGTCTCTGTCTCTGCTGGGGGGTGTGGGTCAAAGAGCAAGAGCATGGGATTTATTCTCTGCTGGCAGTGCCCATTCCTCAGGCATTGAAGGCATTGCTGGCACAGGCAGAACTTCCTCTGGAGGGATGCTGGTGCTGCCAGGGCCATGTTCACAGCTACAGCACCACTGAGCACTGGCTGATGTGCCCCTTGCCTGCCCCTCTCATCAGCAAGAGCCATCTGATCTCCTCTGTTCCCTGGGGAGAGGGAAGAGCACATAAACCTGGCCATCCCTTCCCTGCTGTTTTGTGCTGAAGTATTTAAACTTTGCCCCCTCTTTCCCTGGAAATGAGGATGGTCCTGTAGGGGTTTACCATTTCCCCCAGTTCTCCCTCCTCAACCCTGAAATATTTAGTTTTGCTTAATTGTTTTCCTTCCCCTTGTGGCTTTTCTTGGCTCTGCAGAGTGACAAGGCTGGAGCTGCCACTCCAGGAACACTCACCAAGAGGGGTCATGTTTAATTGTTCACAGATTTATCAAGAGAGAGGCAAAGCAGGCAACCTTGAGAGCAGATAAGCTGTTGGGCCATGAAGAGGGCTTCAGCACCTAAAATATTTCCCAGTTCTCCCCTTTCTGGCGTTCTTTGATCCATTCAAGTGGAGAACTGGTCAAACCTGACTTTATCTGCCTGGAAAGCCCTGGCTGATCTCTGTATTGACAGCTGCTCCTCAGGGGAGGGAGCCTGTTTGGAAAGCACCGAGGCTGGTGAGCTGTTGCTTGTTTTGGGGTGGGCTTTTTTTTCCAGAAAATATGAGAAGTTCCCGGTGGGTGGAGAGGGAAAGTGAACTATGAAATTGTGAGTCTCGTGCTCTCTGCTGAAACACACCCTGGGGAAGGCATATCCTCCATAAACAGCAGTGTTGGCCACGGACCAGGAAACCCTTCCCTCCCCGCTCCCCTCTGCAGCAGAGCCCAGGGCTGGAGGCGGTGTTTCCATCCTGAAGGGCTGCTCCTGGGTCCTGTCCTTGCACCTATTCAGCCCTTGAGACACCCACTGGACAAGCCTGTTGAGGTGCAGCTTGTCCTGCTCCAAAGGGGCTCTCTCCCCTTTGTTTGTTCCAGTACCTGGTGTTACCGGTGTTCCAGTGACTGCTGCAGTAACTGGCATTACTGGTGTTGCAGTAACTGCTTGCTACAGTAACTGGTGTTACTGGTGTTCTTGTGACTGTTTGCTGCAGTAACTGGTCGTACTGGTGTTCCAGTGATTGCTGCAGTGACTGGCATTACTGGTGTTGCAGTGACTGCTGCAGTACCTGGTGTTACTGGTGTTCCAGTGACTGTCTGCTGCAGTAACTGGTGTTACTGGTGTTCCAGTGATTGCTGCAGTGACTGGTGTTACTGGTGTTCCAGTGACTGTCTGCTGCAATAACTGGTGTTACTGGTGTTCCAGTGACTGATGCTGTAACTGGTGTTACTGGTGTTCCAGTGATTGCTGCAGTGACTGGTGTTACTGGTGTTGCAGTGACTGCTGCAGTACCTGGTGTTACTGGTGTTGCAGTGACTCTTTGCTGCAGTAACTGATGTTACTGGTGTTCCAGTGACTGCTGCAGTAACTGGTGTTACTGGTGTTCCAGTAACTGGTGTTACTGGTGTTCCAGTAACTGCCGCAGTAACTGGTGTTACTGGTGTTCCAGTGACTGGTGTTACTGGTGTTCCAGTGATTGCTGCAGTGACTGGTGTCACTGGTGGTACTGGGCTCTGTGCTCAGGCGCTGTGCTGGCTGTGCTGTCAGGCCATGGAGGATGCTGTCAAATATCACGTGATGCCCTGAGCACTGATGGAGCTGTGTGCTTTGGATCCTGCTCCTGGCCTTGCCCCAAAATGACACAGCAGGAGGTTGTGTCAAGGCACTGCTCTTGTCTTGCTGTGGGCACACCTGTGCAGCAGGGCTGTGCAGCAGCTGGGGTGCTCAAACTGCTCTCCATCTCATGGCTGATCCCCAGATGGGGTAAGACCCACCTCTGGTGTCCTCTGCTCACCTCTGCTGCAGCTCCACAGCTCCCTCTTCATCTCAAGACTGCTCAGAGCGTGGCTCTTTGTCTGCAGCTAGAGAGGAAACTTTATCTTGCCCTGCACAAGGGCAGAAGTTGACAAGGAGTGGAGGAAGAGGATATTTGACAGTGGGTAATGCAGAGCTGGTTTGTTCATGGGGGGTTGAAGAGCTGCCAGAGAGCTGTGGGAGTCACACAAGTGCTGCAGGCCTGCAGGAAGAAAAGGTATTTTGGAGGAAAGGGCCTCAGAGGCAGCAGGAGGGGCATCAGGAGGGTTTGAGCAGCAAGGGTGGGGTCTCAGCCTGAGCTCTCCCTCTCTTGGCTCCTTGCCTTCCTCCCCCTCCTCTCTCTGTGTGCAGTTCCCCAGTGCAGGCCAACAGAGACCTGAGCCCTGCTCTGCCTCTGGCAAAGCTCAGGTTTGCCTGCTCACTCAAGATTTGCTCCTCTGCCAGAGCCTGTGTGTGCTCCATCCCTGGAAGTGTCCAAGGCCAGGTTGGACAGGGCTTGGGATAGTGGAAGGTGTCCCTGCCCATGGCAGAGGGGCTGAAACAAGATGATCTTTAAGGTCCCTTCAACCCAAACCATTTTGTGATTCTCTGGTAACAAGAAAAGGTTTATTTTGCTGCTTGTTGCTCACAGAGAGATGTGAATCCAAACAACGGGCTGGCAGCAGGGCTCCCATTTTTCTGCACTGAAGGATTCACCCTACAGCACTAATTATCCATCAAACCTGAGCATCTAGTCCTTTTCTTGGCCAGCTCCCTCTCGTACAGGGCTGCAGGTTGTTCTGGTTGCTGTCAGTGCTCTCTTTCTGCTGGGAGCCCCTCTGTGCCCCAGCAGCAGTGAACATTGCCCAGCATAAATCATGGGAAATCCGGTTCTGTGTTGGACACACTGTTCAAAGGCACCTTGGCAGTGACAGGACCTTGTGCTGACAGATTTCCCCATGAAGTAAAAAGTTGTAGCTGTTGACGTAGGAGTTCATCTGAAGTGTCAGCTTTTCCTGTCAAACTCCACTGTGCTGGCTTCCAACCCAGTGTGAACCCAAGGATAGCTCCAGGGGGCAGAGGTTGCCTGAACTTTGGCAGAAGTTCATGTTGTGTTTTGAGCTGAAATTCAGGTTGCTGCTTCTCCCTGCATCCTTTCAGGTGGTGATGCACAATCTTCGTGCAGCTGGGAAGGACCAGCAGGGGCAGGACTGCTCCCTAATTGCCTCTGGCCATCTGGGAGAAGCTGAGTTAATTGAACTGTCTCATGCTTCCTTCTCTGCTTAAATATTAAACAGGAATTGCATTGAACTGTGGAGGTCAGCAGTGTCCAGGGATGTGTAGAGTGTGGTAATCTGGGTGAGGATGGTGAAGATGAGGTGTGGAGGCATCGCCTCGATCTGAAACCCAGGTAATTCTGCCATTCCCACCTCTGCCTGTACGAGGTACTCAGCTCCCAGTGATTCTCACATGTTTCCCTCCAGGTTCTTTAGATGCTGACTCCCAGGTGCTCTTCATTGCTTTTGGATGGGGTTAGTACTTTTCTCATTGTTACAAAACTTAATTAACATCAGGAGCTGCCAATATTTGTAAAGCTGCTTTCCAAGGCAGACTGCTGCTCACAAATGAGATTTTCTTTTTTTCAAGCAGATATGTCAGATCCATCATCAAAAACAACCCATCAAAAACATTCCCTTCATAACCCTCTCATTGGTATTGCATGGACTTAAGCAATAAAGCCAGGCTGGTTTTCAGTCCTGTTACTGGCTTGGAAAGCAAGCTGGCTTTAAAAAAATCAAAGAGAAACCAACAACAAGGAGCAAACCTGGTGTTTTCCAGCAGAGATGCAGAATTGGCTCTGTGGGGAGCTGCTCTCTCTCAGGAAGCGCTGGAAGTGGCCACTTGGATTTAATACAGTGCTCATCAGCTGCATCTGCCATGAACCAGAACATCTTGCATTGCAAGGACTTCACTATTTTCCATTAAATAGGAAGCTGCCCTTTTACTATTCTGAGTTAAGGGCAGAGATCTGGGCTGACGTGGCTGTCAGAGCTCCACCAGCTCCACAGCTGAGCGCGTATTCCCGGGCAATCCTGCTGCGCTCGGCGTTTTCCGAGGGTTACATAAACATCCTTCCTTCATATCCGAGCCTGGGACATGCAATCTGCAAACTGCTGACAGTCCCTTGCAAGAGGCTGAGCTGCCCCAGAAGCTTTGGCAGCTCCGTGAGTGTGGGAACCCTAAAAATCCCCTCAGGGACACTTCCAGGCTTTGCCCTGGAAGAATGTACCATGGAGTTTCCTTGCCTAGGCTGAGAGAGGACTTCCCCAGTGGTGCCCTGCAGAACTACTGCCGATCATCCTGGATTGCTTCCCCTGCTGGCTCCTTGGCCCTGCCCTCCCAATTGTTCATCCCTCACCCCCCACAGGTTTGCTGCCCCTTGCTCTGCCTCTGTACCGCCCCTGTGCCCTCAGACCATTGGTTCCTGACCCCATACTGAAGCCAGGGCAGACCACACAGTCCAGATCTTCTGTCCGTGATCCCTTGGGCACGCTGGAATAAACCGTGCTGGAAAATATCACACAGGAGGCCCTTCCTGCCTTTCCTCTGCTGAGGTGTGTGTGTGTGTGTGTGCATGGACTGGAATGGCCGTTCCTGCGGCCTGCTCGGAGCGGCTGCTGAAGGAGATGCTTTGAGTAGGAGCAGCATTTTGCAATCCTGCAATTTTACAATCCTACAATAATAATTTATGTTGTTATAAGTGAGGCTGGGAGGGAATGGGATCCACGTCGGGCAGGGCAAGGCCGTGGGGATCCCTCTGTGGGGTGTGAGGTGGTGTCAGGCCATCCCAGTGCCCGCTGCTGCTGGAGATTTTGGGAGCTGACCCACACACAGTGAGGCCAGCAGGGTCATCTTCAGGAGTTTGGATTTGCCTGTGTGGCTCCACCTGAGCGTGTCACCTCCCTGTGCCTCCCCAGTGCCTTCCTGCAGATGTGACTTCCCAGCAGTTCGGGATGCTGCACTCCTGCTCCAGCACAATCAGGTTTTCTCTCCCAAGGAAGGCGTAGGAGTGGAGATTTATCTCCGAACTGGCAGGCAGAGGAGGATGCCACACCTCTGGGAGCTTCTGGGGCTGGGTGGAGCGGGAAGGTGGAGCAGCAGGACGTGGGCTTTGAGGAGCTGCACTTCCTCGGCTTGCCCTGAAGCCGGGGCACTCTGAGATTTCCAGCTCCCTCGGGGAAGGAGAGTAGCAATAAATCTGGATCATTTGTGGCAGGGCCTGGCCCTTTGGGTGATTTCTGACACTCTGTGCCTTTCTGACAGCACATGCAGCAACAGGCTGTGATCCACAGGGGTTTCACAGCTGAGGCAGTGCTCACTGTGAGTGGGCTTGGCTGCAAGGAGCTCCCAGCCCTGGGTGTGAGGGTCAAAGGAAGCAAAGGCACAGTAAGCACGTAGTGGAGTCCTTTCACTGCCAGGCTGGAAGATTTTGTTGTCCTCCAAACTGGGGTCTGGGTAGCTTGATGGCTGTTCCTGTGGGATCTTCCAATGCTGCTCCAGGAGAGTTGCAGGAGACACACCAAAGGGATATCCTGTAAGTGCTGAAAATCTGCTGGGTCTGGAAATTCGTGCTCGTGTGACTGGTACGGGCTGGGGGAGCCCCTATGATGGAGGAACGATACAGACATCCAGTCTGCCTTTGGGTGAGGTTGAAAGACAGGGTTATCATCAGGTAGAAGATCAGGAGTGGTGATAAGATGCAAAGAGGTCCTTGTCTTTGGGGTGGGAAACTTTTCTGGAAGCTCCAGACTGTGTGGAACGCCTAGAATTGTGTCTGGGTTGGGATGTTTCTCCCTGGGAGATGCCCAGTTCATCCCCAGTAGCCATCCTTCTGTTCCATAGTGTGAACTCCAGTCAGCCCTTCCCAGGCCAAGCCCTGGCTCTGCTGCACGGGGAGAGCCTGTGGCTGATTCCTTATAAGATGAGGGGTTTATTTTATTTTATTCCTTTGTCAGAGGCTGTGGCTGTTTCCTTCTAAGGTGAGGGGTGTGTTTTCCCTTATTTCTTTGACAGCCTTCCTTGAGTTTTGCCAGCTCTTCTCTCTATCAGCCTGCAAGACCTAGAAGGAAATCACTGCCTTCAAAATGCTTTTTAAATGCCTAATTCAGGAAAATAAAGAGAATTGTTTGAGAGTGCCCCTCTGCCTCTGAGCAGGCATTCCTGGGGGTGTGTGAGGGACACTGCCTGCTCCTCAGCACGGGGCTGGGGTGCCTTCACATTCTCAAAGTCTGCAAATGCTCCACACACATCTGGCACGAGGGAACTGGGCTGGACTATTTGCCTTCTTTAGCAACTGGAAACAATCCAGCCTGCCAGTTTCTGCAAAGCTCATCCTGTGGTTTGCTGGATAATACTGATCCTTGTTCAACTCCCACGCTTTAGTGCCTCGTGAGAGGGTAGGGGAGGCTTTGCAGAGCCTGTGCTGTGCTGGGATTGCAATTCACCATATTCATTGTGCCTCAAGTACTTGCTCCACAGTTGTAATGAAATGTTTATGGTGACACAGGGATGACTCTGGGATGGTGGCAGGTGCTCAGCAGGTGTGAGGGATGCAGGGTGGCAGCAGCTGAGGGGGCAGGGTGGTTTGAGCTCCAGGAATGTCTTCAGAGTGCATTTCCAGGAGTTTGATTCGTGCTGCCATTGTCTCCCCCTGCCAGGACGAGAGTTTGGTGTCTGTGTCCCCTGCAGGTGGGAGATGGCTGCAGGCAGAGCACGGCTGGCTGAGCTCAGGGACCAGGAGCTGCACAAACCTGCGTTTTCTCAAGCTATCAGCAAAGCTGCTGAGCGACACAAATCAGAGTGACAGCCACATCAAGGCAGATCTGCCAGGGATGGCACGCAGGCTTTATTCTGGGGCTACACCAACATGACCAAAGGTGAATCCAAGTGCCCCAAATCCTCAGCAGAGCGAGGATCCTCTGATCCTGTGGCTGGTGAGGCTCTTCCCTGCCCACAGAGCTGGGGCAGCTCCTCTCTGAGAGGTGCAGAGGGGACGTGGGGACAGCAAAGTTTTTGTGAGCAAGAGGAGACGTTGAGTTTTGGTGTTGAGTTTTGGTGCTGGATTGTCCCCCAGGCTCTCTGCCTGCGGGGCAGCAGGGCACAGATGTGCCCACTGGATGGGCTCTACAGGTCTCTGAGCAATATTATCCAGTTGAAGAGCAGCCTGTTTGCAGAGAGTTGGACTAGATGGCCTCCAAAGGTCCCTTCCAACCCCCACCATTCCATGATCCCACGAGAGGGCACAGAAATGGGTCTTTAAGAGTTTGTTTGAGTTTGTTTGAGGTGAGCCCCACCAAAGCTGCTCACACAGGAGCTTTTCCCCACCTCTGACGTGAGGGTGCTGAGGCTGCTGCACACCCCTGGCCTCCACCTGTGTGTCAAACCCTGAGGAAGGCGTTTGATTAGGACAGGGTGGAGGTTTCACAGGACAGCACAGAGCAGGGAGGGGTTTGTGAGCGAGCCCTGTGGCTCTGCTGCACTCCTGCCTCGCTCACATCCCTGCCTGTGTCCCAGACAGATGAGGTGAGCAGGTTTTGGCATGGCTGTGGCTGGCAGCAGGCACAGATCATGGATTGAACATGTGCCTGGCAAGAAAGGGGCTTTCTTGAGGCAGACAGAGGCCTGCTGTTGCTGTGCAGCCCCGCTCCTCCCAGCCCCATGCTAACAGCATTATCAATGTGTTTATACGAAGCTTGGCTGCAAAATGCCTCATCGGCCTCCAGTTTTTTCAAGAGAGCTCGTAGCTTTGCTAAATACTCCTTTTATTGTGCTGCCAGAGGCTCTCCCAGAGGCCAGTAAAGGAGGTGGCCTGTTTGGCCACAGTCGTATCTGGACCGGAGATTGAATTCCCTCATGTCTTAAATCTGTCTCCAGAATGGCAAGCGACCAAGTGGGCATCTCCTTCTCCAACTAATTGGCTGTTTATGTGCAAATTGGCCTCTGGCTGCTTCCACGAGGCCTGGCTCACCAGAGCTGCACCAGAGCAAACTCCTACAGAGCTCGCTGAGTGCCTGGGCTGTGCAGGGGGTGGTGACAACGGGGACAGCTCAGCCCTGCTCCTGCCCGGGGTCACCATGGCTGGCTCTGAGCGAGTGCCCGGGGCTGCTCCGGGCTGTTAGCACTTGTCTGCAGTGCAGGGATTGCTGTCTGGCCTCCAGCTGGCAGGAGATGCTTTCCCAAGCTACAAGCAGTTGCTGTGGAGAAGGTTTGTTTGGAAAGCACCTCCCCAGGCAGAGCAGAGCAGAGCAGAGGAGATGCCCCTGGTTGGGATGTGCACACCTGTGCCTGGAGCTGCTGGGCACAGTGTCCGTGCGGTGGTTAAGGTCCTTCTTGCAGGAGGGTGCTCCCCAGGGCCCCCGGCGCTGGAAGGAGGCAGCAGGGCAGTTTTGTTTGTCTCTCAGGAATGTCATCTGGCTGTTGAACCAACCAAACCAGGGGTTCTGTGGTGCAGGGTTTTTTTCTGGAGGTGTGAGGAGAAGGAAGGTATTCAGGGACAGAGCCCAGGTCTGGCAGTCTATTCCCTTGTGTCAAGGTAAACCTGGCTGTGTTGGTCTGGCTGTGATTACTTGTCTGGGAATAACAACATCCCCTGAGTTTATAGACACTGCCAGTCCCTGCTGAACGAGAAAGGCTGATGCTTAATGCATCCAGCTCTTCCCTCCTGTCATTCCTTTATAAGGAAAAACATTTCAGATTTAGTTTCTACCTTATTTTAACTTCTCGTAAAAGAGGGCAGTTTAATTCTTTTGGTGGAACATCAAGTCCAATACTCCCTGAGCTGGTGTGGTTATTATGGGCACTTGGTAAGATGAAGTAATAAAAAAACCCAGCATGGTAATGCTGAATTATCAGAGGGGGAGTGAGTGATGGGGTGGCCAGTGGTGCCTGCAGTCTGGAGATGGCAGAAGAGATAAAACACGACCTGCTTGTGGCATGGCTGGGTGTGATGGCACTGAGCACATCTCCGTGGAAAGGAGAATTTGCTCTGTTCCCCTTCCCCTGCTGGGCTCGGCCACGGGGGTTTAAGGGCACATAGGACAGAGCCCAGCCCTGGCTGTCACTGCAAAGGAGCAGGGCCAGCTCTGCTCCTTCAGGACATTGGAACTCTGCTGTGCTCCTTAGAAACACGAGTGTCAGAGCTGATAGCCCAGCAGCCTGCACCCTGTGCCACTGCCCCAGGCAGGGCTGGGGCAGCTCAGGTGCTGAGCTCTGCCCTGCTCCAGACCCCAAACTCAGCCCATCCCCAGGGTTTTACTGCCTGCTGGGGGGTTGCCAGTGGAGAGTTTCTCTCCCCTTGCATTGCTTGCTGGAAATCTCCCCCTCTCCCTCCTGGCTTGGTGCCCTCTCTCCGTGCCTGCTGCTCTGCCCCCAGTGTGCTCACGGGCCTCTTTCCCATTTAGGGAAACGCTGGATGGCCCCTGCTTTTGGCCTGCTTGCAGCACATCTCCCAGTTGATTTTTTTCTATTTTTTCCAATCCTCTTTGTCTCAGGAGGCTGAAATCCCCGGCGTCCAGCCATGTGTGCCAGCTGTGGCTCTTGGGAAGCTGCACTGGGGCAGGTTGGAGGGGGAAGCCCAGGTGCTGCCCTGCTCAGGGTGTTTGACTGTCTGTTCCAGCACACAGGGTGAGCCTGGGGGGGTGGTGACAGCATCAGTTCTCTCCCTCAGCAGTGATTTAATCTCAGCAGGAACACGTGCCCTGCAGCAGGGAAGCCTCAGGCAGGGTCTGGGGCAGGCAGCAGGGCTGAGCAGGGGAAAGGGAGAGGAAGCTGAGGGAAATTCCCCTAAAAACATTGACTCATTGCTTTTTTTTTTTTTTTTAACTCCAGATTTAAATGAGCTGTGAAACTTCTGCATCTGTAGAAGATGCTGAGTAGGCAGTGCTGGGTATCTGCAAGATGGGTTGGGTAACAGAAGCTGGTGTGCTGTGGGAGGCCTGGTACAGGGGGCTCTGCCATTCCCCTTGCCATGCTTTTCCAGCAGGAGAGGCAGCTGGAGGCTGAGCTCCCTGTGTTTGGGGTAGATCCCTTGAACTCACAGCTCAGGGTTGTTTCTTTAGTGGTGCCCAACAGAGTTTGGTTCCATCCATCACTGGATCCTGCTGGGATTATCCTGAGGGATCTGGTTAGTGGGAATTACCTTGGATGTGGTTGGGATTATCCTGGGATCTGGTCAGTGAGAGTTACCTTGGATCCGGTTATGGGAGTTACCTTGGATATGTCTGGGATTATCCTGGGATCTGGTCAGTGAGAGTTACCTTGGATGTGTCTGGGATTATCCTGGGATCTGGTCAGTGGGAGATACCCTGGATGTGTGGGAGATACCCTGGATGTGTTTTGTGCAAGTCCAAGAGGGCAATAATAGACTTTCCAAGAGGATGGTTAATGAGAGGTAACAGCCAAGGCAGACCCTGCCTGTGCTGAGGGTCCCCAGGGTTCATCTCTTTCCCATTTGCACTCCTTGAGCTCAGCAGTTTAACTCCTCCAATCCTGCCTAATTTTATGTGTGCCCATGTTAGGCTTTCCAAGCTCTCCCAGGCAGCAGTGGTGGAGCTGAGGGCGTTTCCCCTGGCCAGACCATTGCAGGGCATCCCCATTCCCATCTGCATGGAGACACCCCATGGACTCTGACAGCGATTCCTGTCCACTTGTGCACCTTTCCCAGCCCTGGGTGGTGGGACTGGAGCAAAGGGAAGCTGCCAGAGGTGCTGGGTGCTGTGTGGGTGCTGGTGATCACACCTCAGCATCCCCACTGGTGCTTTTGCTGCTGTCTGCCAAGCCCTTTAAAAGGAAAGGAAAATTTTGTTCATTCTTCCTCTCCTTCCTCTCCCCCTGCCCTCGTGTCCTCCTCCTGCTGTGCAGTGAGCTCCCACACTGTGGCCATGCTGCCCAGAGGAAGCTGAGTGGGTGTGGGGCTGCAGCTCCATCTGGGAATTGTTCTTATCAAACTGCTTTATGTCAAAAAGGAATAATAATAATAATAATAAAACCTTTGATGGTAGGCAGGGAGATCAGGAGGTACAGCTGCTCCTGAGGCCTGACCTGCAGCTTGTGGTGCTTCCTGAGCCTTTACAGGGAGTTTTAGGGTCTTTATGCTGCAGCAGATTTTGCTGCGTGCCTGAAATATCTCAGAGGAGCAGGGAGAAACAACTGGGGGCTGGCGCAGGGAGCACGAGCTGCTGGAAATGGCTCTCTGAGAAGCAGGGGAGAAGCACAAGAAAAGCAACTTTCCTGCCACGAGGCTGGTATATTTATGACTGGAAAGTTTCGGGTCAGAAAGGTCGTGAGCAGGCGGCTGAGGGAGCAGCAGGGGCTGCAATTCCCCAGCTCACACCCTGCAGTGGGGCTGGGAGGGTCCCGTGGGGGTCTGGTGGCCACATGGGATAGGAGAGGGGTGAAGGACAGTGCCCAGGGCAGTGTGGGGGGTGTGGGGGAGGCAGGATGGTGTGGGGTTTGTACCCCTGGGGCTGTGGGGCTGGGCTGTGCCGGCCTCCTGCCCTGGCTGTGCGGGGATGGAGTTTCCAGCCCTGCCTCGGACACCACGTGAAAATGAGACATGCACATCTGGAAGTGGAGTGCACGCATGCAGCGCTGCCAGTTTATTTATTCCTGCAAATTCTCCCTAATTAGGGGCTGCTGGGAAGTCAGCAGTGCTGGAAATGGCCTTTTTCCAAGGGATTCAATGTCCTGACTGACCCTCTCCTTCTCCTGCCCCCTGCAAGTACCAGAAGGGTGCAAGCAGTGAAAAGCTGTTCTCTACCCCAAGGCCCAGGCACTGCAATTCCCTCTGGAGTCAACCACGCAGGAAGGTTTTCCAAAGGAAACATGCTGAGCCCTGTGTGTGTTAAACTCATTAAGGATGAGCAAGGTTTCTGAAGCCTCTTGTTTCTATTAAAACATCTGTGCTGTCATGAGACACTGAGTTCTGTGCCTGTTTGGCCTTAATCTTAAAAAGCAGTAATTAATAATTAATTTTTTTAAGAAAAATAATTAAGGTAATTAAGTCAGTTTTCTGCTTGGATCCTAAATTGCACCTCCCAGGTTCTTAGAAAAGCCTGACCTGAAACCGAGAAGAGCAAGAGCTCGAGACTGAGTTTGTTTTAACTGCCTGAGGTTCAGGCAGATGCAGTTCCTGATCCTCTTTCCATTTCCTTCCTCTGCAAGTGTCCCCTGCTGTTTAATCAACACCAGGGAGCTGTGCTTCCCTTCCCTCCCCTTTTCCCCTCCCAGCCACGTGGGCTGCCAGCCCGCTCCCCCAGTGGCGTGGGGACACCACAGCTGTCCCNAAAAGTCCCCATTGTGGGCCAAGGGTGGTTGGTTATTGGGTTAAAAGTAAAAATAATTTAGGTGTCATTTCTTAATTGGACAGTTTATCCTTAAAAGGCTTTGTAGAGACAGATATACTCCATTTTTACTTTGTTGGTTAGAAGTGCTCATGGCTTGTGAGACTGTAATATAGACAAGATTTAAAAAACATCTGAGTCCGAACACAAAATATGGAATTGAGCACTTAATCCCAACTCTGGCAGAAAAGAAGATACAAAGCAGCACTCCCGGAGCCCAGGGTGGCTGGGATGATGTGCCTGGCCCAGGCTCGGGGCAGCATTTCCCTTTCCAGGCTCTCAGCACACACAATAGCAGGAATCACTGCCTTGGCATGAAATGCTTCGAGCTGGGCATTCCATTCACCGCGACTGCAGTGAGCTCTGTGCCCGCAGATCTGCAGGTTAATGAGCTGATGGATTGCTCCTTGGAGGGGATGAGGCTCAGAGTCCATGGGAGGGTGTTGGAGGGGCAGAGCTGTGCCCCCCAGCCCAGCCATGTGCCCCTGGAGCCCAGCACAGAGGGTGCTGACCCACAGCATCCCTCCTGCAGGCAAGGAGTGGGATCAGCTCCCTGGCTCGAATCCCACCTTAGCACTGGGGTAGCTCTGGGCGATGTGCCTGGCCCAGGCTCAGGTGTTTGGGACCATCAGGGAGGAGCACAGTGGGACCAGGACAGATCCAGCTCTGTTTCCAGGTTAGGAGGGTGAGGGGAGGGATGTTGGTGCTCCCCTCATGCTGCTCAGTGTAACCACACGTGATGCATCCCTTGTTCTGTGCTGGTACCTCCTCTGTGTGCTGATTGAATGGGGTTAACCCTGACAGGAAGGCAAGCCTTGATCTTCATAGCTCTGTCCCTGCTCAGAACAGGAGAAGGGGCTGTGGTTGCCTGTGCTTGTTCCTCACCCATCCAGCTCCCCTGGGGCATCTCAGCTCCAGGCTGTCCCAGAATACCAAGTTTCCTCTGTGCCCTGTTTTACACCGAATATCTGAGAAGCTGTAGGAAGCTTCTCCTTCCTCGCGTCATATTTAATTTTGTACGAGCAGAAACCTCCTTGGCCTTTTGGTGCCTTGATTTCACATCAGTCTATTTACACCTTATCCCTTCAAAATCTTCTCAGTTCCTCTCTTATCGATCTCTTTGTACCATAACCATATTTGGGGTTGGATTGGGGTTTTTTTGTTCCCTTGGTAACAGTGATTTTTGCCCACAGCAGCTCTTCCCTGAGGTGCCCCTGTCGGGTGTGACTGATGCTGGGTAGCTAGGATGACTTGTGATAGAGCTCCAGTGGTTTCTGCTTTGCTGCTAAAAGTCTCTCATTTAATAAATTTTAGGAGTTACTCGCTTCAATTTTGTGACATTGGTGCCTTGTGGTCATGCTGGGCCCTACTGCAGCAATGAACTTGTGCTGAGGCTCTTTCCATGAGCAAAGACTTTATTAAAAGCCCTTTAAGTGCTGCCCTTCTGCCATTCTTCCAGATTTTGTCCTTTTCCTGTTACCCAGTCTTTCAAAGTTACCTGACCCTGGCTCTGTGGCAGTAATGGATGAGATCCGGCAGCATTTTCTTAAAAAAACCCACAAAACAACAAAAAACCAATAAAACAAAACGAAAAACCAAACCAACAAACAAAAAACCCCAGTTCATTACCCAGAGATCTCAAATTAGCAAACCTATTTTGGATTATTTCAGTTTTTCCCATGCTCTGGGTTTCCTTGTGGAGGAAGGGAAGTGTGACTAGCACTGAAGTGCGTCTGTCCTCCCTGTGTTTCCTACCCTTCGGAAGCAGGAAGGTCCTGGAGCCTTGGGAAGGAGCCTCTTTTTGTGACAATTCCTGCGTCATCAGGGCTGGATTCACGCCGTCATCCACACGGAACCATGGGCGGAGGGGATGGGAACCATGCCTGGCTTCCCTTCCGGAGTCCCCTCGTCCCCAGGCAGTGACAGCAGCACTTCCCAAGGACTGAGGGCTCCCAGCACTGCTCCCTTCCCATCCAGCTCTGCCCTGATGACTGCCAGCTCCCTGACTGTGAGTGACAGCTGCTCCGTGCCTCAGTTTCCCCACCTGTCACGTGGAGATGACTGCAGCTCTTGCAGGTGGGTTTGGAGGCAGAGATGGATTTGGGGCAGAGGCAGCGCAGGGACTCAGAGCTGCCAGGAGCAGAGGGGAAGGCAGTGGCAGCAGCCTTTATTTGTGGCTTGGAGAGATGTAGCATCATGTTCTGCATGTTCCTGAGAGTGACCAGGGCCTCGGGGCCCAGAGCACTGTGCTGATAAAGGGCTGATGATGAAGGTGAGGAGACGAGGTGGGATTTGGAAATCCCAGTGCTGTTTATTGTCTGCATCGTGGGTACAGCCTCCAATGTGTTCCAGGGACGAGATCCCAAATGGGGCCAAGGATCCAGAGTTATATACCAGACAAAGGGGTGGTCTTGAGGGTCAGGGTCCAATAGGGATGGGGGAAAATGGTGCAAAAGGGTGGCCAGGAACCAGAGGGACTAATGGGATCATATGGGTACTGCAGCAAAAATAACCCAACGGGGTCCAAGGGAAGGAAGAACATTCTGGGAGGGTGCATATATGCTGAATGAGGCTGAACAGGGTGACATAAACTCAACAAACCAATAGAACAACGAAACCTAAGAAATATAAACATGTGGCTGCAAAGGCCCATGGGTGGAAAGTTTTTCTCACCCTAATCTAAAAGGGTATCTCAGGCCCCTGGGCTTCCATAGAGAGAAGGGCTGTGACTCACCATTCCTTCACCTTTCAAATCCGCCTCGTCTGGGTGATTACAAATGTGTCTCTCCCTGTGACCCTGCGTTGGTGCTGCTGAGGGGATGGTGCAGCCAGAGCTGCCCGGTGCTGAGCTGGAAGTGATGCCCTGAGCACACTGGGGTTGGTGTCTCACGATGCCCTGAGCACACTGGTATTGGTGTCTCACGATGCCCTGAGCACACTGGTGTTGGTGTCTCATGATGCCCTGAGCACACTGGGGTTGGTGTCTCACGCTGCCCTGAGCACACTGGGGTTGGTGTCTCACGATGCAAGTGCCTCCACCCATCCCCTGCACCTTCCCATAAAGGCTGGGAAGGAGGTTTCACCTGGGATCAGCAGGGAAAAGTATTTGGGCTCCCAAAGAAACATTGAGTGGTTAATAATAATGATATTTAGCTGCTCCTACATAGTAATTTTGGTCTGTAAGCCTCAAAGTATTTGGTGGAAGAGGCCATAGTCAGTAAAGGGTTTTGTTTTCTAATTAAAATACGAAGAGGAAGGGGAAGATCCTGTGGATGAATTGCCCACTTTTGTGTAGGAGACACTTAAAGGCTCAGGTAGCCACAATGACTCATGGCTAACCCAGCCTGACGCTCATGACTGCAGCAGATTGAGAGCCCGATAAGAGCTGCCGGCTTCAGAAAAACCTTGACTTGTGGGAGGAAGAAAATCTGCCTGAAAAACTGCATTCTTAGCAGCCTGCAAAGGAAAGTGCACAGAGCTGTTTGAAATGGGTTTGGATAGGAAAGTCGCTTTTCTGCTTTAGCCTGTTAAAGGATCTTCTAAAGCTGATACCTGCTGTCTCCTTCTTTGGTTGGGTTTTTTCTTTTATGATTTTTTTTCTCCTTGAAGTGACTTTCTGTGTCTGGTTGCTTTGTCCCATGCCAGGACAGAGGCTGTGACCAGCACTGCCTGCTTCTGGAGGAGTTTGAGCTGAGATCTGGAGCTGCTGCAGGGCAGGAGAGCCCAGAGGTGAAACACCCAGAGAAAAAGGGTTAAAGTTTCTTGCATCTGCCAGCTCTTGTGGCATCAATCCATTTTTAGCTCGGTGCCTGTAACTGAGTGATCAGCAGATTTTACAGACTGCCTTTCTGGGGGCAGGAAATCACTTCTAGGCCAATGAAACAACTTTGCAGGAAGTTTCTTGCTCATCTGAAGAGCAGAGTGATGGTGAAGGAGAAAGGGCTGGGCAGTCACTGGTGGCCTGGCGTAGCAAGGAAACAAGAAATATTTCTACTGTAATGTAACACAGCAAGGAAAATATTTACCTAAAATTCTCCTGCAGCCAGTGCTTTGGGAACAGGAATTTTATCTTGAGCTGCAGTTGCTGTGTAGAGGATCCCAAAGGTCTTGTCAAAGCAGGAGCTTGAGGTGAGGCTTCTGGTGCAGTAAAAACATGAGTGAGAGCCTCGGTTGTGTGAGCAAGGGGAGCAGCAAGTGACAGAAGAGATGTGATCTGCTCTTGAAAGGGAGTTCTTTCTCTTTAAAGATAAAAATTGAAATGTAATTACAAACACCTGTCATATATCCAGAGAAAGTTGCAGGAAAGTTGGATAAGTGACTGAAGAAAATCCCTGCAATAAGGACAGGAGCAGAACCTGATTATTTTATCAAAGGCAGTGTAGGTGATGTGATCACTGTGGGAGATCTTTCAGCAAGAAGTCTCAGGGTCCTCAATCTCCTCCATCTACCTGGAAAGAGCAAAGCAGGGGCTGGGCCAAAACTGCATTTGGCTGAGCAGTACAACACACACCATGCTGACAGGGAACCCCAAAAACCAGTTCCAGGGGAGGAGGCATCTCCATCCCTCTGAGAACCCTCAGCTTCCCAGGGTTGCCTGCCTTTCAAGAAGAAAGATTTAGCTAAACATGAGCTTTTGGGTTGGGGGTGCAGGTAGAATACCAGGTGGGGTTTGATTATGTGCAGCTTGGTCAAGGGGATGATTTTTCTGGTCTGATGCTCTTGTAAAGCTGTGCTTCTGACATGGCTCAGATAAAAGGGCAAGAAAGTCTCCAAGAGAGAGAAGGATGGGCTTATCTCCCTGGAGGAAACTTGCTCCTCTTCTACTGACAGGCTTGGGGTATGTGCTGTGGGGTGAGCTGTTTACATACCTTGCTGCTTAAAATATTTACTGTTAGAGCTCTGGATATTCTTGTTACTCTTTAGTTGCTGTAATTTTCCATCTTTCTCTCCCCCTCTCAGTGCCTTAGGTGCACATGGGTGCAATATGACCCAGCTGGTTTTAATGAAAAGGAACTCCTACTTCTAGCCCGGATATTTTATTTCACACTTCTCGGGGCTCTCCTCTTGGCTGCTTGATTTGCTAAGCTTTTATTAGATCCAGGATGATTGCCTTTGCTTGGGAAAGGCAGAGTGACCCAGGGAGCTGGGACTGACCCAAACTGCCTCAACCTCTTCTGCTGAAGTGCTTTGGGCTCCTTGACCAGCTCCACGAGGCCAGCAGACGTCATTGTGACGCTCCCTACCACAGTCTTTCAGGAATGTTTTGGGGTTTTTTTCTAGTGGTTTACTTCTTCTTGCCTCCTGTTGACCTCAAAAATGTGGTCCCCATCACAGCATCACACCAACCCCTGTGTGACCTAGTTCAGAATGCCACCAAACTCCAAGCAGGGGCTCTCACCTTGAATCTTATGCGGTCTGCAAGGGGGGTAGATTCTGAACATCAAAAAAAATGCTTGGTCCTTCCTCAGATTCCTCTTCTAAAATCTTCTTTACAATAAGGATTTTTCGTTTGTCGTGCTTAGTTCATTTTTTTTCCCTGCTTTGAACCCATTCTACAAGTTTGTGATGAGGGTGTAGTCAGGGTGTTTGATTTTGTAAAAGCCTAATGCAGGTTCTGTTCTTCCAGTGAGCGAATCATCCATGGCTTTTAACCAAGTGGGACTTTTTCCTCGCTCAGTAACAAAGTTAATTATTGACAGCTACATTTTTACCTGCTGGAAATGGATTGGGATGTGACCTGCACAGGAGCGCTTGGGAGGAGAAAAATAAAGACACTTTCTTTCAAAAATGAATGCCAGTGACGCTGGTCAGCACTGTGGCAGCTGTGGTGGGGACAGCAGGGACCTGGCACCTGGGGGCTGAGCTCAGTGTCACAGCAGCCACAGGTGCAAGGCCATTCCTGCTCTCCTCCAAGCCACCAGGGACAGCTGATGGTGTTCAGCCAGGATGACACCAAGCAGCTTTACAGCTGCATGGAAAGGTGGTTTTGTTTTCAGTTGTGATGCAGAGAGATGCAGAGCTGTTCCTTCTTGCTCTGCTCTGCTCCGGTGGTTTCTGACACCACGAGGAGAGCAAAAAATGAAAGCGCTGAGCGCTGCTGCCTGCCAGAGGAGAGGAAACCCACTGTCCCTACCTTAAAATACCCTGCTTCTGCTGTAAAGGTGTGTTCTCGAGATTATTTAAACAGTTCTCATGTTTTCAAGTAATGCCTTTCCTTGGACAGGAGGGAAAACCTGGAGCTTGTTGAGTCTGGGAAGTTGGTGCTGTTGGTTTCATTTTCTGGTTCATGTACACTCTGGGGGAGTCCGTGGTGTTTGCAGACTTTAAATGTGTGAAATTAAAAGGGTGACATCTGTGGTGAAGCTCATACTTTCTGCAGTAACAGACGGTAACTGTACCAGTGTTTTGCATAATTTTCCTTTATGGTTCACCCAGAGGCGACTAATAAGCCCAACCCATTCATTTTTCCTTTCCTGTTGATGTGCCTGGACACATTTCAGGGGGTATCATCACTTTAAAATGATGCTATTAAAACACAGGGCGGGGAGGATGAAAAGAGGGTCAAGAGGGCAGGATCTGAATCAACAGCGGAAGGGAGAAGCATCAGATAGGGAGATGCTCAACCTGAGAGGGTGTGAGAGGAGGGAAAGGGGCGGCAGTGTCATGGAAGGGGCTGGCGTGGATGCCAGAGCTGGCCTTTTCCTCGCTGCCTCGGGCTGGAGCGGAGGGAGCTGTGGTAGCACTGAGTGCTCGGCATCGGGGCGAGTTTTGCATCCCCTGCCGCTCCTGCAGTGATGGTTTTCCAGAGCAGGCTGCAGGGATGGTTTTCCAGAGGAGGCTGCAGTGATGATTTTCCAGAGCAGGCTGCAGTGATGGTTTTCCAGAGGAGGCTGCAGTGATGGTTTTCCAGAGCAGGCTGCAGTGATGGTTTTCCAGAGCAGGCTGCAGTGATGGTTTTCCAGAGCAGGCTGCAGTGATGGTTTTCCAGAACAGGCTGCAGGGATGGTTTTCCAGAGCAGGCTGCAGTGATGGTTTTCCAGAGCAGGCTGCTTGGATTTGGCAGCCGTGGGTCAGCACAGCGCTAGCTTGATTTTCAGGAATTATAAAACGCAGCGTGGCCAAGTTGTCCCTTTCCAAACAAGGGTAAACCGAGAAGTGAAAAAGGCTCCTCAGTGCCCGAGAACATCGGGGGAGCGACCCACCCGTGTGGGGCCGGTCCCACCCTCCGTGGGGCAGCGCTCACCGCGGCTCCGTGCNCATGGCCGACCCGGCCGTCAGCGCCCACCTGGAGGGCATCATCTCCGACTTCGAAGGTGGGTGGCCCCGCGGATGGAGCGCGGGGGTTGGAAGGGGCACCCCACGGGGGGAGCGGCCGCTTTTGGGGTTCAGCCGGGAGGAGCCGCAGCCCCGGCGGAGCGGGTTGAGCCCTGCTCGGCTTCCCCCGGGCTCGGTTGTCGCAGTCCGCCCGCGCCGCTGGTGCCCCGGTGGGACCCGGGGGGGTCCTGGCCGAGGCTGGGGCGGCACCCCGCGGGTAGGGAGGGTGGAAGGAGCGGGATGCCCCAGGGCGGCATCCCCGGGGCTGTCGGTGCCTTTTGTCCGGAGAGGCTGCGCCCGGTGCTGTCTGCCAAGGCAGGGTCTTACGGGATGTTTCTCCCTTCCTGCCCTTCCCGAGTTCGTTTATGTAGTTTTTTCAGCTGAAAACACCCGCCTGACCAGACTGAAAGTCTGTAAAAAAAGCCAAGCAGAGGCCCTTCTGTTGATTCCCAGCTTTGGGGTAGCTGCGATGTGGATGACGATCCCGAGTTCCCCGTGTCCCCGTACGGGGGCTGCCTGCCCCGGAGAGCGCCGCAGTTGTCCCGTGGCAGAGCTCCAGCGGCCCGCAGCGCTGACTCGCTCGCTGCTCCAGGGTCTCCGCGCAGCCCCCTCGGCGTGCGGACCGGGGTGGCTTCTCCCCACGTCCCTGCCTCATTTCTCCTGGTGTTCTGTTTTTTTTCAGGCAAGAAAATAAGCTAGCGGGGAGCGTGCTGCTGCCAGATGGGTCTGGGAGTGAGAGACAGGCAGAAGAGCGCTGGGGGGTTGTGCCTGGAGCAGGCGATGAGAGATCGGCTCGGGGGAGCTCATCTTCCCCGAGCAGAGTTTTGGAAGAGCAGCTCCATCCCTCCGCACTCGCGCGTCCTGGCAGCGGCCCAAGCGGAGCTTTGTGCAGCGGTTTCTAGAAAAAAAAAAAAAAAAAAAAAAAAGGAAAACCGACAAAAAACCCACAAGAAATAGCGGAGATGTTGGGGCCGCGGTGAAAGCTTATCCAGGGGCTGCCTGTGCACCGCTATAGGCTGAGCCTCCACCGCCTCCTGGAGAGCCCAGCCTGGCCCTCGGGAAGCAGAGCTCTGCTGGTTTTCCTGCTGGGGAGCCGAGGAAGCTCAGGGCACTGGGGTTCCTCTTCCAGGTCAGGCAGGAAACGGGTGGCAGAGCTGGGGTCTCTGCTGTCCCTGTCATGGGGTTTAGGGGGTCACCTCCCCTATTTTCAGCCCGGTGGGCTTCCTCCGGCTGCAGCTGGCAGCGGAGGGCACAGCAGGAGGCTGGGGGAAGTCACGTCCCGAGGAAGATTGGAGCTAACAAGTGTTGGGACTAGAAAAAAAAAAAGAATCCAGAGGGTGACCCGAATCCAGCGCCCTTGGGTGCTCGGGGTTCAAGGGCGCCTTTGTGACTGTCCTTGAGGGACGCATGAGCTTCCCCACCGCAGGGCTGCGAGCGCTGATGTAATTACAGCTTCCCTCTCGCTGCCCCAATTGCATTTAAATCTCTGAAGAATGAGTAATTCCCTACTCGGATACGATGGAGGCTCTGCTCTGGGCCCCGGGGCTGCCTGTTTGGGCTGTGTGAGTTCCTTCGTGGCACCGAGCAGCTCTGTGTTGCCTTTCTTTTCAGTCTGTGGAGCACTAAACAGTTCCTGCCTGTGCAGAGGGAGAGGCTGGGGAAAGCTCCGTGCATCTGAAGCCAAAAGGTCTGGCCTTGCCCTTGAGCAGGGATCTGGGCTACTGTTTCACAATTTAATTAGCTCTCAGGGTTGCACAGCAGCTTCCCAAAAAAGCAGGCAATTAATCTCCAGCCCGAAGGGCAGGAGATGCAGTGTTCCTGTCTGCTGGGTGGGTACCTCAACCCCACACAGCCCCTGGCCAAGCAGGAAAGATCTGCCAAAAATACCGTGGGGCAGAAACACCAGGGCGTGCAGAGCTCCCTTTGTTCCCGCCAGTCACACACTGCCTGCCCTCCCCAGCCACCCTGGCTGTTCCTGCCTGTTCCCCTCGCAGCTCCCGTGCCAGTTCTCCTCCCAGCATCCCTGCCTGGTTTCTTGTCCCTGCTGTGTTGCAGCAGGCAGGGAGCTGCAGCCTTGGCTGTGGAGCTGCCGGCCTTGGTGAGCCTGAGGAGGATGCAAGGGCCCTTGGGGAGAGGGAAGCAGTACCAGGTTCTTGATTCCAGTTTAGTTTCCACATCAAAGCAACATTTGAGAAGAAAACAGAGCACAGCAGAGTGTGTTCTTGCTTGTGCCCCATGCTGTGGTGGGGATGCTCACAGTGCCCATCTTGCACCCACCAGCAGGTCCTGCAGGAGGGCACTAGAAAAGTCCAGGGGCTTCTGCCCCAGAGAAACTGTGCCTGTCCCATCCCTGGATGTGTTAAAGGTTGGATGGGGCTGTGAGCAGCCTTGTTTAGTGGAAGATGTTCTCTGCCCATGGGGTTGGAAATAGATGATTTGTAAATTCTCTTCCAACCAAACCCATTCTATGATTCTAATCCCCCTTATTTGACTGACAAAAGCTTCCTTGTCTCTAATGGGGCAGAGCATCATTAGGTCTGTGGTTTGCCAGGATTTACAGAGCGTAATAGCTCTGCCCCTGTGTTGATAGATTCTGGCAGGTTTTCAGGAGTGTGGCTGGTTCAGCCGTGGTTGCAGCAGTGCCTCCCAAGCTCACCTCTGCCTCAGAGGGGGCTGAGGGTCTCAGACACACACCCTGAGCTGCAGGGAAGGGAGGCTGCAGTGCTGAATCAACCCGGTGAGACACCTGTGCAGTGAATTAACAATCCATGCACCCCAGACCCCCCTGATCCAGCCCAGGCTGAGTGGTGTGGGGGTGCTGGAGTCCACAGTGCTCCAATGAAGAGGGGGATGGCTGTTCCTGCTCACGGCTGGGGTTGGTTGTGATGCTGCACAAAGGTCATTCCACAGCGTGGTACTCATCCTCCTGCCAGAGGTGTAGAGCACTGGGCACTCAGTATCTGCTGCCTGGTAGGGAGGCAGGAGAGATCTGCTCCAGTCCCTCATCCCGGTGGGATGTGGCTGCTGCTGAGCAGAGCCCCAGGGTGCCTGAGGATTGTTTTTTGCTGGCCCTTGCTGGTGGTGAGTTGGCAGCACTGATGCCAGGCACTCCTTGCCTTTGCCAGTGCTGTCAGTCAGCACCAGATTTGTTTCCCTGTAATGTTGACACACAATTTGTCACGGTGGGTGTAAACTGTGCCTGGTGGAAATGCTGAGCAGGGCTGTAAGTGTGTGGAGAGGCAGGCCCAGGAGTTCTGTGTGGTATCTGGGGGTGCAGCTTGGTGGGGGCACAGGCTGGCAGCTTTGCTCTGGCAGAAACCATGAGACAGCATTTGTGGAAGGCTCTTAATCCCTGATTTTCCCATTGCTCAGAGCCCAGCTCCCTTGGGGAGCGTGTGCTGCCTGGTGGGCGAGCCTTGGCAGGGCTGTGCAGCTGGGTGGGGAGCCTCCAGCCCTGCCAGGACATGACACTGCTGATCAGAAGGTTTCTCTGGCTATTTTATTTATTTACTCTTCCTTACTATTGCACACTTTCCAGACACTTCTCTCACCACCCAGTGCAGGGTATTTTTACTGCTTCACCAGCAGACTTTTGTCTCCATGAGGTACAAACTCGTGCTAAGTTATGTCGCAGTTTCAAGTGCCACCAACAAACCATCACCCAGCTCATTTTCAGGGGAGCACTGCGTTATAAATAGACTTCTCCACGTGCACAAAACTCAGGGACTCGTCCTTAAAATTTCCTTGAGCAGATGCCCGGGATGTCTGTGGGACACGTGGCCGTGGTGCATCCCCGGGCTGTGCAGGGCCAGCGTTCCTGCTGCCCCGGGGAGCAGCTGCAGCCGCGTGCTGCGGATGCTGGGACTCATCCCCGGGCTAATATTAGCAGGAACGTGCCAGCGTGGCTGATGTGCCTTGAGTTCAGCAGAGTGGGAAGCCCTGGAGGTGGGCTGTGCCTGGTGTTTGTGTGGGTGTCCCCTAAGGTGTGTCCCCTAAGCCGAGCCTAAAGGGTTTTTGCAGGATGAGCGCCGGCCTGGCTCGCACGCAGGGCTGGGAGCTGAGCGTGTGACTAACGGTCCCTCGTGTGCCAGGGCTCAATGCCTGGAAAAGGAAACGCAAAAAAGATCTTTCCGATTCACATCTTGGATCATCCCAAGCCTAGGAGTGAAGCAAAGCTCCTCAATTGTTGGATTTCCTGGGCTGTCCACAAAATGTTGCCCTGAGGCTGGTCTCTTCTCAGTCTGGGCAGAGCCAGAGCTGCTCACTGGTGTAGCTGCTGCTCCAAGGCAGCAAAGTCATCTCTGATACCCTCAAAGCTGGGCTTTACAGCCACTTCAGTGTTCTCTCTCTTATTGCACATTTACATTTCTCTGTCTGGGACAAAAGGATGGGCTGGATGGGAGTTTTCTGCCAAACCCTCACGTGGTGGGAGAGGAAGGAGCCAGAGGAAGGTGCCTGTGGGAAGGGAAGTTTTGTGTCTTCCCCAGCAGAAGCTGTATCTTCCCCTGCAGAATTGGCCTTCGAGCCACAAAGTCAAAAAACTGCATCTGCCTGCTCACAGCAGTGGGTACCTGCTGTTGTGGGTTGGGATTTTCCCTGTGTAAATCTAATTCTTTGGGAATAAAAGGTTGTGAGGGAGTGGGAAAGGGAAGAACAGGTGATCCCCTGTGAATTGGGCTCTGGGGATCACCTCTGGCCCTGGTTAGGATGTAGAGGTTGTTGTTTACAGTCATGTAAACAGGACTGGCTGGGCTGTGTGTCCTTGCGGCAGGCACCTGCTGTGGCACCCAGCAGTGTCCCTGGGCTGTGTGACAGCACAAAGGGCTCCCAGTGCTGGCACAGGTGAGCTCCTGTGGGACCAGCCTTGGGCTAAGTGAGCACAGCACTGTGCTGACCATAAAGAGACCTTCCAGGGGAGCCTGGGTGGGAAGGGACAGGGAGGGGATGGGTCTTTACACCAGAGCCAGGGCAGCTGCTTTGGTTTTGCAAGCATCAAACACCATCGTGCTGGTGCCTGGAGGTGAGTCAGGGCTGGAGCACGTACACCGTGCTGGCTCTTCCCGGTCTCTGGGATCTTGGAAGCACCTTTCCCTCAGTCAGGGACTCACCTCAAATGCTGCACTCTTTGCTCATTGCCTCTTGGTGGATTAGGGCAGTGGAGTGAGTAGGAAGCACCTCTGGAACACGTTGGGTCAGGTCTGATAGCTCTGAGTGACCACAGCTCTTGGCCAATACAC
The DNA here is from genome assembly GCA_013400075.1 of Hippolais icterina. Classification (NCBI taxonomy): domain Eukaryota; kingdom Metazoa; phylum Chordata; class Aves; order Passeriformes; family Sylviidae; genus Hippolais; species Hippolais icterina. Next base: position 128,245 of record VWYN01013964.1, on the reverse strand, counting down.
GGCAGCAAACCTGGGGCTAAATTACTGCCAGGCATTAACCTGGCACCTCTGGGTGCCCCATGGCCTCACTGGGTGCCCCATGGCCTCACTGGGTGCTGGTTTAATTTCTGGTTTGCTGCCCTTCCACGCAGGGAGTTGCTCAGCCCTTTTTCCCAGGAGCCAGGACTGAGACAGCAGCCACAAAAACCTGGATGGAGATGTGTCACAAATCCAAAGACAATAATGGAGACTTCAGAGCCCATAATCACTCCAGATACATTTCTGACTTTGGTATTTAAGGCAGCGTCTTTCAGCAAGAATGTGACGTGGGCTCTTCCCATCTCCCAACCTCCCTGTCCCCTCCTGCTGCAGTGAGCTCTGGCACCTCTTTGGTCTTTAGAGGGGGGAAGTGGAGGTAACAAGCCAGGTGACCCTAAATCCTGGTTAGGCTTGTTTGAAGCCTGTAAAATGAGCCAGTGGGTCTGAGTTCAGTTCCTGGTGGGGCTGTGCCTGGTTGGTGGGGCTCAGGATCCACCAGGGGAGCTCTTAGTGGGCTGTCATGCCCTTCACAGGAATGGGGTTGTGTCCTGGCCACTTCTCATTTCACACCTGGGTATTGTTTGGTGCTGGCACCCCTCTGGTGGCACCAGCGATTTGTACCCAGCTGCTGTGCTGGTGCCATCGTGGGGAGAGCCCTCCTCACTTCCTTCCTGCCACAAACAGTGCAGCTAAGGAGTAGCCCTTGGGCAAGAAGGGGTTTGTTGCTGGCTCCAGCTCCTTCTGAACAGCTCTCATCTCCTGATGGCTGTGACTCAGGCTTTTACCCTGATTGCTTTTGTCAGGCTGCTGGATGGGGCTCAACCCTCAGGTCTCCTGGGGACACCTCCAGAGAGGTGGCAGTGTCCATCCCAGCTGGCTCTTGGGTGGCTTATGTGCCAAAAGTGGAGATGCCATGGGTGCTGTGTGACCCTTCATCCTCCCAGTGCTGCTGGCACCCAGGCCAGGGCACTTTGGGGTGGGGTGCCCAGGTGTAATGTCACAGTTGGTGTCAGCCAGCCTCCTGTGGGTTGGGGACACTGTGACATCAGGCTGTGCCACTGTCCTCCTGGCAGCAGAGGTGGCAGTTTGGGAGCCAAGCATCACAAAACTGTTGCTAGGGTGAGGTGGGTGCTCTGCAGCCTCTCCCAGCCCTGGAGGTGGTGGCAGGGGTTAGTGGTGAGGACAGTGACACTGGCCAGCTGCACTGGTTTGGGAGACAAGGAGTGTGGTGAGGACTGGGGCTGGGACTCAGTCTTTCTTTCATTTTGGCCGTTGGAAGTAAAAACACAGGGAAATGTGAAAAGGATGGATTTTGTTTTAATTTTCAAAGCACGTTTCACAGGAAGGAGGAGGAAGGAGGAGGGCTCTGCTCTCTGCCAGCCCTCAGGACGTTTGGACAACAGTTCACACTGCAGTGCTGGGTGTCCCCTCCAAGAGAGTCATCAGAGCTGGCTGCAGGGACAGCAGCAATCAGCAGGAGTGGGCAGCACTGCAGGGCTGAAGGGCTCCTGGGTCCCTCCTTTCCCCAATTTACCCTTTTTCTGTAGCTTTTTTAACCAGAATGTTGCAACACTGCCCATCAGAGCATCTTCTCAAATGGAGATTTCACTGATTTAATCACCCCAGTCCCTGCTACCCTGGCTGGTCACCCCCCTGAGTCACTCTCCACGAGGCTGGTCACCCCCCTGAGTCACTCTCCATGTCCCTTTGCATGGACACTGGGATTCATGACACCTGGGGATGGCATCTGTGGCACCAGCACGGGGCAGGCTGGGCTCTGCAAGACCATCTGCATCATACTTTTGTCTCTGGGTAATCGTTTGGAGGCGTTTTAGAAATATTAGTGAACCAAACCAAATCTACAGCCCCATGGGAGGCACAGAAAAGATTTATTTCTCTCCTTCCTCCTCCCCCAGTGAAAGGAAACTGGAGCACAGACCGGAGACAGGAGCTGGGGTGAGCCCGTGGCAGAGCCAGTAATGCAATCTGCTGGGCTGGATACTCTGTGTTTTATGTAATTTTCTGTACAAGTATGAAATGAATATAAGGGATGTAAAATACACTGGTCTGATCTGGAAGCATTTTGCTGCGAGTTAATGGTTATATAAACCCAAGTGTAATAGAGAATCAAGCTAAAATCTTTTGAGAACTGCATTATAGGGACTGGAAAGCTGGGATTTTGTATTAATCTGAGTGTGGATTTTGTTTTATTTTTTCTATTCTTAGTCCTGACTTTGCTTTTGTATGTTCATTTCTGGGAAAGGAGCAGTTTGCTGCATCAACCTCGAGCTTTGATTGATGTCAGAGCCCTGAACTTGAATTTATCCCCAAATTTCCACCAGAACTCACCTCTTAGTACCATTTACACCATTCAGGAAGGCCCTGCATAGTGACAGCACATTGCCAGCCTTTTTTTTGTACATGTAATTTGTGTCAGACCAGGCAGAGAAAGGATTTATTTGGGCATAAACTGTTCATAACCTGGCCCAGGATAGTGTGAGAGTCAGAGTACAGCAGCAGAGGGTCACTAGATATATATAGATACATCTATCTATCTATCTATCTATCTATAGTTATAGATATACATTTTCTATACGTAGTGCAGCAAGGTTGGTTTATTGCAAGAGGAAAAGTGTGAAGCCTCCTGGCCCAAGCACAGGGAGGGGCCCCAGCAACCCTAACTCCTCTTCTTTCTTCTGTTAGATCACCAGAAGCTTTGGGAAAGGTGCTTTTAAATTTTCCTGCCTTGGTTTCTGTGGATGTGAGAGCGGATCTGAGTTTCTCAGGCTGTTTTGGAGCTGTTTGTACTCACAAAATCCTGCCAGCTTGTGCAGCATCGCTTGCTGCCTGCGCTGCCAGGGATTTTCCATTTCAGACCCATGGTTTTGACCCCACTGAGGGGCTCAGGGGAGCTGGGAGCACTTTGTTGTTGAGGTTGGAGTAGAGATCTCCTGCTCTGGCCCTGCAGCAGGGGTGCAGCTCCTTCCCTTTCTGCTGTGGGACCTTTAGGTTTCATACACAGTGGATATCTCCTATAGGTACATGCAGAACACCCTGCTTGGCCCCATAACTGAGCCTCCAGTCCACCCCAATGCGCCCATCTCTGGTTATGGGTGGTGGCTGCTCTTCAGTGGCATCACTCAGGGCAGGTTTGGATGAGACAGACCCAGGTGGTAACGTGGGCAAACACTCTTTGCTCTCAGCCTGGGCCAGAAAAGCACCATGAGCACCCTGCTGCCTGTGACAGGGCTCTGGGAAGCTTTAAGGGCCGCGAGCAGTGAATGCTGGGTTGGGTTGGGTTTCCAAGGGTTCCTTGAAAGATGAGAGCTGCAGCCTCCCCCCTTTCCTGCCTGGGAACAGGAGGTGACCATCTGGTAGCAGTTTAGAGCGAGCCCTCGCTCTCAAACGGTGCCATTGTGTGGTGGGAAATAACGGGGCGCCGCCTGCCCCGGCCCCATAAGGCTCTTACGTGTCCAAAAACCCAAGGAAAGCTCTCTGTGCTTAAGCAAGCAAGCAAATGTAACCCCAGGGTTACAGGGACCACGCCAGGGGCACAGGATGTTTAATGGGAAGCAGTTGGGAGCTGCAGCCACGGCAGAGCTGGAGGCTCCGGCTGGGAAGCGGGTCCCGGAGGAGTCAGCATCCCTCGCTGTTTATTTTGGTCTCCTCCTGCTCTGTGCATAGATGTTTCCTTGTGTAAAGCCTCCCCTGGCCTGTCGGTGGGATATTCTGTTGGAAAAGGGAAGGGAGGAGGAGCAGATGTTGCAGATGTTCCCTGGCTGACCCCCCCGGGGTGCCCGGAGCCAGGCAGCAGAGCAGGGTGAGCGTGGTGGCAGCGTGCTGTGAGCTGCAGAGATTCCAGCTGGGAGCTGTGGAGTCCTTGGGCAGGAACTGTTGGAATTCTGGAAACTTGGACTTTAAGATTTTGGTATACAGTCATATATGTGGGGCAAGATGGAGACTTTAGGGTGGGGGTTAGTTGTTCATTTTTTTCACCTTCTTCATGGATTTTTTGGTGGTTTTCTGTAATTGATTGATAGTGTCCACATTGCAGACTTCAAGTAACTAGTTATTTGGTTTAAAATAATTGTAAATAATTGTAAAAATAAAAATAAATTGTAAATAAATTTAAAATAACTGTAAAAATAATTTAGGTGGCATTTCATAATTGGATGGATTGTCCTTGAAAAGACCTTGTAGACATAGAGAGGTGCTCCACTTTACCTCATTTCTCTAACCTGCAAGTTAGAGCTCACGGTTCGTGAGTCTGTAAATAGGTAAGAAATAATAAATATCCCAGTCCAAACACAACAGCTGTGTTTCCTGTATCTCAATCCTGACCTTGGCAGTGAAAAAGGAGCCAGAACCATCACACAGGAACCAGATCCCTTCATGGCATCTGTGCACTCCTGGGCTTGCCTGGGACTCTGCTTCTGCAAGAGCTGTGCATGTGGGAGTCCCCAATGGCACTCACTTGTGACATCTCTGGAAAGCTCTTGGCTGTTGATTGTGCTGCTGGGATTTGAACCAGACCTCTGCCCTCTCTCCCTGCTTGAGAGGATCCCTGAAGAGCAGCTTCAGCTGCTGGCGTGTGACCCGCTGGTGCCTGGCCGGGGGGTGACCGGGAGGACACAGTGGCCTCACTGTGCAGCCATCCCCAGCACTGCTGCATGAAATAGAAAGAGAAATCAAAGTTTTCTCCCTTTCATCCCCTGTGCTGCCTGGGGAGGATTTGAGCAGGACGAAGGCATGCAGTTCTTGCCCCCAGGTGCCTGTCTGGCGTGGGGCACGTTTGGGTTTTCAGGAGGGCACGTCCTTGTGCAGAACCACCTTGGACAGCCCCGTGCCTCCCTCAGCCAGCAGGAGGATTAGCAGTGGTATTTTTGAAGCCAGCCCTGCAGAGCTGGGCGGTGCTGAGCAAAACACTGTGACCTTGAGAGGTTTGCAAAGGTCTGGTCCCCAAAGGGACGTCGCAGTGAGTGATGCCCAGCCCAGACGTGATGGTGGTGGGCTGTTGCAGAGGTTGCATCCAACAGGAAGTGCTTGGAAATCTCATTTTAGGGGATTTTGGGCTTTCCCTGCCCAAAAGCCGCTGCCTTCAGCAGTGGTGGATTGAGCCAGAGATGTCTGAATGGGTCTGGAGCTGGATGAAAGAAGCACATGCCAGAGGCAGGGCAGGTTCAGCCCCACGTGCACCTCCAGAGGAAGAGAAGGAAGGGTGGTGCTCAACACTTGAGCCACTTTCCCTGCCAGCTGCCTCCAAGGCCAGCTGGTCAATGGAAAGCTGCAGGTGGGGCTGGGGAAGCCCTGCTTGTGCCCAAACCCCCTGGAAGATACAACAGGGGTCATATTTCTGTGCACACACTCCAGCCCCTCCATGACTTTCTGCTTCCCAGTGGGGACAGTCCTGCAGCCCAGGCCCTCCCCAGGGCAGGGACACCTCGTTTGGGGCTGTCAGGGGTATGACAGGGACTGGAGCCCTTGGGGACACAGAGAATTAGCCACAACTGCTCATATTGGACCCTGGCACGGTGGGTGGGAGTGAGGTGTGGGGCCCTACAGCCCTGCCTGCCTTCAGCTCCTGCTTGTGTGAGGAGTACGGACTCTTCCCTGCAGGAAGCTGGGAGGAGGGTCATTGGAGCAGAGGCTGTTTACTTTCCTTTCCTGGCTCTGGGCAGGACACACTATTTATAAGTTTTTTCTCTTTTTTTTTTTGAGAGCTGTTGTGCTTCCTGAGGTCTCTCTCTCTTCTCATGCTGAGCAGGGAACTCCAGCCATGCCCGGTCCCTCTGAGGGCCACCACTGCTGAAGGTGGCATTCCTGAGGGTTGTGTTTGTGGCACTGGGGCTCTGATCAGAGGTGGAAACACAAACCCTCGTGGTCACAGTTCTTTCTCGTGCCTGGGATGTCTGGCCTTCTCCAGACCATGCTGAATTTTCCCTCTCAGACCCATGGTTTTGACCCCACTGAGGGGCCCAGGGGAGCTGGGAGCACTTTGTTGTTGAGGTTGGAGTAGAGATCTCCTGCTCTGGCCCTGCAGCAGGGGTGCAGCTCCTTTCCTTTCTGCTGTGGGACCTTTAGGTTTCATACACAGTGGATATCTCCTATAGGTACATGCAGAACACCCTGCTTGGCCCCATAACTGAGCCTCCAGTCCACCCCAATGCACCCATCTCTGGTATGGGTGGTGGCTGCTCTTCAGTGGCATCACTCAGGGCAGGTTTGGATGAGACAGACCCAGGTGGCCCCGTGGTGGGCAGTGGCCAAATGTGCCAGCAGGACAAGCTGGGCACCAAAATCCCTGTGACACCATGAGGTGGACACCCCATCCTGCAGAGCCAGGGGTGGGAAAGCTGCTGGGTTGTCCCCAGGCAAGTCAGTGCCCCTGCTGGGGAGGGAATGCCACGGGCACCTGGGGCTCCTCATGATTTTGCTGTCAGAACCTGTGCTGAGCCATTGCTGCCCCTCTTTGGGCTGCAGGTCCCTTGCCCTCCCCTTCCTGCCCATTGGCACCACAGCACACAGGAGGAGTTATCTGGAGGGCCTGGTTGTCCTGAGACTGTAATCGTGGTTCTGCAGCTCTGCCTCGGGTTTTTTGAACCCCTTTGTGTCTGGGCTTTGACCTTTTTTTCTTTTCTGCTACAGGGCCCAGAAGGACCTGGAAAAAAGCCATTTTTGGGTGTTGTAATTCAGTCCAGCCCTTTGATAAGGACAGGGGTTGGCTGTGTTCCAGAAAGACCACATGAGTGGCACTGGGCAGGGTTACCCTGGGCTTGGGGCACTTTGTGGGGTTTAAAGTCAAAAGAAAGGTCAGCATTGCAATGGGGTTACCCACCATTTCTTCAGGAAGTGGCAGCAGGGCTCCGAGGAGTGGAGATGATGGATGTGGCTCATGTGAGGAACCCTTGGAGGTCAGCAGGGCTGTTTGTACCCAAGGCTCATTAGCAGGTCAGAAAGAAATCCCCAAACCACTGGGTACTGAGGGATCTCCAGGGCTGTGTTCATTAAGGAAAGATACTCGTCAGCATTTCCTTTGCTGCTGGGTTCCTTGAGAGCATTTACCCTGTTCCTCAAGACACGTCCCTCAGGAGGTTAAGGGGCTGCTTGTTGAAGGGAAGACAAAAAGCAGAAACTCCAAACAATGTTCTCTGTGCCTCTCCCAAGGGACACAGCACTGGTCACCAGCAGAAAGCCACAGCTGTGTCCGCCCCTGTCTCTGCAGCCACGATTTGAAGCTTTCCCAACTTTGCTCTTTCAGTGGAGCCCAAATCATGGCTTTGGTTTGCCTGCCCTTCAAACGACGGCCCCATAAATAATCTGTCCCACACACGGGCTGAAATAACCACAGAGAGACCCTTCCCACTCCTCCAAGTGCAGGAGAAGACAAACTCTCATTCCCTGAAGCTCTGCAGAAGAATTTTGGGCAGTGCCAGGGCACTGGCACTGGAGCTGGCTGGAGGAGTGGCAGGCAGATTTGGGACCAGAGAGCAAGTTTGGAGAGCCTGATATGGACAGGGCTGTGATTCCACCCCTCAGGGAGCTGCCAGTGCCCTGCCCTCTGCTGCTGTTGCCCACCCAGCTCAGCTCAAGGCCAGGCAAGGGCTCCCCGTCGGGTCGTCCCTTCCGCTCGCTTTGTTTCCAGCAAAATGCAGACTGGGCTTGGCTGGTGCATTGTTTTAAAGGTGGGGGTTTTGGGAAAAAAAAAACCACCAAGCAGCTAAAATGTTAGTTTCTGGATAAAGTGTGTGATGGAGAAGGGAAATTAGAAAAGCTGTGCTGGAGGGTCAGAGCTCCAGCTTGGGGTTGGAGACCTGAGAGTTGGAACATCTTGAAACAGCTTTCCAGTGTGGGGCCTTTTTTGGATTAATTATTCTGGGGATGCTGAGAGCTGTGACTTGGACACAGACCTGCAGTGCATGAGCCGTGCCAAGCACAGACTGCAGGGCAGGGACTGCTGCAGGCAGCATCCCACCCCTGTGGGCAGGTGGTGGCATGGCTGGGAGGGCTCCATGGAAGTCAGAAAACAGATAAATCTGAGCAAAAGCATTTTTAGTTTTCTTTATTGCCTCTCTCCCTTCTTCTACCAATGTCTGAATATTTCTGAGATGCAAGACTGATCATTTTGTCACGAGGTGCTCTGTGGGACCCATCCTGGGTTTACAGGGGGGTTGAGGGTTGGTGTTTTGGTGTTTTGAGGCTTTGGTGTTTTCCTCTCTCCACAGCCACAGAGCAGCTGTGGTGCTGTTCCCATCAGGCTGACACTGGGGTTGGGTCTCTCTGTGCTTCCCTCTCTGCCCAGGCCAGCTGGGAGCTCATCCCAGACTCCTGTTGCTGCCCAGCAGTTCCCAGCTGGGGTCTGAACCACAAGTGGGGCACACGGGTGTGTGTCCATTCCCATCTGTCTCTGAGCACAGAGGGGCTTTTGCCAGGTCACTCATACAGAACATCCTGGGGAGGCTCCTGCTCTCAGGCTCCTCAGTGCCCATCCAGGCTGATTTTGCAGCCTGATGTTCATATTGAGGAGTTTAGGGTTTTTTTCCCCCAAAAAGAGAAAGCAGTCCAAAGTCTGTATCCTCATTTTAATCCCTGTGGTGTGGCTTGTCCAACACATGAGCCCCAGCTCCAAGGGCCCTGCTTTCTTCAAAATGTCCTTTGCTGCTGCCAGGGGAGGTAACCAGGGCTGTCCCAGCCCCTGCTGCCAGGACAGAGGAGGTCACATCTGGGTTGCTGCCACGTGGATGGTCCCACTGGCTGCATCCAGCAGTGACCCATGGCTCCTGTCTGTTACAACCCTAGAAGATAAAAATTTCAGGCTTTCTGTGTTAAAAGGTGCTGACCCTCAAGCAAGCACCACATTTGACTCACAGCCTTAGAACAAGCTCCCAAGATGAAGTGATAGCATGAGGGTTATAGGTGTGTAGTTTGAATAGTATTGTGTGGTTTCACAAGGTGAAACACTTAGATTTAAGATTTTAGGCCATTTGTGTATTTGGGTCCATTTGTATGTTGAGGTTTAATTGTCCAATTTATGTAGTAATACATGTGAGTCAAGATAGAGGACTTTGGGTCTAAGTCCTTCTTCTTCACCTGCTTCCTTCTTCTTCATAGGTTTAAGTGGCTTTCTGTAATTAGGTAAAAAAAAAATCTGCATTACAGGCCTTAAGTAGTCATTACTGAGTCAAAAGTATAATTAATATAGATGTCATCTCCTTATTAAAGGATTATCGCTTGAATAACCTTAGAAAGAGTTAGAAAATGAGTTTTACCTCATTTTCTCTAACTTGCTTGTTAGAGCTCATGACTCGCGAGTCTGTAAATAGATAAGAAATAATAAACATCCAAGTCCAAACACAAACTGTGACTCCTGTGTATTAATCCCAACCTTAGCAGAGGAAAAAAAAGCAAACCCATCACACTGTCCAGCAAACAGATGTGTCTGAGGGATGGAGGGTCCCCACGTCCCTGCTGGGTCAGAGCAGCCCTGGATGCTTCCTGCAGGGTGGCTCCTCTCCAGCCCCACCCCAGGGCTGGGAGGACCTCCCAGGATGAGGCCAGGCTCTGCTCCAGCCTCTCCCTGGGATCCCGATGTCCTGTGGGTTCTCAAGCCCGGGTTTTTGAAGGCTGGAGCTCACTGCTGCTATGCTGTTGGTGTAAAGGGTGGGTGGACTCACTGCTGATGCTTGTGCTGGCCATCAGCAGTGTGGCTGTCACCACAGCAGCTCAGCCTTGCCTCGTGGAGGCTCCTTTGGGATCCCAAGGCTCTGCCTTATCCTGCCCTCACTCTGTGCCTGCCTAGGGGTTCTGGGGGGATCAGAGGGTGTTTACAGCCCGTGGCTTTTCGATGGGATCCAGCAGTGGTTCCCCTTCTGTGGAGTTCAGCCTTTTTGTTTCTACCTGGCTGGGTCCTGTAATGAGCAAGGATCACTTGTCCTTTTCCTTGTATCAGGGCCTCCATTCTTTGTGCTCAAAACACTTCAATCTTTGGTTCATGTGGTCTCTAGGTTTGTTTTTAAGGATATGAGCTTCTGTGGCTGCCACCTTTGGTTTTCTTGCTGTATTTATATGGATTTGGTGCTCTCTTGGAATAGTTTTCCTCTTCCCAACTTGGATTTTGCTGGCAGTGCTCACAGGAAAGCCTGTGTTTATCTGTGCATCCTTAGGATGTGAGAGGGAAAGCGAGGTGTGGGAAGCTGGGTTTCTGTCTTCCCCCAAGTCCAGTGCCCTGCTCTGCTCTGCCATAGCATGGTGGGACCCTCTGCTCCCCTCTGAGTGTGGGACGGAGGGCAGTGTGGGGATGATTTCTGCTCTGGGGCTGAATTCCCTGGCCATGATTTGTTTTATTACTGGGTTTTTAACTTGTCTGAAGAGGCAGGGCCTTTAATCCCCAGCTGCTTAAATGGATTATGAGTCCTGGGATGAAGGAGCAGGAATGGAGCAATGGGAGTTGTGCAGCATCTGTAAGCATCTCTGGAGACACTCAGGTGGATGGTAACTAAATCCTGAACTACTTTTCATGTTTTTCAGCTCTGAAAAGATCCTTTGAGGTCGAGGAGGTAGATCAGTCTTCAAATTCCTCCACCCCACAGAGACGGGCCCCAAACACCCTCCTCAGGTCCACCGTGTCCAGCTCCACGCAGAAGTTTCAGGAACTCGGCGCCAGGAATTCGGAGCCGTCCGCCCGGCATGCGGAGCCCACAGTTCAAAGATCCCCCAAACCCCCTCTGAGGAGAGTGGAGCTCTCTGGACCCAAACTGCCCGAGCCGGTGTCCAGAAGAACAGAAATCTCCATCGACATCTCATCCAAGCAGGTGGAGAACTCCACCTCGGGCTTGTCGCGGTTCGGCCTCAAGCGAGCCGATGCGGGGCACAAACCCCCCGAGCCCGCGGCCAGGAGGACTGAGATCACCCTGGGCAAGCCCCAGGAGCCGCGCCGGGCAGAGGCCCCGGCCTCCAAGATCCCCGAGCTGCCGCAGCGCCGGGCCGAGCCC
>VWYN01013964.1:100568-110868 GCA_013400075.1 Hippolais icterina | reverse complement strand
TGGGGGGTGTTTTGTGGTGCATTTTGGGGTGTGTTTCATAGTGGGTTTTGGGTTGTGTTTTGAGGCATGTATTGAGGTGCTTTTTGGGGTGCATTTTGGGGTGTATTTGGGATGTGTTTTGGGGTGTGTTTTGAGGTGCATTTTGGGGTGTGTTTGGGGGTGCATTTTGGGGTGTGTTTTGGGGTGTAATGTGTGCACTGAGGATGCCAGGAGGAGGCCGGGTGATGTGGCTGTGATGGTGCTGGTGCTGCACATCTCTGTCCCCCAGGAATGCTGTCCCCAGGCTCGATATGTTGTGTCCATCTCTGGTCACACTGCCGTGCTCGTGTCCCTTCCTTGCGTGGGCACAGTCTGTGTGGATGCTGTCCCATGTGGGAGCTCCAGCTGGGCAGGACACACCCCAGGAAATGAGGCTGTCCCCCGCAGCCAGGCAGACCCAGGAGGGTTTGTTTGCCTTGCTGGAGGTCCCTGGGGGCCTGTAGAAGAAGCAGCCACCTCCTCAATGGAGCCTCATTATGCAAAGGGAGAGTTTCCCATAGGAAACACCACGGTTCCCACTTCCTTTGCCACACGTCACGTCTGAGAGCAGGAGAGGGCCAAGCTGGGGATGCTGCATCCAGCATCAAAAGGATTTGGAGCTGCTGGAGAGAGTCCAGAGGAGGCCACAGAAATGCTCCAGGGCTGGAGCCCCTCTGCTCTGGAGCCAGGCTGGGAGAGCTGGGGGTGCTCACCTGGAGAGGAGAAGGATCCAGGGAAACCTCAGAGCCCCTTCCAGGGCCTAAAGGGGCTTTAGGAGAACTGGAGGGGGACTGGAGACAAGGGGCCTGGAGGGACAGGACACAGGGAATGGCTTCCCACTGCCAGAGGGCAGGGATGGATGGGAGATTGGGATTAAATTCCTCCCTGTGTGGGTGGGAGGCCCTGGCACAGGGTGCCCAGGGTGGCTGCCCCATCCCTGGCAGTGTCCAAGGCCAGGTTGGACAGGGCTTGAAGCTCCCTGGGCTAGTGGAAGGTGTCCCTGCCCATGGCAGGGGTGGCAGGGTGTGATCTCTAAGGTCCCTTCCTTCCCAGACCAGTCTGTGACTCCGTGCTGAGCTGCAGAGTGCCCCTGGCCCTGGCCTGAGTGACCTGGCAGGCCTCTTCCCTGGCTGGGTTGGGTCTGTGGGCGAGGCTGTGCATCCATGGCATCCCCTCACCTCCTGACCCCTGCAGGAGGGACCAGGGGTGAACGTGTGTCCCTAGAGGTCAGAGCCTCCTGTTCCAGGCAGAAGGTGACCGACTGCAGGGTCACCTGGGACGAGGGATGGAGGGACAGGACAAGGGGAAATGGCTTCCCACTGCCAGAGGGCAGGATTAGATGGGATATCGGGATTAAATTCTTCCCTGGCTCATGGGGTCTGTGCTCCAGCTGGGGTGTGAGCCCTGGGCACCCTCAGGAACCTTTCACTCCCCTCTGTGATGAAAACTGGGGCAGCCTCTGGGCAGAGGTGCCTTTGCTGGCTGAGAAAGGGGTGAGTGCTCCCGCCTGCCGTGGGATTTGTGTTCATCAAGTGGTGCTGAAAGGCAAAGGGAGACGCAGCCCAGGCTGAGGGGGGTGTGTAGGAACCAGACCCAAGAGTTTCTCTGTTTACCCTGTGGGATTTGCATGTCTGGAGCCCATGGCAGTCGTGCTGGGGAACGTGCTCCCCACCCATCAGCTCCTTTGGATCCTCCAGCTTTCTCACATGTAGGTTAATCATCCTACAGGCTGATAAGGCAAATAAAATCCGTTATCTTGACCAAGATAAAACGAAGAGTTTGCTTTGATCTCCTGCAGCAAGGCCTGGCCGCTTGTTTTGCGACTTCTCTGCTGTCTGCTGGGGGAGGGAGGCGATGGCAATGATGATGAACCTTGTGTAATTAAGGAATCCTTCTCTTTTAAGCTATTTCTAGACTGCTGTCCCTGCCTGAGATGTTTCTGTTGGCCAGTGGTTGAAGGGACACCATAGGCTGGGTGCAGTGCCAACTCCATAAACTCTGTCAGGGGACTGAATTGAGATTATAGAGAAATAACTTTGTTTGCAGAAGATCAAACGTTGTTGTGAGCAAAAAAAAGATAAGCTGACAGCAAGCCAGTTGTGTTCTTTACACTCCTCCAGCAAACAAACAGACCCACAGACACTTCTACATTGTCCAAAATGCCATGGTGGGGCTGAAGTGAATGTGGCTATAAATGGAAAAAGCAGCTGGTCTTGGATTGCAGCCTGTGCTCAGGCTTCTTTGGGCCCAGTTTTTCTTACAACTGTTGGAGGTTTCAAAGGAGGGATGTGGGGAGAGAGCTGCTTTCCTTTGGGTTGGTTAAATCTGGGTCATTTCACTGATCTTCTGGTCTCTGCACTGAAGTTCCCAGGGTTTCTGTAGGGTCACATGCATCAATGCTTCACCCTCAATTTTGGTTTATCTTGGCTTGATGGTGGCACCAGACACGCCGGGAGACAAAGCTGGGCCCATGGTCTGGTCCAAGATATTTTGCAAACAACAAAACTTTGCAGATGTTGATGCATTTTTGAAAAGCAAATAGTTTGAACAAACCATCTAAGGTTGCTGTGCCAGCCCAGGGGTGACAGCGTGGGCATTTTGGGGTTGCTGGATTTGTATCACCTGCAGTTTGTTCTGTGTGGAAGCTGTAGGCTGGTTTTGGCATGGCAAAGGCCATTTGTCCATACATGAAGGATGGCTGAAATGAAGCATTTTCCAACACCTTCAGGTTCAGAGGTTGATGATGCTCTGGCAAATATGAACATAACCTTGGATTCATGTTTAACTTTCAACCCTTGAGAAGATATCCAGGGTTTGTCTCTGTCAGGTGGCCTTACCAGGTGTTCTCCTGTATTATTCCCAGAGTCAGAGATGGAGGTGAAAAGGATTTGCTGCAGCACAGAACTGGGTAGGGCATTGATCCCTTGGTATCATCAGTGCTTGGCAGCCCCCCAGCCATCCTGGTCCCCTTGGGTCAGGTTGTTCCATTGCTGTGGACGATCATTTACTGATGTGTGTGTGTCAAGCTTATCCACAAACCTTTAACTTTTTATGGTGGCTCTGCCTTCCCCCCTTTCCTCCTCTCCTGCTGCACATGGAGTGGGACAGACATTCCTTCCCTCTTTCAAAGAAAAGCTCAGCTCGTGGAGATCTCAGAGTAAGAAGATTAGATGGGAGTCCAAAAGGATGTGGTGCCCAGGAGGAGAGGGCAGTGATAAAAGTGAATGATGTGTAAACTCCTGAAAGGAGCTTTCTCAGCCACAGCTGTGTGGTAGCTCACAAGTCTTGAGCTGTAGGGCATTGCTTTCAACTCCAGCTCAAATGCACCTGGGGCATGTTTCCTGTGGGCTGGGTAGATCTGGAGGGACATCACAGGAACTGCCCTACCCAGCTGGGGCTGGAGCCCCTGTCTGTGTTTGCCTCCCCTGTGTGTTATGACTCTGGATGGGGAATTTTGCTCGCTCTGCTCGGCGTTTGCTCTGATCTGGGAGCTTGTGCTGTTCTCTGCTGATGCACTGAGCAGCTGGTGTGCTCTGAACCCTTCTGTGAAGCTCTGGCACACGGAGGTACAGGATGAGTCCCTGGTTTCAGTCTCTGAAGGTACAAATGTGCAGGCTCACACTCCATCCCATGCGAGATGCACTCAGGGCACTCACGGGCAACTCCTCTGCAGTGGAGATCAATTCATGGCCTGAAAGCCAGAAAAACTGAAGAGATGGCAGAAGTTTGTATGGCAGGAGAGCCTGGTCAGGACCTGCCTTTGCTGTCCACTCCTTCGTTGTCTTGGAGGAATCCCTCTACCCACTCCAGCTTCTCCTTTTGTAACAGGGAGCTGGTGAACGTGGCAAGATGCCCAAGGTTCACTCCTTGCATTGGGTTCTGTCTTCTTCCAGGCTCAGCTGGTGATTAGGAATTAGCTGGTCCTGTTTCCAGGGGTGCTGTGGGATTGTGCAGGGTGGGAGGAGACACTGCCCAGGTCCCTGGAGTGGCTCTACAAAGGGAGGTCCTGAGGTGTGCAGGAGGAAAAGGGATGTATCAGCTGTTTTCTGTATCAAAACCTTGCCAGTCTACTTTGCTCGCTCCTAAATTTGAAAAACCCATACTTTGAAGAGGAAATAGGGATTTGGAAGGCAGACTTTGGATGTGTGGGGAACAGATGTGGGGTGGATGGTGCCTCCTGGTTGATAAGTGTTGGAGGTTGCTGGCACTGAGGGAGGAGCAGGGGCATTTGGGTGCTCTTTGCCTCACGTCCTCTTCTCCTGCTTCCATCTGGTGCAGGCTGGATGGAGAATGGAGATTACCTTGGGATTGTCCAGATCTGTCCTGGGAAAAAAAGGAGTAGATCTGAGCAGCTTTTCTGATAAAATATAATTGTTTAGACAAACTCTGGCTGAACTTGCTTCCTCCTGCATCCCAGCGTGCAGATAAATGGGGTGGAAGTGGGAGGCCAAGTTCACTGCTGGGGCCCTCACTGAGGTCACACCGCCCCCAAGACCCCCTGTCCACCCCTTTTGGTGGCCTTGGAGAGGATGAGAGGATGCAGTTGAGTGCTGAGGATGATGCCCTGGCTTGGGGTAGGTCAGTGCTCCGAGATGTGATGGGAACCCTGACCAGGCAGCACACCAGGGGTGTGGGTGGTCCTGGGGGCAGTGTGAATCCATCACGGTCCCGCTGCAGAGGCTGGACCTTGGCTCTGCATTGCTCTGTGGGATGCAGGAGGTGAATTTGCTCCAGCCCTGTTCTCTCCAGGCCTGGCAGTGCTGGGTGTGGGGTGGCTGGGCAGGTCTGTGCCCCTGGAGGTTCCTGTTCACCTGGCAGTGGTGGGGCAGTCAGGGTTGGGGTGGGATGTGGCTGCTGCAGAGGTGTTGCCGTGCCCTGCGTGGCTCCTGCCGAGGGCTCCAGGAACTGCTTTGTGCAGTCAGATGAAATCTGAGATGCTGCCCTACCACTGATGTTCCTCCCACCGTTCCTCAGGGAAACAGTCCTCCTTGCCCTACTTTGTGTAGTAAATAAAAGTTTATTTACAGCCCAGGAGAGCACGCCCTGAGGTTGGGAGGTGAAGGGTTCCTGCAGGGCCCTGGAGGAGCTCTGGGGTTTCCTTTCTGCTTCGTGGCCTCAGTTCCTGGACACAAAAGTCTTGGGAAGGAGCAGCCCTGGCAGTGGGAGCTCAGGGGAAGCAGAGCCCATTGCGTGGGCCTTGGGGCATGGCTTTGTGTCCCGTTCACAGCCCCGTGTCCCTGCGTGTCACCTGGAGAGGAGCTGAGAGGAGATAACAGGAGTGCTCACAGGTGACACGTGGGCTGGAGCAGCCAGGGACAGCAGCAGGAGGTGAGCTGCCATCCATCTGTCCCCATCCTTGCCTCGGGGTGGTGTGGGGATGGGGCTGAGGGGGACCCAGGCATGGGGCTGAGCTCTGCTGACCTGTGGGGTCATGGGGTTTCCAGCACTGCTCAAAATTCTTCTGCAGAGCATCAGGGAATGAGAGTTTGTCTTCTCCTGCACTTGGAGGAGTGGGAAGGGTCTCTCTGTGGTTATTTCAGCCCGTGTGTGGGACAGATTATTTATGGGGCCGTCGTTTGAAGGGCAGGCAAACCAAAGCCATGATTTGGGCTCCACTGAAAGAGCAAAGTTGGGAAAGCTTCAAATCGTGGCTGCAGAGACAGGGGCGGACACAGCTGTGGCTTTCTGCTGGTGACCAGTGCTGTGTCCCTTGGGAGAGGCACAGAGAACATTGTTTGGAGTTTCTGCTTTTCCTTCTCATTTTTCAGACATGCAAGATTAATTGCTCTCTTTTATTGTCCGCAGCAATATTTATTTTGCTGCTCTGCAGCAGCGGCATCTGGATAGGCTTCACAAACTGAATTTTCCCTGGACAAGCCCCTCCTCTGATTTCACACTTCCAGCTGCCAGGCTTGGTTTTAAAACAGTTTGCACCGAGGCTGAAAATATTTGAAGGGCAGAGCAATGCCTTGCAGGAAATGGCTTAAGCTTCCTGCTCCCAAGATGGTGTGAGTGTTAAAACAGAACTGGAGAAATATTAGACATCCTACATCCGGCCTGGCTGGGGAGAGGGTGACCCTGGGGTGATGGGATGGAAAGCCTGGACACCCCCTCCCCCTGCTGCTTGTGCCTGGCAGCTTCCGGCGGGACGAGGGGCCCTGGGGGTCCCCCTGGCCCCCATCCCCCTGACTTTATGGGGGAAAAACGGGAAAATTGTTCCCTGCTCCTCTGGGCTTTGCTGTGTTTTGGTTTTGAGGGAGATGTGTGGGGAGAACTGGTGGAAGGTATGGGGCAAAATGTTATCAGAGTGAATTTCCAGCAGAGAATGGGAAAGGTGGTTCTGATGAAATGTTTGTAGCAGTTTATCCACCCCTGACTCCCATTCCCTTGACTTTATGGGGGAAAAAATGGGCAAAATTGTTTCCTGCTCCTCTGGGCTTTGTTGTGTTTTGGTTTTGAGGGAGATGTGTGGGGAGAACTGGTGGGAGGTGTGGCGCAAAATGTCACCAGAGTGAATTTCCAGCAGAGAATAGGAGTTGGGAAGGTGGTTCTGATGAAATGTTTGTAGCAGTTTAGCCGCCCCTGGACCCCATCCCCCTGAATTTATGGGGGAAAAATGGGCAAAATTGTTTCCTGCTCCTCTGGGCTTTGCTGCATTTTGGTTTTGTGGGACATGTGTGGTGTGGGGTAAAATGTCATCAGAGTGAGTTTCCTGCAGGGAATGGGAGTTGGGAAAGTGGTTCTGATGAAATGTTTGTAGCAATTTATCCAGCGTGAAATGAAAGTCTGGGATAGCTGGGTCTGACTTGGTTTGTTCGGGGCTGGAGCGGGACCCTCCTCACCCGCCAGTGGAAATCACTGCTGAATTATTGGCTCCGTCAGGCAAGGGAATTCTTCCAGCGCGGGTGAATTCCCGCTTGGTGCCGGCTGAGCACCATCTACCTGGCCAGGCAGGGAATAGCAGCTGCCGTGTGTCCGGGACAGACGGACACGGTGGGACAGAAATGGGAATATTCGCGTGCTGGAGCGCGGGGAAGGGCGGGCAGGGATGGGATTCCGTGGGCAGGGAGGACCACAGTGGATTTCTGTCACATCTTCAGCTCCCTGGGGATTAGTGCCCTGGTATGGAAAGCTTCTCCAAGGCCTGGTTTGCTGGCTGTGGATGGAGATTTAGGGAATTTTATTTAAAATGTTATCAGTTGGATTAAAAAAAAAAAAATCTGAGCCATGTCTGGGAGCCTGCAGGTGCAGGAGGAGTGAGATGGAGGCTGTGGGCAGAGCAAGAGGAGGAGTATGGGTCAGAGCTTGGGCTGGTCCCAGCTCACTCACACTCACTTCCTCCAGCAGTCACCGAGAATCCTAAAATTGCTCCTAATGGAGGAAAAATTGCCCCGGTGCCGGGAGCTGAGTCCCTTTGGGAGGTGTGTTCCAGCTCCAGGAGCAACAGCGAAGTGTGTGGGTGCATTTTGGGGCGGGTGCACCGTGAATGGAGCATTATGCTGCGCTCCGAGCACCCTCCTCCTCCTCCTCCTCCCCGGCTTTCCGCCCTGACCCCTTCCTTTCCTGCGCCGTTCCATGGGGGATGCTGGCAGCCCCGGCTGCTCTGCCAGAGCACGGATCCACAGGGGTGAGTCCCATCCTCGGAGGCAGCTCTGGGCCTGGGGAGCTCAGGGGTTGATGCCCACCTTTCCCCGTGGCACGTAACCCCCCAAACCCCGAGCAGCGCAGCCCTCGGGGCTCGGGATTGGGCCAGGCACATCCTGCGTGTTTTCCCAGGTTTTTCCGTGGGGTGCATTTCCTGGGAAAGCTTTGGCCGGCAGACCTGGGGGAGGGGAAGTTGAGGCTGATTTAGATCCCAGAAGCAGTCCCAGCTGGCCGAGAGCTGTGCCTGCAGCCTGCCGTACATCAGAGGTGCCCGGTGCTCTGGGATAACGTGCTGGGGCTGGGGGAGTGGGACCCGCACACTGCAGGAGAGGAGGGCTGGGCTGCAGCAGGGCTGGAGGGGCAGAGCTGGGGCTGTTTGGGGGCAGAAATGCCATATTTGTCCCCGAGCCATCCCCAGTGGCCTGTGGCTGCCACACTGTGCAGGACCAGCAGGGTGGTTGGGGCAGGGGATGTGCGAAAGAGGCTTTGCTGCCCCAAAATGTGCTTGGGTTTAGGGCTGCGTTTATCTCCCTGCCCCATCAGCTGGCGAAGCAGATACTCACACAGCATCCTTGCATCCACAGTGGGGTGGGGGAACAGAGGGAACTCATGGGGAAGGGGAACATCCTTCCCCATGTAATTAACAGGGCAGGAGATTTTTCTCCTTTTAAAAGCCTTTATTATGGTCAGCTCAGGGTGGGGGCCCGACGGGTCGAGCAAACTCCGCCGCTGCTCCCAGAAGCAACTCGGGGGAGGAGGTGTGCAGCAGCTTCGTCCGCTGGAGTGCAGGCAGGGTTGGGTTCTCGGTCCTCACGGCAGATCCCGGGGACTTCCTTGGCTCTGAAATTCCAGGGGGTCCCTCTCTGGGCAACGTCTCTGAGAGTCAGGGTGAGGGGTGAAAACCGATCAACCTTGGGAGGAGGCAGTCTCACTCCTTGCATGGTCCATCCGTGTGTCTTGGTGGTTCGGTCTAATGAAATTTTACTAATTTCAGAGTGGCCGCTTCTTAATTTCTTCTCCCAGCTGGCTCTGCATCAGCTCTATTTGCACGTCCTCTGGTTCTCCTCTCCCCTAGTTCCTGGTTGCGATGTTGGGGGCAGCTACGGGGCTCAAAGGTGTAACAGAAAGGGAACAAAAGAAGGTGGATGGCCCGGTGATTAACAGCGGGGGTGAACATTTAACAAGGAGCATTGAACTGACAAAGACTTCATTTGCAACAAAATTACCTTGTCTGTCTCACCCGGGAGTGTCCTGGCGCCCTTCAGGCAGCTCAGCAGCCCCAGGGTTTGCTGAGCAGCTGTGGGGCTGCAGGAAGGAGCGGTTCCATGGTGTAATCCCTGCATGGGGGATTTGTTTTTCTTCTCCTGGCTGGCTGACCCTCGGCCTGCCCCTGCCAGCCCTTCCTTGGGTGTCACTGCGGGTCAGGGTGTCCCTGTGTGGGACGTGCCCTCCTTCCCACGGCTCCCGCAGAGGGACACGGAGCCCCGGGGCTGCAGCTCTGGGAGAGGCACAGAAAGGTTTGGGAAGAGGTTTGGAAAGGGCTCCTTGAAAGACTTTGTGCAAGGGCAGGGGGCAGTGCTCGTCTTGCTGAACCACAGGTCTGCGGGGAGGCCAAAGTTTGTCTTAAATCTTTCTTAAAGCTTGCCTTAAATCTGAGATGAGTGGGTGATCTGGAGCTCAGGGAATGGGATTTAGCCAGTCTCTGTGAAACTGGGGTTCTGCTTGCCCTGATGTGCTCCAGAGGAGCCTGGATTGGGATGGGAAGGGCAGGGATGTAGCGAGAGGCTGTGCTGGACCTGCCTGCATTCCCCAAGGATGCATCCAGCACCCAGTCTTTGCCTCAAAAGCTGATTATCCCTGCTGCTCTTCATCTAGAAAATAAGTTTCCGCCACAGCCTTTGCTTGAATGGTCCCAAACTCTGGATCTGGGGTCTTAAAGCCCTCAATGCTTTTTCTTCAGGTTAAAAACCATCACTGATGGTTGATGGATCCCCAAGTGTTCTCATGGGGTTGTGGGGGTACCTGGGCCCCCAAGAAGAGGCTGAAATCAGCAGCACTCTGCCCTCAGCCTCAGGAGGGTGTCAGACATGAGAGCTATGTCCTGCAGAACTGAAAACCCCAAACCCCACTGCGGCCTGTGACCTTTGAGGAGTGTCACAGAGCAGAGCCTCTGCCTTTATCTCAGATCAGGGCCCGGAGGAGGCTCTGAGCAGAGCTGGAGGGCTGCAGGGCTGTCCTGGCTGCTCTGGCTTGGTGTTTGGGAGGCAGTGGGGCTGCGTGGATTTCTTATCTTCTTTTCTTTGTGTTAGAACTGGGATTAGCACACAGGAGTCACAGTTTCATGTTCAGACTCAGTGTTTAATTCTTATCTCTAGCACAGTCTCACAAGCCATGAGTTCTAACTAACAAGGTAGAAAATGGATGTCTCTAGCTCTTTCCAAGATTATTTAAGCACAAGTTATCCAATAACGAGATGACACCTATAGTATTTATACTTTTGACCCAATAACTGACAACCCAAGGCCTACAATGTGGACCTTTTTCACCCAATTTAAAAAAAAAAGCGAAGAAGAATGTGAAGAGGAAGGACTTAGACAACACCTCAAATCCTCCATATATATTACTATATACTAATATA
>VWYN01013964.1:83146-95767 GCA_013400075.1 Hippolais icterina | reverse complement strand
AAAACTGTGTTTTTAGCACAGTTGGCGCCTCATCCACTGAGGTTGCTGCGCTTTCAAGGGAGGCAGCCCCAGCACTGGTGCCTGGGAGGAATGGGGGGGCAGGACTCTTGTGTGGTGCCTTTGATGTTGGAGGCTTTTACCCGTGTTACCCGGGGAGAAACTCGAGTGCTTTTCATGTCTGGTGGTGAGGGAGGCAGGGAGCCAGGAGGGATCTGCTTTGTGAGACCTTTTCGAGGGGAATTGAGCAGAACTTTTCAGAAGCTGGGGGGAGGCTCTCAGGGCAGAAGCTGAAGTAGGTGCTGAAGCATCCTTGGCTCTCTCGGGCACCGTGCATTGTCCTCGTGTCATCCTTGGCTGAGTAAGTCTCTGCTTGAGCTCTCCCCAGCCTCAGGGAGTGAAAATCTGTGGCAAAGGCTGTGCTGGGGTCTCCACAGCTGTGCCAGTGGGGGTTTGTGGAGTGGGGAAGCTGAGCGTGGCTGTGCAGTGAGTGTGTGGGGGTTTGAAGGGTAAGGAGGGGAAAAACGGGGAAAATACCAGGGACGTGATGCAGGCATTGTCACAGGGGAAAGATTTGTCAGGGCCTGTGCTGAGGGAGGAGGCAGAGCC
Source organism: Hippolais icterina (assembly GCA_013400075.1). Taxonomy (NCBI): domain Eukaryota; kingdom Metazoa; phylum Chordata; class Aves; order Passeriformes; family Sylviidae; genus Hippolais; species Hippolais icterina. Next base: position 95,161 of record VWYN01013964.1, on the reverse strand, counting down.
GGCTCTGCCACCGCTCAGGCTCCCTGTGGGATGGGATGTGCAGGGCCTGAGCAGGCAGAGAGTGCCACAGGGGGGTCACAGAGGGTGCCATCAGCTCCTGGGGGTGACACGGGGTGGCAGCAACCCTGACATGATCCAGGGGGTGGGGCTGCCAGCAGAATGGGACCCCGATGCAGACAGGCCATCCTCCCCAGCTCCTGCAGCCCTGTGGTGGAAAGGAGCCCTGGCTGGGGGCAGTGCAGGGAAGGGAGGGTGCTGCCTGGGGTGGGCTCCGTGCTGGGTTTGGGGGCCCTGCCCCAGCCCCAGGGGCCAGGTGTGCTGTACACTGTGCTGCCACAGCCTCACCAGCCTGGCAGATGTGTGCCCAAGAGGGCTCTGTGGGATGCAGTGGAGATGCATTCATGTTATTTTTGGTGAATGCGTTCCTGTGACATCGCAGGGAGTGTGTCTGGTGTTGTAAGGGAGGTCTGGCAGCCCAGGGTAGCCTCACTCCTTGGTTTCTGCTCTGCAAGTTGGCTCTGAACTGACGTGGAAAAGGAACTGCCTGGTGTTTGATGGCCCCTTGTCCTGAGGGACACGGGGCAAACCCCACCTCCTGAGCATCCCTGTGTGCCCCGGTGGCTGCGGGGCTCCTGTGCCCAGCCCTTTCCTGTGTGAGAAGTGCTCCCCAAAACAGCCTCCTGCTCTCCCCCTCTCCTGCCCATCCTGCCCCATCACTTGCAGCAGCCCCGAGCTGCAGCCTGTGCCCAGGTCACACATCCCCTGTGCCCTGTGGGGTGCACTGGGATCACCCAGAGCCCTGGGACACCCCAGCCCCCACAAAAAGGGCCGGGGCGTGGAGATGCCACATGGACGGGGACACTGTGAGGGTGGGGATGCTACAAGGTTGGAGACACCAAAGGGACAGTGACACTCCAGGGATGTGGATGCCACGGGGATGGGGACAGCACAGGGAAGGGGACAGGTGGGGGTGTCATTGGGATGTGGACACCGTGGGGACAGAGACAGCACAGAGTTGGGGACAGGGCACATGGGGATGGCCGGCTGGCTGCCAGGGAGAGCTGATCCCTTCCTGGGAGGATCGTGCTGTGTGGGACAGCCCCCGAGAGCGTCCCCTGCGGGCTTCTCTTCAATTGGCTCCTTTGAACCAGCCCTAGCCCCGGCGGTGGGTGCGGGGGGACCGGGCTGGGGGGACACAGAGCCTCCCCCGGGGGTGGCAGATCACGCTGTGCTCCAGGCCCGCTGTGTCCCCACAGTTCGTTCCGTGCTGTGCTGCAGCCCTGGAGCTCTGCAAACCGGCCCAGCCCCGAGCATCACTTATTTTTTCTTTTTTCTTTTTTTTTTGATAATTTGAACGGCCCCTCTGCATCCTTGTCTCACCGCTCCTGATTGCTCTTTGCCCAGTGACTGTGACATGTTTAGATGACACGGTGGGACTTGCCAAGCACAGGGGTTTTCCCTCTTGCCTTAGTCTGGCAGAGGCTGGGGGTGCTGGGCATGGCAGCCTGGGCTGTGTCAGTGTGAACCCCCAGGAATTGCTCTATCCCTCTGAATCCCAATGTCTCTCCCTGTAACCCAATGTCCCCCCCTATATCCCAATGTCTCCCCCTGTATCCCAGTGTCTCCCCCTGTATCCCAATATCCCCCCCTGTATCCCAATGTCCCCCCTGTATCCCAATGTCTCTCCCTGTAACCCAATGTCCCCCCCTATATCCCAATGTCTCCCCCTGTATCCCAGTGTCTCCCCCTATATCCCAATGTCTCTGAATCCCAGTGTCTCTCCCTGTATCCCAATGTCCCCCCCTGTATCCCAATGTCTCCCTGTCAAACAGCCCTTGGAAGCAGCAGGGGCTGCAGGAAAGGCTCCACGCCAGAGGATTTCAGGCTAGGCTTTTTATATCCATCCCAGTGTGGCCACACTTCATTTAGGGAAGGAGCATCCGGGATGGATCTGGGCTGACGTATTCAGGGCTGAGACTATCTCGGCTCTGCCAGAGCAGATCTGGGCCAGGGGAGAGCTGGGATCCAAAGGGGCCGGCGCTGCTGCCCTGTGCTCTGACCTCCAGCACACACCGAGCTGTTTGTGTCGGATTTCTTGGCGATTTCCTCGGTGTTGTGTCCGCCCTTCTGTAAATAGCAGGTCATTCCATCTCTCCCCTGAACCCTGCTTTGGAACCACAGATATCCAGCCATCCATGAGCTGAGCAGCTGCGTGCCCTGCACGGCACCCTGGGCTTGCTGCTGCTGCTTCCCAGGGTCGGCTCACAGGAGCACACGGAGCAGAGGAGTACAGGAACAGCCTCCCGTAGCACCAGGCAAGTTTTGGGTTAAAGTTGCTTAATTTTATTGAATTCCTGCTGCTGTGGATGGTGGGTGTGGCGGAGGTGGTGCAGCTCTGGGGTGGGAGGGGATTCTGTGCTGCTGTTGGACATGTGCTGGCTGAGAGTCCTGGGGTTTCTGGTGCTAATTAATGATTGTTGGTTGGGCTAAATTGCCCTGGGAGATAGGTGAGCCAGGCAATGGGGCATTTGTGTGTGCAGGCAACACTGGGCTGAGCTTTGGTTTTGAGACGAGGTAAAAATGCAAAAAAAGCAAGAATTGCGATTATGTGTGAACCCTGAAGTGCTGCTGCCTTGTCCAGGTGTGATTCCAGATTGTAGGACACAGCATCCAGGAGGAGTACAGCTGTCCAGGGTGTGTACCCTGCTGCAAGGGCATCCTGAGTGCAGACAGGGACACGTCACAACAGATAAAATAAGTTTGGAACACACCAAGGACTGGCTAGCTCTGGGAGCTGCGACCTCTCCCATGCTGCTGTAGTTGCCATCCATGATTTCCCGTGCTGAGCTCAAAATCCCTGTGTGGCCCTGGGGCTCGTGGGCTCTTGGTGAGGTTTGAATGTGTTTGACCCCAGAGCCCCTCAGCACGTACCCTCTCCCCAGGATGTGCTGGCCCTGGGGCTCGTGGGGAGCTCCGTGGTGGGGTTTGAATGTGTTTGACCCCAGAGCCCTCAGCACATACCCTCTCCCCGGGATGTGCTGGCCCTGGCTCCAGGTATGCACATGTGGCAGGGTCTAATGGCTCTGTGGCCAATAACCCGGCAGCAGCGGTTCCTGGACGCCTCTCCACGGGGAATCCAGACTTCCCTTCTCTGAGCACGGTGGAATTTTTATAGCCTGTGGTTTTAAATGCTGTGATTTCCGCATGGCCCCGACGCTGCTTGCAGCCCTGTCAAAGCTGTGCTGGGGCTGGGTGAAACACGGGCTGGAGCTGCTGCTCCTTGGGTAACGTGGCTGAGCTTTGCTGCAGTACAGGGGAAAGGGGTTGAGCCTGCTGGGTGCTGTGATCTTATGGCTGAATTCAACTGTACTTTATTTCATTTATCCCCAGATTTTGTCAGGCTTTGCAGAGTACAGTAAAGCAACCTCGTTGGTTAGAAAATAATCAGCAAAATGGGAGTGAAAGAGTTAATCCTGCCAATACAGCTCAGTGACATCCTGGAAGTGTCTGTCCAAAAATCAGGAGGGGAGTGGGCATGTGGCATTTCAAGGTCGCAGAGTAGAGGGGCCAGGCTGGCAAACCCCACTTGCCACAGGGGCACAGCTGTGGCTCGGGCAGGGACGTGGCACTGTGGGATCAGTGCCTGGCTGGCAGCTGGGAGGCCAAGGCAGAGCCTTGCATCCACATCTTGTGGGTGTGAGCACTGTCTGCCTCCCTGCAACGCCCCTGGCTTCGTTCCCTGGGGTCCCTGTCCTCATGGGGATGAGGCAGAGTTCTGCCATTAACGCTCTGAAAGTCTCTGCTGGCTCATCCTCATCATCCCCAAAACACCGGGCAGTGCTGGGGTGCTCACAGGTCCCTCACTGTGATTTTTTAGGATGGGATGCTGCCAGTAGGAAATCAGCAGTGCTGCTTTCTCCAGCCCCTGATAAACCTCCTGAAAGCCACTGCCCAGGTCTGGCTGCTCTAGAGATGCTTTGGGGCCATCAGATGTTCCAGGTCCCTGTCCCTGTGGTGCTGCTGCAGGGATGCTGCCTGGGTCCAGCTGCCTCCACCCAGCTCTCCGTTCGCACAAACCTGTGGAAAAGTGATTTCCCTTTCTATTTTCTGGCACCTTCTCAAACTCAGACTGGGTTAACTCTTGCTGTGGATGCAAAACTTGCTGGAGGGCCCTGGCCAGGCAGGGCTGTAAAAGCCACATTTTCTTTGGGAATCGGATTAAGGCCCCTTTTTCTGCGTGCTGGGCGGATGCTGTGCGGGTGACATGAAATCTCCCTTTGTCCTGGATGGTATTTCTGGCCCAGCTGCAGTGGGTTAACCCTTTGTCATCCCACACAGCCCTGGTGATGAATGGCCCTTTGCTAAGCAACAAGGACCTTTTCCTGGGGTGGAAACACTGTGGGGGCACTGTGGGCTGTGCATCCCCCCTGCACAGCTGGGGGATGAAGTGCAAGGCCTTGGTGCCTGGCTAGGGGACGTGTCTGTGGGACAGGGACCTGCCCTAAAGCTGCTTCCCGCTACTTTTCTCTGCCATTTTCAGTCTCTCTCTATTCCCCAAGATAAATGGATGGGGCTTTGCACCCCAGTCCTGCCCTGGCACCAGAGGTATCTCCATGCTGGGGCAGCCCCAGGCTGCCTGGATGGCACAGAGGGACATGGCTGGGAGAAGGAGGGGGCAAAAGGGACAGTGAGAGCAGAGGCCAGGCCAGCTGGCAGAGCACAAGAGCTGCCTGTGTGCTCCTCAAAGGGCAGTGACCATGTCAGTGGTGCTCCCTGGGCACCAGTGCCCAGCTGGGTGTGACACTGGGGCAGGAGCATCACTTTTCCAGGAGAGCTGGAGGGCTGGATAACCAGCCAGGAGCAGGGTGATGGCAGGCAGAGAGCATCCACAGGATCACAGAATCACAGAATGACCAGGTTGGAAGAGACCTTCAAGGTCATCGAGTCCAACCCAACCCTAACCTCAACTAAACCATGGCACCAAGTGCCACATTCAAACTTTTCTTAAACACATCCAGGGATGGTGACTCCACCACCTCCCCAGGCAGGCCATTCCAGTACTTTGTTACCCTTTCTTTAAAACTGTTCCTAATATCCAGCCTGTATTTCCCTTGGTGCAGCTTGAGGCTGTGTCCTCTGGTTCTGTCAGTGCTGCCTGGAGAAAGAGCCCAAGCCCAGCTGAGCACAGGCACCTTTCAGGGAGCTGTGGAGAGTGATGAGGGCACCCCTGAGTCTCCTTTTCTCCAGGCTGAACAAGCCCAGCTCCCTCACAGGGTTTGTGTTCCCAGCCCCTCACCAGCCTCACAGGGATCCCAGGAGCCCTTGGCTGTGGTGCCCAGGATCCAGGGAGGTGTCTTGGTTTAGTACTCGGTGCTGGGCTCTGTGGCCAAGCAGAAATGCAGGTGATTTCACAGCCATGCCCTGGAGTCTGGTGCCTGTGGGCATCTCACACCCAGGGCTTGGGTCCCTTTGACTTGGTTTCCCCACCTTGGATCCATCCCCTGCTGCTGTGAGCCTGGCTTGGCTTGTTTGTTTATGCAAACGCCAAATGGTAGCAGGAAATGTCCCTTTCTGGTGGCCTGGAAAAGCTGCCAGGGGCACAGAGCTCCCTGCAGCGCTGATCCCGTGCTGTTATCAGGCTCCTGATAAGAGCAGAGCAGGGATTTCCCCAGAGGGGGTCCTGGACAGTGTCAAAGTGGTATCAGGAGCTCCCCAGGCCTCCCAGCGGTGGGGGGAGTGCAGCCCACTGAGCTCTGAGCTCTCCCTGTGTCCCTCTCTCTGCTGAGTTTTAGTCCGTGGTCACCCCAGCGCTGATGGAGGGTGGCACCATGTCCCAGATCTGAGCCAGCAGCAGATGGGCACCGAGCAGGACGCGCTCACAGCGTCGGGAACTGCAGGGAAGCCACACATTTCCCTCCCACCCGTGCTCCTCCTCCCCCCCATGCTCCTGACCTTTTCCCATCAAAACACAAAGCACTATTATTCGGAGCAAGGCACCTCCATGCGAGGAGACAGCTGGCGCTGCAGCAGCTTGCTGGGGATGGGTTGTTATTAATTAAGCTGTAGGAGACAGCCCGGCAGCTTGAATGGAGTTTTCCTTCTTTTCAGGGTTAGGATGCCCTAAATACTTTCTTCTTTACCTCCAAACGGCGTTTATAGGTTTAAAAAGGGGGCAGCAGACAAAGGAGGGAGAGGGGCCCTTTATGTGCAGCTTGCAGGGACGTGTCTCCCTGCACGTGGCCTGCAGGGACTGTTAAGAGACCCCAGCAACTTTTTTGCAGTTTGGTTTGTGCCAGGGGGTTGCTGTGACCCCCACGGATGTCACTGCCTGGGCATCTCCCCATCTAGAGAGAGATGTTCCAGTTGGGGTGAAACCACTTGAACAAGTTTGGGGTGACTCAGGCGGTCGAATTTTTCACTCCCTGCTGTTCTCCCTTGCAAAGGTGATTTATTTTTACCAAACCCATCCTCTGTCCCTGCTGCTGGGTCTGCTTTGACCGTGCTGCTGGTGGTGAGAGGAGCAGAGTGGTGGTGGAGGACGCTGGGGCTCTCTGGGGTGCTCCTGGGTGTGTGAGCTCTGTGTAGGCTCCATCTGCTCCCCTCTCCCCACATCCAGAGACCTTGGCAGAGCACCAGCAAACTCAGTGGAAAGTGGCATGACCAAGAAAAAGACACAAGCTTGCAGATCACAAGGACCAAAATTTAATTTTTTTTTAGCACTGAAAGAGGCACCATCACCTCCAGCAGGAACAGAAAGGATCCCCCAATGCCAGGAACAGCTAAAACCAACCCCAAAGCTTTTCAAAGAGCCTGAGTGCAGGGCTGCAAGTGTTACCACCCAGGGAGGGCTGTGGCAGGCAGAGCCTGGTCCCTTCAGCGTGTGCAGGGTAACTGCCCAGAACATCTCTCAGCCCCACAGATCAATGACATTCCCCCTCTGGGGGACAGGACTCCGGGCTTTGGGGGAGTGGGGCTCAGGGATGCATGTGGCGTGATGTGCAGAGTTTTGCTTTTCCCCTTTTGGGGGATAATTTGTCCTTTGTGGGGTGTCTGGGGGAGCAGATCATGCCCTTGAGGAGGAGGGGTGAGGATTGCTCCTGGGCAGCCAAGGAGCTGAGTGTGTTTCCTTGGGCATGGCTGGGCTGTGCCATCTGCAGAGCTGGCCCGGGGATTTGGGCAGCAGTTTTGGTGCCAAGGCAGCCCTGTCCCTGCTGAGCAAAACCTGTGCTCAGAGCTGAGGCTGTGGCAGAGCCTGGGTGTGATTGGTGTCTGTCCAAACCAGCACACTTGAACAAGAACCAGTGCCCCAACCAGTGCCCCCTGCCAGGGAAAAGGAATTTGGGAAGAATGGGTCCTTTCTTGCTTTTTCCAAATATTTGTGACTGTGGAGTGCCTTTCTAGCAAAGCCTGTTCCCTTTGGAATTCCATGGATTGCTCAAGCACGGTGAGGAGCCTCCTGCCTGCCCCACTCTAGGCAGCAGGCACTGCAGACCCTCTGCAGCAGGAATGTGCCAGAGGAAGGGAGGCTGCTGCAGGGACACTGCTGGGATGTGACACCAGGAACAGAGGCACGGCCTCCCCAGGGAGAGGGTGACTCACGCCAAGGACACGGTGCCAGCTGCGCGTGATGGCCGTGACAGCGTGTGAAATAATTCCTTCCTTCCTTCCTGGAGGGTGGGAGCGGCCTGGAGATGTCCAGCTGGAGGAGACTCTGGGTTTTGGTGTGGTGGAAGCTGGGACAGGCCTGGGTGGGTTCAGCAGAGCAGCCACGGTGCAGCGATGGCTCTGGAGGGTCTGGGTCCTGCTCCTGGGCAAGGCACGGAGGGGTGGCTGCACCCTGTGCTGGCCCAGGATGTCCCTGAGCTCTGCAGGGCTCTGGGATGCTCCTGGCAGTGCCTGCACCCCATGTTACAGCTGCTCCACTGCCCTCTCTCTCCAGGGAGATTTAAGCCACCAAAGGGCTGCTTTCATGAAGGAACTAATGGGATACCTGCAGAGCTGTGTCTGACAGGGGCTGCTCAGTGCCAGAAAACAGGTAGCTTAAAAGAAAAAAAACAAAACTGCATCATCTATGGATTTGGGAGTCCACTACAGCCAGAGAGGGGGAATGTCATGGATCTGTGGGGCTGAGAGATGTTCTGGGCAGTTACCCTGCACACGCTGAAGGGACCAGGCTCTGCCTGCCACAGCCCTCCCTGGGTGGTAACACTTGCAGCCCTGCACTCAGGCTCTTTGAAAAGCTTTGGGGTTGGTTTTAGCTGTTCCTGGCATTGGGGGATCCTTTCTGTTCCTGCTGGAGGTGATGGTGCCTCTTTCAGTGCTAAAACAAATTAAATTTTGGTCCTTGTGATCTGCAAGCTTATGTCCTTTTCTCGGTCATGCCACTTTTCACTGAGTTTGCTGGTGCTCTACCAAGGTCTCTGGATGTGCTTTTCATTCTGCTATTGATCTGAGATTATAAATATAGCTGGCAGAATTTCCATCTGTCTGTCAAAGTCACTGGGGACTGGCAGGTAGTCAGCATTGCAGCAATATTGACAGAATAAAAATTATTTCCTAAGCCCTAACGGGGCACTTTTAAGTGGAGATTGCTGAGATGCAGTAAAATTGGAAATGTCCCTTCAGCATTCCTGCGACAGAACACGTCCTGCTCGTGCTGCCCGAGGGATCTGATGTTTTCTTAAGAGCTGGGCGGCTTGGGATGGAGGGAGTTTGTTGGCAGGTCTGCCCACAGGCTGGGCAGTGCTGGTGAAGCTGCCTTCACCTGCAAATCTTGGTTATTCCTCAAAGCTGGGGATTTCTGGTTGGAGCTGGCCAAGGGCAGAGCATTGCCTGGCACAGGGGAGGGCTGCAGAGGGGCAGTCCCACAGCTGTGCAGTTTTCTGCTGCAAAGGACTGTGGTTGGGATTGTCCCCAAAACTCAGGGACTGTTGAAGCCCTCGTTGGTGTTCCCTGAGCATCAGTGCTGGACACGTTGTGCAGTGAGCCCCAGCAGCCCTGCACAGTGTGGCTGTGACATGGGGACCTGCCTTCACCTGCAGGGGTGTCCCTTAACACAGTACACATTGGATTGTGTAAGCCAGGCAGGAATCTTCCTTAGTATTTCAGATTAGCTGCAAGACTAAAAGCTGGATCTGTAGTTAGTTCAAATCCCTTGATACAATTTACAACAGCAATAGGCCTTGTTAGGATTGCTCCTAACTCTGATTATTGGGTTTTTCTAAGAGAAGAACAATGAGTTTGTGATTTTAAAACCCTTAATTAGGGGATTTGGATCCAGTTCTTGGCTCTGCTGCAAGATTTCTGTGTGACCCCGGGCGAGTCACTTATTCCCTCTCCAGTTCATCTGTGCTGTAGGGGTGAAGCTGCTTCCTTCCTCTGCCTGTCGGCCCTGCCGGTGCTCAGAGCCAGAAAGGAGCAGTGGGAGAAGCAGAGGCTCAGGGATACATTCCCTGTTCTCCTCACAGGAATGGGGACACTCCTGTGAGAAAAAATCCCAGAGTTTGTCTGGGCTCTTTGTCACTCTGCCTGTGCCTCCTCTGTGCAAACACCCCAAAGTCACCAAGAGCCACCCTGGGGACCCTCAGTGCTCCCAAAGCCCTGCTGCACTTGCTGTGAGGCCAAGAACAACACTTGGTTGTCCTTCCGAGCTGCTGGCTCACCACCTGTTGCTTCTAGGACAGAGGAGATATGAGTTGAAACAAAATATTTTCTGTTAATTAATCTGGAAAACAACTTGTACTCAGTGTTGAGTTCCCATGTACCCTAATTTTTTCCCTCAGGGTGGTGAGGCCCTGGCAGGAGGTGTCCAGAGCAGCTGTGGTGGCCACATCCCTGGAAGTGTCCAAGGCCAGGTTGGACCTGGTCTAGGGGAAGGTGTTCCTGCCCATGATTGGAATTAGATGGTCCTTGAGGTCCCTTTCAACCAAACCGGTCTGTGGTTCTGTGAAACATCTTTGCAGAGCTTCAGTGATCATGGGGAGAACTTCTCTATGCTTATTTTTATTCCCTCACAGGCGAGACTGAAGTATGCCCCTGATTTCAATCTGAAAAAATGAACTCAGAGGAGCGAGGAGTTGGTTCACGTGGCTGAGCACGCCGTGCTCACCTCTTTGGTCTCAGTTTGGGCACATGAACCCTGTGCTGGTGCTGAACTCCTGCACAGCCACAGATGTGGTAACTTAATAGCAGGGACAGGAAACCATCACACCTGAGAGCCTCCCTTCACTCTTTGTGCAAGCACAGCACCCAAGCGAGCCCAGCAGAGCCTTTTCCTGCCTCTCTCCAGCTAAAACAAGGCTGGAGTGCCTTGCAAACAGAGCTGCTACTCGGGCAAGCCTGGTTTGGCATCTAGCATTGGATTTTCCTGGAGATTAGAGAGATTAAAACGCTAATTCCCACTGATAGGGGTTAAAGCTTTAATAAGTCATAAAAAGTGGTGTAATCTGGCAGAAATCTGCATGCAGCTGCAGCGTAAGCAGATTGAGGCTCAGTTTCCTGCCTGGGTGCTGGGGGGAGGTTTCTCAGAAATTGGGTTTTGTGGCACTTGGTGGAGGGGGGGGATGTGGGTCCTGCCCCCTCCTCAGCACCCACGGTTTGCAGGGCAGCCTGTGCCAGCCTTGCCGGGCATCACAGGGGGAGTGCTGCCAGCCCAGCACAGTGGGGAGGGGCTGCTGCCAGCCTGGTGCCTGGTGGCTGTGCTGGGTGGGGGAAAATCAGCCACTGCTGGTGGTCTGGAAGCAGAGATGGAAGCCAGGCCAGAGCCACAGGCAGGGGGCAGAGCAGGGGTGGCTGTGGTGCCGCTGGCACAGGTGGCAGCAGTGTGGCACAGGCTGGTGGTGCTGGGCACAGGCCCAAAGGGGAGCACAAGTGCTGGCCCTGGGCTTGCAGGCTGTGCAGGGGCTGTTCGTGGGAATGGGAGTCCTCTGGGCATTGAGGATTGCAGATGTGCACATCTGCCTTAACCCTTTCATCACCTGCAGGCCTTTCTCTGCTGTGGATATGATTTTCTGAGTTTGAGGGAATTTTTAGCTTGTGTTAGCTTTTCTAAGGGAAACCTTTCAGTAGTTTCTCAAAACAGCTTTGTGTAAATAACTACTTTTCTCATAATATTTCTAAGTAAATAGAATCTTTTTTTTATAACACTCTCTCCCAAGTGTTGTTTACTATTTCTGTTACTTAACCAATGGAGAGAAGTATCAGGTTTTTGTAGCGCAGCATGTTATAAAAAGGAGCTAAAAGAATTGTTAATAAAGCCTTCATTTCTCTTCTGCCTGAGAACTTAGTAGAGTCAATTTATTTCGTGTCCTACGACGACACTCTGGGAATGCAAATTTGGGAACTGCAGGGGAAAACTCCCGAGGTCATAGGGTAGGTCGAAGTAGCCAGACCCAGGAGACCAAAAGAGGGAGGAGGTTGGCCTCACCTTGGCTGTGACAGGACAGAGTGCCACCAGCGCTGCTGGACATCACAGAGGGGACATCCCCCTCAGCAGGGTGTGCTGGAGGGAGCAGGGCCGGGTGGTGCAGCCCAGCATCCCCGGCCCCCTGCTCACGGCAGCTCCCCTCCTGTGGCTGGCCCTTCCCTCCGCTGGTGGGAGAGGGGTGGGGACATTCTGCCATCGAGGTGTAAGGCAGGAAGGAGTTGTGGAGACAGACTAATATCTTCATTCAGCTTCACTGACATCATTTTAGCGAGCAGCCGTGCCCGTGGGGGTTGGCTGACATCCTGTCCTGGCAGATGTGAGATGCAGCCCAGACATCTTCACCCAGCAGCTCCCAGCACTCATACCCATCCGCCACTGCTGGAGCATTTCGGGATGCTGGGAAGCAGAAGGCTTCCCTGGGCTCGGGGAGGGGGATGTGGATGAGAGGTCCCTGGAGCAGTGGGTGAGCTGGGCTCCTCCTGGAACGGGGCTGCCCCGTTTGTCCCGGCCTCTCTCTTTCCCGTGGAAGTTTCCCCGCACCTCCAGCGTGGAGCCGGGCTGGGATGTACCCCCGAACTCTTCTTCCTCTC
>VWYN01013964.1:67143-82898 GCA_013400075.1 Hippolais icterina | reverse complement strand
CGTCCTGTCCCCGTGGGTACCCCCATGTCCCCTGCCCTGCCTGGGGGCTCCCCCGTGTCCCCTGCCCTGTCCCCGTGGATGCCCCCTGGTCCCCTTCCCGCCCTGCTCCGGCTGCTGCCCCTGCTAAAAGGGCTGGCGGAAACAACAGAAAACAACAGAAACAAACAAAGAAATTAAATAAAATCCCATACCACCCTACCCGTCAAAGAACAAAACCAAGCGGGTAAAAGAAGTTTTAAAAGGGGAGGAAAAAACCCAGGAGGGGGAGGAAAAAAAAATAAAGGAAAGGCGAACTGCAAGCCCCAGGATGTGAATCCCTCTGGCTCCTTTTTTTTTTGCCATAGCTGCAGTCGGTGCCTCGTGGGATGGAGGGGGCATCGGAGTGCAGCTCGGCGGCCCTGGGCACACTCAGCCGTGCCCGCTGCCCATTCCTGGGGCTCGGCCCGACTCATTCCTTCTGCAGTGTTGTCTGGACAAGCTGGGTTTGGGGAGCGCTGCCTGGCTCTTTGTTTTCACAGCACCGAGCTGTGCAGAGCAGTGGTGACAGGGGTGAAGGCTGCTTTCCCTTGGCTGGGGGCTGGGGAGGGTCCCCATGTCCTTCCCGTGCTGAGTGCCACTGCCCAGGCTGGGTGCACAGGGGTGGATCCCATGCTCAGAGCCCCCATGGATTCAGTGTTGTGGCTATTTTTGGACCCTCCTGGGCACAGACAGCCTGAGCCTGTGTGGAGCAAGGGCTGTGCTGGCCACTGGCTTGGGGCCTGTGGATGGAGCAGCTTGTGCTGAGATCTGTGTGCAGGAAGGTTCCTCTCAATGAATGGGGTGTTCCCAGTGAGGCAGGGCTGCTCTGGGCTCAGCCTCGCTCCAGCTCCAGGGGAAGAAGCTCCTTACGGGTGTGATCAGTGGGGCCACATGGCCAGAGATCTCTGCATGCCCAAGCCGAGACTTGGGGTTGTTCATGATCATCTCCTCCTTTTTAAACACGGAAGCAAACAGCCTAACAACTCTTTGCAGGTTTTTGTAAGTGTTTAGAGCTGCTGTCTCACGTGGTTGGAGGAAGGAGAATGTCAGACTGTGGACTGTGCTGCCAGGGCTACACGTGTCCCATGTGGGCAGGGTGGTGGTCAGCCTCACACCACATCCAGGAGCCACGGGCAAGAGCTTGAGGTCGTGGAGCTGGCACCATGGTTTGACCCCTGGGATGAGCTCCTGCATCCCAGCCCAGAAACGCTGGTGACCAGAGAGCCTGCAGAGGGCTTAAGATGGGAAGGGAAGCAGCGATGGGGAGCCCTGAGGCATCCATCTCTTGTAGATAAGAGAGGCAGGAGGGTTGAGCTGCGGAGGGCAGGGGACTGCTGTGCTTCCGGAGCGGGAGGGGAAGCACAGTGAGTGAGGACGGAGGACGGAAGCTCATGGGGCTGGCAGGCACAGCTTGACCTGCACGTGATGCGTGCCCATGGCTTGTGGCTCAGGGCTGTGGCTCTGACTGGTCGCCTGTGGAAGCGCTCACGCCACAGCAGGAATCACTGCCTCCCTTTTCAAACTCTGAAAACTTGGGGTTTGTAAAAGGCTCCAAGCCTGCAGCATCTTGTGTGCTCAGGAGGCACCTGGCCACCTCTCTGACAGCCCTTGGGTGGATTTGGTCTAAGGAAGTGGAGTTTAGCACACTCTGCTATTTCTGGGTCGTGTTTGTTGGCATCCAGGTGGAAATGCAAGCTGAGAAGGAAACAAAACTGGTATGTTTGTTGGTAGGTGGGCCTGGGCTGGTGGCCAGCCTGAAACTGTAGCTCGATGCTCAGAGATGCAAAGGACAGACTCAGGGGTCTGGCAGGCCAGTCTGGTCAGACTTGGGTCTGGCCATGCCAGCCTGGTCCTGGTGATTGCAGCTGAATAATAGGAACATCCCTTAGTTACAGTTTGGTGCTGCAGGGTCTGTGGCACTGGCTCTGTGTGCCAGCCTGAGCCTCCTCAGCTTTGGAGGGAGCTGTGCCTGATATTCCCTGGCACCCACACATCCAGCAGGGACCTGCTGCCTTCAGCACCATGGGAGCCCATGGCAGCTGAAAAATCCAGCAGTGCCTGGGCCGTGCTGGGATTGCATCCAGTGCTGGCTTTGCTGAGACTCCTCCTGTCCCCTCGGAAGGGAGAGCTGTGTCTCTGCCACCTCCTCCGCAGGCTGGATCCGTTTCCATAGCCTGTGGTCACTGGCTCAGTGTGCCAAGGGGAGAGGCCCTGGAGGCCACGCGTGCTGCAGTCCCCACAGCCAGCTGTTCCTCACCAGGAGCTGCAGATTCCCTCTTGGGAGCTACAGATGTGTCTGTGACACCTTGCTGGCAGAGTTCTCCAGGAGAGCTGCCCCCAAAACTTGAAAGGTTGGGTGGTTCACACTTCTCCTGTGAAAACATCTGTGGATACTCAGCTGCTAGGCTGTGCTTTCACCCCCTGATACACCACTGCTCACTGCTCTGAGCCTGCTCTCTGTGTTTGCACAAACCCGTCCCACAAATCTGGAAGCCCATGGTATTTCCAGTGTGTTTTGTGGAGGGAAGGGAAGTTATCCACAGTGTCCTGGTCTTCTGGGTGCTTGTAGCTCTGCAGAACTGGTTGCAGCATCATGGAAAGGTGGCCAGTGCTTGCTGTTCTGGCATCCAAAGGGTGTTTCTTGGGTTTACTCCCCAAACGTTGCCATTTTGCCATTGATTGTGTGTGCATCCATAGAGTGTGCAGAGGTTTGGATTTGTTGACAGGTGGCCATGGCAGAGGTGCAGCCTCCTGGCCTCTCTCTGGTTCCTCTGTGCAGCCACTGCATGCCAGGTCTGTGACCAACCCTGCTCCAGGGCCAGCTCAGCTCTCCCAGATCACCACCATGGAGCTGCTGGGTCTAGCCAGGACCTGGGGTGGGTGAGACATTCCCAGTTCAGCCTCTGCCAGGGTGCTTTAACCTTTGTGTGTGCAGTGGAGCCCCAGGCTCCTGCAGGTCCTGTCCCAGATCCTCAGGGAGGATTACCAGCCCCTGGTTTTGGGGTTTTGGGGGAGCCCATGGCTGTCCTTGCATGCCCTGCCCTCAGTGTCCCGGGCTGTGGCAGCCTCGTGGCACCAGCACAGCAGCTCCAGCAGCCCCTGGCCAAGCCCTTCCCACAGCACACGGCGTCCAGCTGGCTGAAGGAGCAGGAGGGTCCCTGGGGGGCTCCCAGGGGCTTCCCTCCCCACGGGGTGCCTTTCATCTGCTGCTTCACAGATGTTGGCTTTGGCTCGTGTCTGACACGCATCAATTACAGAGCAACAGCCCCGAGCCTTTGGCAAAATCAGCTTTGGAGCAGCTGTCCTGAGTCAGCCGTGCCCGAGCCGGAGCTCTGGCTCTGTCCCTGCTTGGTGCAGCGCTGCCCTGACCATCTCCACATCTCCTGTGCCCACGTGGACAGGGTTTCCCTGGCAGGGAAGGTCTAAATATGGCACAAACACTTGTTTCACATGTGCTTGATGTTTATCCAGGAGCACTTTAGTCAGAGAGAGCTGCAGGCTCTGAGCTCTGCCCCATCGGTGATGCGATGGCTCCTCGTGTGAGGGACAACAGCTGGGTTAAGGTGACAGTGGTGAATCATGAGAGGTTTGGCCCTGTTCTTGCCAGGGACTCGATGGCAGTCAGGGATTTCAGACAGTAATGGGGTGTTTATAACCCATCCCTCCTTGCAGTGCTCCAGGAGGGTCAGCTGGGTGACACTGGCTCTGACAGCACCACAGGTTTGACATTGTCCCCTCAGAGGGCAGCAGGTCAGACAAATCCAGGATGTGCCCATGATGCATCCCAGGCATTCATTGCTCTGCTCCAATTTATTTCTAAGGTCTTTATTTTTTTAGACAAGTGACTGCTGAGAGTGCTCCCTGCCACCCAGCACAGCATCCCTGTGTGCTTGGGCTGCACCCTCCTTCTGCTGGCACAAACCCCTTGGAGCCAAGTGTGACTCTGGGGTCTTTGCTAAGAAAAGACCATCTCACTGCTGGGCAGCTGGAAAATAAAAATTGCACCTTTGAGTTGTGGCATTTCCCTTGGGAGTTTCCTGGTGCTGCTGAGGCACCGCTGACTTTGCATCCCTGCAGGCACTCCTAGCTGCAATATACTGATTTCACTGTATTTTCAGTCAGGACCCAGGTGCTTTAAATCACGAGTTCCCCACAGACCAGCTGAAGCACATGGGCTGCCCTGACAGGGGTGCTGACCTTGCTGTGGCTTTGGTCTGGCTGGAGCCTGGAGAGCCCTGAGCCCTTCTCCTCCCCCTGAGGGCAGTTTGGTGAGGAGTGTCTGCTCCCTGAGCTGGGGACAGTTTGCCTGAACACCTCCCTGCCCAGGCTCAGGTCAGCCCCTCTGCATGCTGCCAACTGCTCCTTGAGGTGCTGGAGATGCTCCTGGCCTTTAGCAAGTGGAGGGTGGCTTTCTGCCCTATTTAATTTCTTAATTTCTCTGCACCTTACCTGCTCCAGTGCCCCAGTTTGCTGTCCATCCTTGGGGCTGTCCTGTACACACAAGTGATGCCTGGAGGAGTTAAACCCATTGCACAACCCGGCACTGCTGCTGGTGGCAGCGTATTTTCCACATGATTTAGTTGTCATTTTGTTGGGGTTTTTTTTAATGTTATGCAGGGATTTGTTTTCTACTTTTGGCCTTGCCATTTTGGAATGGGGCTAATTTGGGATTTGTGGTGAGGCCTTGGGCACGCCGGGCTGGTTGACCTTGTGAGGGGCAGCGTGGCAGTGCAGTTCCAGCTGTGCAGGTTTCCTGCTCCCATGCCAATGCAGTTCCAGCTGTGCAGGGTTCCCGGGAGGAGTGGGATGCTCCCATGCCAGTGCAATTCCAGCTGTGCAGGGTTCCTGGGAGGAGTGGGATGCTCCCATGACAGTGCAATTCCAGCTGTGCAGGGTTCCTGCACCCATGGCAGTGCAGTTCCAGCTGTGCAGGGTTACCAAGAGGAGTGGGATGCTCCCATGCCAGTGCAATTCCAGCTGTGCAGGGTTCCTGGGAGGAGTGGGATGCTCCCATGACTGCAATTCCAGCTGTGCAGGGTTCCTGCTCCCATGGCAGTGCAGTTCCAGCTGTGCAGGGTTACCAAGAGGAGTGGGATGCTCCCATGCCAGTGCAATTCCAGCTGTGCAGGGTTCCTGGGAGGAGTGGGATGCTCCCATGACTGCAATTCCAGCTGTGCAGGGTTCCTGCTCCCATGGCAGTGCAATTCCAGCTGTGCAGGGTTCCCAAGTGGAGTGGGATTCTCTCAGGGACAGCGTGTTTGCTCTCTAGCAGCTCTGTGAGTAATGCTCAGCTGCACAGCCTGGGACTGAGGGCTGGAAAAAAGTGTTCAAAGTGACCCAACAGTCTTTGGGATTAGTTCTAGGTTTGTTTTTACTTTCTTTTTATTTTTTTTTTCTGCTCGGCCTATATTAAGCACAGTGGAAGTGTGCTGTTCTTGCAGGAAGAGGGTGGTTCCACCTCACAGACCCCAGCAGGGTCCAGTCTGAGACAGGCAGAGGAGAAGGGATGATGGGCTGGTGATTGGAGGAGCCCCTTTGGCCCAGCCAAACTCTTACAGAGAGGGGGAGGGAGAGAAAAGCAGGCAGCACATCCTCAAAGGCCAGGAATAACTGGGGTGAGATGAGCTGAGAGCTGTGTTGCTGTCTGGAGGGGTGAGGACTTTGCAAATAGTAATGTTTTTATGAATAATAATAAATGACCAAAAAATAATAAATAATCATTGCCAAACACTGAGCAACAACAAAATGCTCTCTCAGGCTGGTGGCTGCAGGGACCCAGGCACTGAGCAGCAGCAGCCTGGGGTGGGGAGGGCTCTTAGAAGTGTGTTTTCCTAAAACCTCCCTCCCTGTGCCTGGATCAGAGGAGTGTGCTGCATGTGGCTGATGCCTCCAGGAGCTTGCGGGGGACTGGGCTGATCTTGTGCACTCTCTGCCTTTGGGATATTTGCTGTATCCGCTGTGGGTGATGCAGAGCAGCTGGGGCTGGCAGGGGACAAGGCCACATCACTCCGGGACACTTGGGGCACTTTGTCCTTCCCGACTCCTGCCTGGTGCCTGGGGGAGTAGATAATTCCCTGATTTTTCTTAAAAAGCTGTTGGCTGAGGCAGTGGTTTTACTGAAGAATTTTGTTAGGCCGGAGCATCTTGCAGGGGAGACAGGCATGCTGTCTCTGAGGGCAGCTGAAGGGTTTGGGTTTCTGAGCAGATATGGACAGAATTAGAGCGAGATCACAGAAGCTCCGTGGCTGCGTGGGTGTTGTCTGGCACAGCCCGTCTTGATGCAAATGTGTTGGGTTTTCCACAAGCCAGGGCCGGCAGCCTCTGATCTGTGTCAGCTGGAGCTCAAGGAGGGCACGTGGCACTGGGTGCCAAGGACTCCCTGTGTCTGCAGAGCCATCCAGCTCCCCCCCAGAGCGTGGCTGAGCTGCTCACACCAGCAGTGTGCACAGTGCTGTGATTCCAGTGGTGTGGAGGAGTGGGATGTGTAGGTCTGCCAGCCTTTAGCAGCAGTTCAAGGGCAGGGGGCTGTGGGGCTAAAAGCCTTTGTCACTCACAGATATGGGCTGAGGATTTTCTGGGTGTTGGGTCCTGCTCTGTGGCAGCAGAACTGTGGAACCTGGTGTGCTCACACCCCCACATCCGTTTGCTGTGGCAGGTTTGGTGGAGTGGGCAGGAATCAAGTGAAATAGAGAAAGAAAATCCCCAATTGAATGTAATTATTGTGGAGGAAGATACCACACTCCTCCTTCCAGCCAGTTTGCACACAAACCCCTGTGTCTTGTTTTAGAAAGACAGGTCTGCCAGGGAGAGCTGGAGTTTCCCTTGGAATGGAGAATGTAAACCCCCTCCCTCCAAATTATTATAATTTTGCAATTAAGAGGCTTTCAGGCAAAGATATGGGAATAGGAATAACAGCTCTTTACTAGGAATATCAAAAATACAAATGTAGTAGTACAAATAACAAGCAAACAGAAAAAAACCCTAGGAACGCTTTCAGAGTCAGAACACGACCTGACACCCTGTTGTTCAATTAAGCCCTCCTGGAGTGACAGCTGTGGTTCTGTTGGAGCAGAGATGATCCTGTAGAGGGATCCAGTGGTGTGAGATGGGTCTGGTCTCCCTCTGGGNATGAACAGAAGGCACCTGCCCCCTCCTCCCCAGAGTTTGGAGGAATGGGTCATAGAAGAGATAAAGAAAATACCTCCCCAACTGGTTTCAACAGATGGCAAACAGAATACACACTTTTGGTTACATCTTGCAACCTGAGACACTCTGAGTCTCTGCACATCTTTTATTCACACTTTGGACGCAGCAGGCAACTCCCGTGACTCCCTGGCAGGAGCAGCACCTCTGAGCAGGCTGTGTTTGTCCCCGCAGGTCCCGAGGCCGTTCCCAGCCACGCTCCCGGCATGACGGACGCTCCGCGGGATGCCGGCCCCAAGCAGGCGGCGCCGGCGCGGCCGGACAAGCCGGCTGCAGACTTCGGCTACGTGGGCATCGACGCCATCCTGGAGCAGCTGAGGAGGAAAGCCATGAAACAGGGCTTCGAGTTCAACATCATGGTTGTGGGTGAGTCACAGATTGACAGAATCACAGAATCACCAGGTTGGAAGAGACCTTCAAGGTCATCGAGTCCAACCCAGCCCCAACACCTCAACTGAACCATGGCACCCAGTGCCACATCCAGGCTTTCCTTAAACACATCCAGGGATGGTGACTCCACCACCTTCCCGGGCAGGCCATTCCAGTCCTTTATCACTCTTTCTGTGAAAAACTTTTTCCTAATATCCAACCTGTATTTCCCTTGGTGCAGCTTGAGGCTGTGTCCTCTGGTTCTGTCAGTGCTGCCNGGGTTTGTGTTCCCAGCCCCTCTCCAGCCTCGCTGCCTCCTCTGGACGCGCTCGAGCGTCTGAACGTCCACCCTGAACTGAGGGACAGAGCTGGACACAGCACTGAGTGTCCATCCTAAACTGAGGGACAGAGCTGGACACAGCACTCAAGGTGTGGCCTCACCAGTGCCTGGTACAGAGGCAGAATGACTTCCCTGCTCCTGCTGGCCACACCATTCCTGATCCAGGCCAGGAGCCACTGGCCTTCTTAGCCACCAGGGTACACTGCTGGATCGTGTCCAGCTGCTGTCACCAGTACCCTCAGGTCCCTTTCTGCCTGGGCACTGTCCAACCACACTATTCCCAGCCTGTAACATTGCAGGGGGTTATTGTGGTCAAAATGCAGGAGTTGGCACTTGGACTTATTAAACTTCATCCTATTGGACTCTGCCCACCCATCCAACCATTCCAGGTCTCTCTGCAGAGCCTTCCTCCCTTCCAGCAGATCGACACATGCTCCCAGCTTTGTGTTGTCCACAAATTTACTAATGAAAGACTCGATCCCCTCATCCATGCTGTCAATAAAGGGTAATTCCCCCATGCCAGCTGTGTGCTCAGCCGGGTTTTGTCATTGTCCTCCTTTGGATCAGCGCTGGGGGCTCTGCCCTGGCAGTCAGCAAACCCTGCTCCCCCGGAGCTGGCCTGGGATCAGCTGGAGTTAAAACTGTCCATGTGGTCCATGCTCTTCCTCACCATCCTGCATCTTGGGGTGCATTGTCCGTAGGCACACCCCGGAGGGAAGCACCTCGAGGGGTGTCAGGGCTCACAAGAGCTCCCTTGACAGCTCCCCTGGAAGTCCTGCCCTGGTTTGAGCAGTCAGAAGGAGCTGACATTTGAGGGCTCAAGGGGCTGCACTGCTCCTGGTATTCCAGAACCCTCACCCCTGCTGGTACTTCCAGCAATTTGGGTAAAATTCCTGTTTGTGAGGTTTTTTTGTATTCAGGCTGCCCTGCTGCAAGTACCAGGGAAGAAATGCCAAAAGCAGCAATTAACTGATGGAAATAAAGACCAGCAGGAGGGCTTTGCATAGCTCAGTCATTTGGCTCCTTTGGGGAGCTGCAGGGTGGCACAGCAGGGATGAGAGTGTCCCAGGGGGTGCCCATGTGCAAGGAGGGAGGCTGGAGGGTTGTGTGCCCAAATCCTGCTGCCCACAGGCTCCTCCTCGTTACCCCTCCTGGGCTAATGACCACTGGCTGCATCACTGCTGCTCTGGCTGCAGCTTCAGCTGTGGATCTGTGCCCCTGCAGCCCCCAGGCCCCCAAAGCCAGGGATGGCACAGCCACTGACCTGCAAAGGCCTGGGGGTACTGGAGAGCTGGGCAGACACCGTGGGACATGAGCCAAGGGGGAAAAGGGAAAAGAAGTGAAACTTTTCTGGTCTTTTCCAGCTGGTAATGTCTGACCTGGTGCCGTGGAGCCCCTTGTGTGAGCTGGGCTGTGCTCCTTGGGGCTGGGCTGGTCAGGCAGCAGCTCTCCCTGCCTGTGTCTGCCAGGGCAGCTGCAGGGGGATGAGGAGAGTAAATCCCAGGCAGTGACCTGTGCTGTGGTGATGGGGCCTCACCACCCCTTATCTGTCTGGGAAGAGCTGTGTAAATGCTGTGTAAATCACACCACAGGTGTGCTGCCTGTGGGATGTCCCACAGGGTATCCGGAGGCCTGCCTGGGGCTGTGGATGGGTCTGATCCAGAGTTTTTGCTAATTCTGTTAAAGGTTTCGGTGTGCTGTAGCTTTCCAGCAAGCTCTGTGGATGCTCAGCCTTTCCCATTCTGATACTTTCATTCAGAAATGAATGAACCTTCCCTGATAGGGAAGGTTCCCTAGGGTGGGTGATCACAGCAAGGCTGGTCAGTGCAGAACCAGTTCTTAAGGAGGTGTTTTAACAAATCCAGTTCTGTTCTGCAAACAGAAGAACCACTGCACCAGTCCTGGGAGCCTGAAAGAGAGATTACCTGTGCTGAGCTCCCATTTCCCTGCTGGAGGAGGCTCCCATCCCTCCAGGGTCAGGCTCCCATCCCTGCAGGGCAGGCTCCAATCCCTCCAGGGTGAGGCTCCCATCTCTCCAGGAGCAGGCTCCCACCCCTCAGGGTGAAGGCTCCATTCCCTCCGGGGCAGGCTCCCATCCCTCCAGGAGCAGGCTCCCATCCCTCCAGGGCAGGCTCCCATCCCTCCAGGAGCAGGCTCCCATCCCTCCAGGGCAGGCTCCCATCCCTCCAGGGCAGGCTCCCATCCCTGCAGGGCAGGCTGTGCTCCCTCAGCACCTCAGCAGTGTGCTGTGCAGACAGGGAGGGATGTTCAGGAATGGCTCTGCCTTGGCAGCGCTGTGTGTGGTATGGAGGCCCGTGCCTGGAAAACATTGTTCTGCCCTTGGCAGGCGCTGGCCTGGCTGTTTACAGGCTGGGAATTCTTGGCAGCATGACCAAGTGGAGCTCTGGCCCTCCCAGAAGATGCAGGAGGGATGCAGGAGGAGCAGCACCTCGGGGAAGGGGCAGCAGCCAGCCCTCATCCTGCTGTGCCTCCCTGGGGATGGGTTTAACCCCACTGCTCCCATCCAGCCTAAACTGTGAGTCCTTGAGCTGAAATTGTTCCCATCTCTGTTTTACAGGCGGGAGATGAGGGCAGGGAGAGGGAGGTGGCTTGTCCTGCAGGGACGTGGCTGCCATGGCACTCCTCACCGCCTCCCTGTCACGGGGCTTTGTGAAAACCCTTTCCCCACTGTAGCAAGGTCCCATTCAAAAGGGTTTCACAATCCCAACCAGAGCTGGGAGGGGGCTGCAGGCTGTGGTCAGCTGAGTCCCTTGTCCTCTAAAGTTGCAGAGATGAAGAGAAATGTCTAAACTTTTAAAAATTCCAACCCCAAAGCACATCTTCTGCATTCAGTTTTCTGAATCTTCTGCAAAGCAGCTGGAAGGAGAGCAGAGGTGGCCAGGCTCAGCTGCATGTTTTTCCTGCTGGATTTCAGCTGTGGGAAAGGCAGTGGGCTGCACACAGGGCTCTGGAAGGGGGCTCTGCCCTGTGCTCAGCTGCCTGTGTCACAACCCTATGGTGCCCAGCTGCACCCCAGCGTGGCTTGGCTGGGTCAGCCTGTGGCTGTGGGGCCATGGGACATCACATCCTGGCTGCTGGTGGCTCTCACCTCTGGTCCCTTTCCAGGCAGCTCGGACAGACATGAATGCAGAGACCCATGGAGCTCTGGCAGTGTGTCACCTGATTTCACCTGTCCCCAGTGTGTCACTCTGATTTCACCTGTCCCCAGTGTGTCACCTGATTTCACCTGTCCCCAGTGTGTCACCCTGATTTCACCTGTCCCCTATGTGTCACCTGATTTCACCTGTCCCCAGTGTGTCACCCTGATTTCCTGTCCCCATGTGTCACCTGATTTCACCTGTCCCCAGTGTGTCACCTGATTTCACCTGTCCCCATGTGTCACCTGATTTCACCTGTCCCCAGTGTGTCACCTGATTTCACCTGTCCCCAGTGTGTCACCCTGATTTCACCTGCCCCCAGTCTGTCACCCTGATTTCACTTGTCCCCAGTGTGTCACCTGATTTCACCTGTCCCCAGGTGTCACCCTGATTTCACCTGTCCCCAGGTGTCACCCTGATTTCACCTGTCCCCAGGTGTCACCCTGATTTCACCTGTCCCCAGGTGTCACCCTGATTTCACCTGTCCCCAGGTGTCACCCTGATTTCACCTGTCCCCAGGTGTCACCCTGATTTCACCTGTCCCCAGGTGTCACCCTGATTTCACCTGGCCCCAGTGTGTCACACAGCCTTCCCCTCTCCCCATTTAACAGTGAGCACTGGTGCAGTGAGAGCTCTGGTTTGGCTCTGCATGCCCAGCTCCAGGCCTGTTAGTGCTTGGCCCTGTGTTTTTAGGCAGCAGAGGCCTGGGAGCACTTCCCCCCAGCCTGGTCCATGTGTTTCCTACAGCCCAGCAGTGACAGTGGCTGTCAGAGATTTCCTGTGCTGGATTTCAGCCATTGGTGATGTTGCAAGCTCGGCTCTAAAACTGTTGCTCCCACAGGGAGTGGGGTGATGCCAGGAGGGTTTGCCCAGTGCTGGTTTGCCCTACATTGGCTTTGGCAGCCTGGGTGGGCCAGGACCCTGAAGGATGTGGGTGAAACCCTTGCTGACTCTGCTTAGGGACACTCTGTGGGACAAGGGACGTGCTGGTGGCAGTGCCACGACTGTTGGCTGTAACAGGTCCTGGCAGAACGGGGCCATTGGGTCCCCATGGTGTGTGCAGGATCTCTGCAGTGTTTGCAGGGGGCCCAGAACATTTGCTCCCTGGGTTTTGAGGAGTTAATTCTGTTCTCTTTGCTCTGGAAAGATTGTTCTCCAAGCTCACAGGACAGCTGTTCCTGGAGAGTCAGGAGCTGCTGGTGTGCTTCCTGCACTGATCAGTGTCAGCTCTGGGATATGAAGCATGAAAATGCTTCTCTAAAAGCTGTTTTTCTAAAGTTGTGGAATCTCCTGTGCTTCTTGGGCTGTTGTTTGTGGGATTCAGAGAAGCCCCTGGCGTGGACCTGTGTCTGTGCAGCCAGCTGGGCCGATTGCAGCAGCAATTGTGTCAGGGAAGCAGCAGCAGATGCAGCAGGGCTGAGGTTTGTAGGATTGTTGTTGCTGTCAGTCCTGTCCAGATAAAGGCTTGCCAAGCTGCTCCAAAGCCTTCCCTGTGGAACGGGACTGCAGACTGCAGGAGAGTGAAGGCACATTTCGGATGCTTTTTCCTGGGGTTCCCTGGTCCCCGTGCCCTGCTGAGCATCCCTGCAGCCCTTCAAACACCCCCAGCACTGTCTGCCTGTCCTGGGGGTTGCTGGGATTTTGCCTGGATGCAGGGAACCAGCTCTTGGTTTGCTGCTTTGGAGCCAGGGAAGGGCTTTGCTACCTGCAGCATCCTCCTGGCTGGGCTGGACTGGAGCTCCTTGGCTTGGGGGAGCTGCAGGGGAGCAGCTGCTCCTTGTCCCTCCCTCCATCCGCCCCTCTGGCAGATCTGGTGCAGGCTGAGGCTGTCAGCAGCCCCATCCCCTGGCCCCTGGCAGAACAGGGAGTGCTGACTCTGGGTTATCCTGCTCTCTTCCAGGTCAGAGTGGCTTGGGGAAATCTACGTTAATCAACACCCTCTTCAAATCCAAGATCAGCCGGAAATCTGTACAGCCAGCTGCTGAGGAGAGGATCCCCAAGACCATTGAAATCAAATCCATCACTCATGGTGAGGCTCTGCAGGCCCCACCTGCTGCTTTGGCTTTGGGTCCTGCTCTGCCTGGTGTCTCTGGGGACTCACAGGGTTGTGGGCCTCCATAAACCTCCACTCTCATCTCTCTGAATGGGTTTTTACCATCCAGAGATGCTTGCAGGGCTGAAAAAACATCTATTTTTTATTTCTTCATCAGCATTGAGTTAATTGTGTTGGAAGGCACCAGTGGGGGTGGCATTTTAGGGTGGATATGGGGCTGGATCCCTTTGGAGGGCTGATTTGTGCCTCTGAGGAGCTGTGAAGCTGCATTTCTCCTCTGGGAGAGCAAGCTCCAGCCCTGCAGCTGATTTTGGGAGGGTGGGCTTGGCCAGAGCCCCCATCACCACTCACCTCACACACCAGCTTTCCTCTCTTCCAGAGATTGAGGAGAAGGGGGTTCGCATGAAGCTGACGGTCATCGACACGCCGGGCTTTGGGGACCACATCAACAACGAGAACTGGTGAGCTGCCCCCGTGCCCTGGGGGAGGGCAGGAGAGCCCCAGCACACCCTGTCCCCGTGCCCAGGGCTGCAGCCTGGGCTAGGCTGTGCCCCCCTGCTCCGTGGGCAGCAGGAAGGAGGTTGTTGTGCTGGCAGAGCAGTGCCATGCTCCCCCTGAGGGCCACAAACATCCTGCTGTTCCAGGCATGAGACAACCTTTGTTTGTGGCTGGGAGCAGCTGTGTGCCAGCAGGGCCGGTCCCCAGACCCTGCTCATGTGCCTCTGGAGGCTGAACTCTGCCCAGGGTCCCTGGCACAGTGTCTGGCTCTGCAGGATGGCCCCTGGGCTGGGCAGGGCAGGGACCTTGTCCCCAGCACCAGCTGGGCTGGGCTTGTGGGCTTTGGTTCTGCCCATGCTCCTGTGCCCTGACACCGTGCAAGGAGCCAGGGCATGGCCCCAGCGCTGTGCTGCTCCACAGCAGCTCCTGCAGGAGAGAGGGCAGCACTTTATAGGCACTGTCTAAACCAGCCAGGAAATCTCCTCCTGCAGCAGTGCACGGAGCTGCTGAGCAGTGAACACCTGAGGTTTGTGATTTAGGAGATGCTGAGCATCCTGGGCTCTGCAGGCTCTGATTCACAGTCAGGCCAGGTGGAGGGTCAGGATGGTCCAGGTCCCTGTGATGCCTTGGGAAGGCTGACCTGGAACACAGACTGGACAGAGCCAGAGAATAAAGCAGGGATTTATTGAAAGGCCTTTTGGGGTATATCTTGGGCAGTACAAGAGCCTGGCCAGGGCTACACCCAAGGTGGACCCAAAATGGTCACAAAATGGACACAAAATGGTCACAAGTTCTTACATTTTTATAAATTTTGGTCCATTTCCATATTGGGATTTAATTGTCCAATTCCAGCTTCAGGTTGTGAGGTCCCATCCTTCTTGTTTTTCCTTTCAGCCACCCTTGTTTGTGCTTTTGGGCCTGAAAACTTGTTGTCCTTGGTGTGCAGCAGGAGAAGGATTTGTTTTGTCTCCCTACTCTGTGCAGAGAGAGGAGTGACACTTTATATGAGGCTTAGAACCACACCCCGGGGTAGCACAGAATCTGAAAAACAAAGAAAGCTGAAACTTAAGGCATCACCTCAGCCCATCCTGTGTTCCCCTCTCTCTGCAGCTGGCAGCCCATCATGAAGTTCATTAACGACCAGTACGAGAAGTACCTGCAGGAGGAGATCAACATTAACCGGAAGAAGCAGATCCCCGACACGCGGGTGCACTGCTGTATTTATTTCATCCCAGCCACGGGCCACTCGTACGTACCCCTCTGTCCCTGCCACNAAGCTGAAACTTAAGGCATCACCTCAGCCCATCCTGTGTTCCCCTCTCTCTGCAGCTGGCAGCCCATCATGAAGTTCATTAACGACCAGTACGAGAAGTACCTGCAGGAGGAGATCAACATTAACCGGAAGAAGCAGATCCCCGACACGCGGGTGCACTGCTGTATTTATTTCATCCCAGCCACGGGCCACTCGTACGTACCCCTCTGTCCCTGCCACCCTTCCCTCTCCATGTCCCATCAGGGCATGTGGATCCCAGCCTAGGGGGCTGTATTTATTTATTTCATCCCAGCCACGGGCTACTCGTACGTACCCCACTGTCCCTGCCACCCTGCCCTCCCCATGTCCCACAAGTAACATCAAGTTCCAGCCTTCTTAGAACAGGAGAACTCCACACCCCGCTGTCTCTTCTGCCCCTTGGCCTTCCCTCTCCATGTCCCATCAGGGCACGTGGATCCCAGCCCAGGGGGCTGTATTTATTTATTTCATCCCAGCCAATCATACATACCCCTCTGCAGCAGGGTGTTTTTAGATGCTGGAGCTGCTGCTAGCAGGATCGATGCCTGCATTGTCCACCATTTGTTGCACCACGTTGCTGCAGGGTTCATCAAGTCCAGGGAGGTTGCAGGGGAACAGATGAGATGGGGTCTCTGTTTTGTTAAGCTCGAGAATCCATTTATTACTCCTGAAGACCAGGAGGGGGATGCAGCTGAAAGACCAAGCAAAGACGGGATCAGGGGTTTTTTATAGGATTTTGTGGGGTTTTTATAGTTTTTCCTATAAAACCTCCTAAAAAAGGAGGGCAACTCCTCCCTTGACCCAAACCCTAAACTCCACCCCTGC
>VWYN01013964.1:45250-66879 GCA_013400075.1 Hippolais icterina | reverse complement strand
GTGCTTTTAGATGCTGGAGCTGCTGCTAGCAGACAAAAGACCCGGCAAAGATGGGGTTGCGAGGTTTTTTATAGGATTTTGTGGGTTTTTTATAGTTTTTCTTATAAAACTTCCTAAAAAAGGAGGGCAACTCCTCCCTTGACCCAAACCCTAAGCTCCACCCCTGAGTGGAGTTTAGAGTTTGGGTTAAGGGAGGAGTTAACACAAGTAATATCAAGTTCCAGCCTCCTTAGAATGGGAGAACTCCACACCCTGCTGTCCTTGCCACCCCTTGGCCTTCCCTCTCCATGTCCCATCAGGGCACTTGACCCCAGCCCAGGGGGCTGTATTTATTTATTTAATTTCAGCCATGGGCCACTTGTACATACCCCTCTGTCCCTGCCGCCCCTCAGTGCGCCTTCCCTCTCCGAGTGCCATCAGCTCAGCCATCAGGGCACTCCTGCCTGGGGTCCTCCCATGTTTCTTGGGACTTGAGGAGCTCAGGGACAGCTTGAAGCCATCCTTAGGTCTGTATCATCTGGAGGCCTTGCAATAACACAGCAGAGCTGCTGCACCCCAGAGAAATGTGGCCTTTCCTCTCCTGAAGGGCCATGAAATCCTCCCAGCCCTCCAGGGAGCTGCTGGCTTTGCTGTGGTCACCTGGCTTGCTCGACCAAGGATGGACACAGGTCTCAAATTGGATGGAGAGGCTATTTTGCAAGGAGAACATTAATTTTTCTTTTTCCCTTTGTCCCTGACATTGCAAGGGGAGAAGCCAGTTTTGTGCTTCCAAGGCAGCAAACACCCTCACCCCATAAGGGTATTTTCTAGGTTGTTTGACTAGTCTGCAAGTGAGATGCTGTTTATTCAGCCCAGAGTTCTCCTGGCTCTGGCACTTCTCAAGTGACAACATCAAAAGGCCCAGATCTCACTCTATTTTTTTTTTTCCTTTTCTGTTTTTTTCTTTTCCCCCTCCTAGGCACACAGCCCACCCTGAAAATCTGGGGCGCTTAAAATGTCTTGAAAAATGTGACTTAAAGTATCACAACAGAAAATGAGACCTAAGTTTCCTTTTGATTTGTGTCAATTCCTTCCACTTCTGGCTCTGTCTGCACTGGGGATGTTTTCGGGTCTGTTTTCAAAAGTAAACTTAAGCCTCCAGCCCTGCATTCATGTCAGCCTTTCCCACTTCCCCATGTGGAGATTTATTCCAATAGAAAAGACTTTGTTTTGCTTCTGTCAGTGGGTAGACCAAAAATGCATCCTTCACTGGAATAAAATGACTGCATGGGCCAGTTATGCCCCTGTTGTGTAACTGATCAGGAGCAGAGGGGCTGACAAAACATTTATGGTTGAACACAATGAAACAGAGAAGGTTTCAAAGGGAAATGACATTTTTAGGCCAGTCAAACGCTTTGGTCCCACTAATCTCAGCCCGGATCTGAGGGCAGGTCTGACTTGCTCCAGCTTTTCCTCACCTCTCTGGCTGTTTAACTCTTGAAAAGCACATCTGATGTGGGAGGCTTGGGTGCCTGGCAGGGCTGTGGAGCCCCGTGTCCCCCGGCGGAGCCTCTCCAGCCGCGCTCTGGTTTCTCTCACCCGCCGGCCAGCAGCAATTGTGTGGATTTTCAGCTGCTTTTTTTCCCTCTCTCCAGTGAACATGTGTTTCCAATATCCGAGCGAGCCTGGCCTTTGGGGGCCGTTGTTGCTGAGCTCTGTGCTGATTTTTTCCCCTCAGCCTGGCTGGGGCTGTCCCTGCTGTCACTGGCTCACCCGGCCCCTCCTGCCACCTGAGGGGCAAACCCCGCTGGGATGGGGAAGGTGATGGGAAATTTTGCTTCTCTGAGAGCTCGAGCAGGCATTTGGGTTCCTTTCTGCTCTCTTGTGAAGTCCAAATTGTTTTTCATCGTCGTGGACAGGCTGGTCCCACTAATCCCAGCCTGGATCTGCGGCCCCTGCCTCAGCAGGTCTGACTTGCAGCATTAGCTGTGCTCCAGCTTTTCCTCACCTCTCTGGCTGTTTAACTCTTGAAAAGCACATCTGATGTGGGAGGGTTGGGTGCCTGGCAGTGCAGGCAGGGATGTGGAGCCCATAGACACAAAGGGTGACGTGGCCACCTGTCCTGCAGGGTGCAGCTGCTGTGACAGTGCTGCAGTTGAGGATCCTGTGTGGGAGCCTTGTCCTGGGGTTGTCACACACAGCTGGGTGCAGGTTTGTGCCCTGGGTGAGGCAGCAGGTCCCTCGCAGCAGGGTTGGGAAGGGCATTGAGGTCCTTGCTGTGGTGCCTCTGTCTTCCCCAGGAGGTGACTGGGAGGATGGCAATGGGATCATTTCAGACAGGCTCCTGCCCCAAAGGTGATCTTGGACCCTGTGAGACCTCCAAGTTTCCTTCTCAAGGCAACAGCCACTCACCTGTGCTGCATGTCCCCATCACCTTCAGAGCCACCGAGGGGGACCTGCAGCAACTGGAGGTGTCCCAGGGAGGGTTTTCTCCTGGTTTGGGACCCTCAGCAGTTAAACACCTTCAGAGGGGACTGAGGAGCAGGGGGAGATCGTGGCCAGGTGTCTGCATCACACCTGGTCCCCAGGGACCAACACTGGACATTGTCACCCAGCTGCAGGGAACCCCAGCACGCCCCCATGGCATCCACACACATCCCAGGTGCTTGTGCTGCCCTCCTGGGGTGTTGGTGTTGCCTGGGGAGCTGCTGATGTGGATGGGCAGGGCACAGGACTCCCTGTGGATGCTGCAGGCAGCTGGGTTGAGCCTGCAAGAGCACTGGATGAGAGCTTGCTTTTTTCTGCATTTAAAGAAATGAGGGATTAAAAAAAAAAAGGAAATTTGGTGCTGAGTTTCAGAGGCCAGAGGGGAGGATTGCTTGGCTCTGTTTCAGTCTGGCCCTCCCATCCAGGCAGCTCCAGGGTTAACCAGAAGTTTCTGCTGCATGAGGGAGTTCACAAGGGAGTTCAGGACAGGTTTTGCAGCCCTTCCAGCTCACACAGAGCCTGTAACACTCCCATGTAACCATGCCTGAGGATGGTGCTGGCAGGGGCTTCCAGCTGCAGCTGCACAAGCCTGGCTCTGCCACCCAATAAATATCCCTGCTCTGAGCCCTGCAAAGCTCTGTTCAGCTCAGGAATGGCTCTGGAGCTCTGCCTGGCCTCATCAGCACCTCTCCTGCCTCTGCCAGGGCTGCTGGCTCAGGAACTGCCACCCACTCCCTGTTTCCCCTCTGGCTGCCCCTCTCAGGTGCCCACCAGCTCCCTGGAGCAGGTGATGGCTGCTGGGTCCTCCCTGGTGTTTGCTCAGCACACAGCTCCAATTCCTGCTGGTAGTTTGATCTGGGGCACAACCAAAAGGAAATAACTTTGCAGCTCACTGTGGATTTTGATTCCTGTGCTTGTATTTCAGGGGAACCAGCAAGAACGAGCCTGTGCTGAGATCCTGTCTGTGCACAGTGGCAGGAATAAATAACGTGTGTCCTGGGCTCCACAGCCCTGGCAAGGTGTGCCCAGCTGCACAGCCAAGCCCAGGAGGGGATGAGGGAATGACCAGCACCAGCTGGAGTGGCTGGAGCCCACCCTGCACCTCCTGCTCCAGCCCATCCACTCCCCTTGGAGCTCCTCCACCCCTCCCAGCAAAGCCCAAAATGTGCATGTTGTAAGTTAATAATATCAGGGCCCATTTAGGGAAGGGGAGGAAAACAGATCAGCTTTTTTCTTGAGCCTTCCCTTCTCTTCTGTGATGTGCCTGGAGCAAATAGCACTTGTCACCACCTCAGTCCATGTGTTCTCCTTTGGTGTCTTCACATGGATGTGATGTTTGGCTACAGGCAGGCATTGTTCTTAGTGGAAAAGTTCACTTTTCCTTACATTTTCTTACACTTCCCCAAAACTTTTACATTATTAAGGTTTTGGGAAAAGTTCACTTTTCCTTACATTTCCTTACACTTCTCCCAAAACTTTTACATTATTAAGGTTTTGGGGAAATTACCTACCTAGCAGGAGTTGATAAAATATCTAGAAACTTGCAGAAAACCTTCTAAACATACAGTTTGCTCTGCTGGGGAGCCCCTTGCTGGTCTCAGGGTGATGCAGGGAGGTGACCCATGCATGAGGCACTTGCAGGAGCCCATGGGAGCAGAAAGTTGTGTCAGAGGTGCCTGGGTGGACACGGTCACTGTGCCTGGGTGGGTGCAGATGGACACGCAGGGGTGTGGGCAGGCTCTGGCTCTGCCTCCTCTGCACTGTGGCATCCTCGGCATCCTCCGGATGTGTGAGGGATCTGAGGGATGGGAACTGAGCTTTTAACATGCAGATTGAGCTGAAATGTCTGCCTGATTGTGGATTCCTCTGCATTTGCTCTGTGTGCGTCCTGGTCTTTAAAGGAAAAGCTGATGAAAGAGGCAGGAACACAGGCTCAGTGGGGAAGAAGCTTTTAGAGGAGAAAAATTGTTTGGAAAATAGCAAAGAGAGAGGAGGGGAAAGAATTCTGCTGGGAAAGGAGCATTACTGCATTACTTCCTTGGAGGTCTGGGAAATACATTATGCAGAGCTCCAAACAATGTTTGCCAGCAGCAAGTCAGCTTAGATGTGTCCATGGGGGGTTCCTTGTGTTTTTTTCTATTCTTTTTTCCCTTTAATAGCCAAAATCTCTCTTCCCTGGGGCCCGGGGTGATCTGTGACCCTGTGTTTGTGTTAGGACCTCGTTTATCCGTGTGCTAATGATGTGCTCGGGGCTGTGTGTGTTTTGTTGGTGTGTGGGGATGAGATCCACCTGGCACGGTCCAGCTCCATCCCTGGCAGAGGGGATGACCAGGGGAGGGTCCAGCTGGGTCAGCTGCTCTGGGGCAGCCTGGAGCTGCTGTTTTCAGTTCAGAATGGGTCTCTCTGGGGCTGAGCTCCCTCAGTGCCGGAGCCAGGCAGAGGTGTCCCCGTGGGATGGGGCCACTGCCTGGTGCTGCTGAGGGCAGGATCAGTCCCTTCCCCTCTGCCCTCCTGTACCTGGGGCTGCAGGGGTCTCTGAGCCCTTTGTAGGAGACCAGGGTGGGGTTTGGCTTCAGTGAGTTGGCAGTGGGTGCTCTCTTGGCTCATTTCAAACAAAGGTGATCCTGGACCCTGGGACCTCCAAGTTTCCTTCTCAAGGCAACAGCCACTCACCTGTGCTGCATGTCCCCATCACCTTCAGAGCCACCGAGGGGGACCTGCAGCAACTGGAGGTGTCCCAGGGAGGGTTTTCTCCTGGTTTGGGACCCTCAGCAGTTAAACACCTTCAGAGGGGACTGAGGAGCAGGGGGAAATTGTGGCCAGGTGCCTTCATTGCTGTCTGCAGGCCTTGGGTGTGGAGCAGTGTGGGAAGGGAGCCATGACCACGCAGGGAGGGGTTTCCCCAGGCACTGATCACTGGGGTTATGCAATCCCTGCAGCTTTCCTCTGCTGAGACTTTCGTTGTAGAGATTTTCTGACATTCTCGCCCTCTGGAACAAGCAGCATCTCTTCTGTGCTCTGTGAGCCCCTGGAGAATTCCCAGAGCTTTTTTTAATCCCAGCTGATGAATGGGAGAGGCACTCCCAGCTTGTGCATGACCACGGACTGGTGCTCAGCACAGTGAGAGCAGGGACGGTCACCTGTGGCCATTTCTGTGTTGTGCTGTCCCTGCATGGTTGGTGACAGCTGGGATGGAGCTGGAGCAGGTTCTGATTTGTACACCTCGCCCTGCTCTCATCCCAGCTCCACGAAGGACACCAGTAGCTCTGGGCCAGTTCCTGCAGAGATAAAAGCCCTCTGCCACTTCACGGGGCTTTGTGAGGGTTCACAGGCGATAGCGGCAGCTTTGAAAGGGAAATGTTTAAAATGCTTGAAAGGGAAATGTTTTCAAACCCTCTCTGCCTGTTGTGCTTTTAAGAAAATGTCTTTACTTGTCCTGTGTGAAAGGAAGTGATTCCCTCTCTGTCTGCTCTTTGAATGCCCCCTCCCTGCCCGCGGATTGCAGCAGCCTGGCAGTGCAAATCCCCTTTTTCCTGCTGTTTTCCAGGCTCCGGCCGCTGGACATCGAGTTCATGAAGCGCCTGAGCAAAGTGGTGAACATCGTGCCGGTGATCGCCAAAGCCGACACGCTAACGCTGGAGGAGAGGGACTACTTCAAACAGCGGGTAAGGAGGGGGCTGCTCCTCCTCCCCGGGCTCCCTGGGGTCTGTGATACCCTGGTGCTTTTATCTTCTTTTTGCCAAGGTCGGGATTAAATGCTCGAGATGATATTTTGTGCTCAGACTCAGATGTTGGTTAATTCTTATCTCTATTACAGTCTCACAAACCAAGAGTTCTACAGCACTCGTAGCTAACAAAGTAAAAATGGAGGTGTATCTCTCTACAAGGAGAGATCCTTATCTTTTAAGGATAAACTGTCCAATTATGAAATGACACCTAAATTATTTTTACTTTTAACCCAACAACCAACCATCCGTGGCCCACGATGCAAACTTTTCTATCCAATTCCAAAATACCACCCAGACCTGGGAAGAAGGTGAAAAAGAAGGACTCAGCCTCTGCCCTAAAACCTCTATCTTGCTTTATATATATTACTATATTTTAGAACCTTAAACTCTAAGTTTTGCACCCTATGGTATCGCACACCTCTTTTCAAACTCCACACCCACAATCCCAGTGCTATTGTTCAATTTTGGAAGCCTTCTCCACGGCCTCAGGTCGAATTCAGTGTTTTCTTGGGGGTCAGTGCCTGTCAGCACAGAAAGTCTGAAATTCTCAGTGCCCGGGGTTCCAGCAGTGCCCCTGCCCCCTCGTGGCTGTCCCTGCAGGGCTGTGCAGGCAGGGCCTGGCCGGAGCCCAGCGCATTCCTCCGGCTGCAGCTCCAGCGATCCCGCGTGGCCGCAGGGCAGGCTGCTCTCCCAGCACTTCCCTGTGTTTCTCTTGGATCTCTGTCAGTGCAGGATAAGTTTGGAGCTCTGTGTCTCCTGGCCTGCTTCTCCTGCCTGCTTTGGTGTTGTTGTTNTCCCTCCAGCCACCCTTGTTTGTGCTGTTGGGCTGAAAGTTGTCCTTGGTGTGCAGCAGGACAAGGATTTGTTTTGTGTCCCTGCTGTGTGCAGAGAGCTGAGTGACACTGACTGTGAGCTCAGAGCTGCACCCCTGGGCAGCACAGAGTCTGAAAATACGAAAAATAAAACTTAAAGCATCACATGCACGTAGGGGCTGGAAAACCCTCCCTGTGCAGCATCGTGCACTGATACAGGAACCAGTCAAAAACCTGTGGGTTTGCTGAGCTCAGCTGGGTGAGATTTAAGAGGGAAGCAAGGTATGAAATTCCCGTGGTTGGGAGCTGAGGAGGGGCTGTCTGAATCCACAGCAAGGCGTGGGCTTTGCTCTGAGAGGTGGAGGTGGCTCATTTGGGGTTTGGTAAGGGACTGTAAATCCATCTGTGTGGGTGATGGATGTGGCTGCAGGCGTGATGGCCTCAGCATTCCCTGCAGAAGGAAAAACCACCAAGCTCCTTGACCTGGGAGAGGTAAAGGGAAAGAGAGTCTTGCCAAAAGGGTCATTTTAGGGGCTTCTGCTTTGGTTATGGACAGGATGACAGCTTAGCCAGGGGTGTTCCATGCCCCTTGCAGGAGAGGGTGAGCTGCTCCTTCCCAGTTCCTAATGAGCAGCATCAGGCACTGAAATACCCAGTTTGGTTTTGGGGGCTGAATCCAAACTCTCCAAGCAATTTCCTTGGGCAGAGGCTGGCTGGGGATGGAGCTGAGGGCTGACCCAGGCTGGGCTGGCTTGGCTTGTCAGGCTGTTAGCACAGGGGGCACGGAGGGGTGAGTCCATGGTGCCACATCTGCTCTCTGTGGTGCCTTCTGCAGGCTGCTGGCTCTGTTCAGAGGTCACCAGGGCACACATCCCTGTGTCTGCAGGTGTCTGGCTGGCTCTGGCACTGCAAAGTCAGTCTGGGACCTCAAATGTTACCTGGGCACCCCTGGAGGACCATGGGGACAGTGCCTGGCTCTGCTGCTCTGCACTGGCTCAGCACAGGACGAGCTCATCCTATCTCTGATTGCTTCCTGATTATAACCAGACCTCCCAAATCCTTTTGGATGGAGGGAAACATGAAGCCACACGGTGTGTTTGCTCCCAGCAGATGAGAGGGCAGGAAGTCAGGCCAGGTGGGCACAGGCTGGGACCTTTTCCACTCATTCCAGTGTGCCTGCGTGTGTGCTTCCAAAAGCAGAGCCCTGTGTGCATCTGGGGTGTAGCTGGTTCAGAGAGGAGATAAGTTTTGGGTTTGGATGGGGTGGGCAGGGGGTGTGCCAGAGCTGTGCTCAGTGAGCGGAATGGGCTCCCTGCAGTTGGCTTGGTTGGGTTGTTCCCCTACACTCAGTGTGTGGGTTTGGTGGGGGGCTGGCTGGGACCATCCCCTGGGCTGGATGCACTCATTTGTTATCCTGCACTGTGGGACTGCTGTGCAGTTATTGCCATAGGAAATGGTGGGAGCTTCTGCCAGCCTGGCTTGGGCTTTGCAGCACTGTAGGAGAAGGTTGATCAGCTCCCCGTGAGCTGAGCCTCCACCCAGGAATCAGATTTCAGCATCTCTTGGCCTTGCACAGAGGCAAAGTCCTTAGAGTCTGCCCCCCCAAGCTGTGTCCTTGTCCCCTCAGATCAAGTTCCTTTTCTAAGGAGTGTAAACAAACACCAGAGAGCAGCTTTTTACCTTTGTGTTACAAGCCTGGCAGCTGTGTTCCCCTTTGCTTGGGCAGCTTGGGTTGTCTTGTTGTCTTTTCCAACCCCTAAACAACATCCAGCTCATGTAACTCCATCTCACTTCTCTGCCTGAGCTGGGTCTTGGCACCAGGTTCCTGCAGAGGTTCCTGGGGAGGCTCTTGGTGGGTGAGCACAGGTCTGTGCCCCAGCTGGGCAGTGTTTGGGATGGAGAGGGAGGATGCTGCTGCTGGGCCTTGCTGTGACTGGTGGGCATCACTCAGAGACCTTTTGGGGAGCAGCTGCCGTGGTGGTGAAGTGTAGAATAAGGATTTTGCTATTAGAAATTGTATAGCAGGTATGTTTTATTTCCAGCTGGGACACACGGGGGGATAGCTCCTCCAAACTGTGTGTACCCAGTCAAGACAAGGTCCAGGTTTAAATACACATTGATCCCACAAACCCACACCTGCCAGGTTTAAATAAATACATATTGATCCCACAAACCACACCTGCCAGGTTTAAATACACATGGATCCTACAAATCCGCACCTGCCAGGTTTAAATACACATAGATCCTACAAACCCACATGTGCCAGGTTTAAATACCCACTGATCCCACAAACCCACACCTCCCAGGTTTAAATTCCCCCACCTCCTCATCCACCCATTCCTTGCCTTCTCTCACTTTGTATTCTAATTTGCTGTCACACCTCTTGGTAGTGTGAGTTTGGGTCTTGGGAGGAAGGCTGACATCTTCCTCAGGTTGATCTTCGCTCCTGGGCAGGAGCAGTGGAGGTTTGGCTGTTTTTCAAGTCACTTCACTCTTGCCAAAGGCTATGAGCTCGATTTTGCTGGATTTAAGCCACAAAGTTCTGCTTTATCAATTTTGACAAAAACCTAGGTCTTGCTTTGCTGAGTTTCAACATTACACATCTTACTATATGACTTTCACCTGGTTATTTTCAGGCTGGTTTCTGTTGTTTTGGGAGGTTGATGTGATGCCTTGGGAAGGCTGACCTGAAATAGAGACTGGACAGAGCCAGGGATTTATTGAAAGGCCTTTAGGGTACACCTTGGGCAGGACAGGGCCTGGCCAGGGCTACACCCAAGATGGACCCAAAATGGTCACAAAATGCACAACCGGTCACAAAGTCTCACATTTTTATAAGTTTTGGTCCATTTGCATATTGGGGTTTAATTGTCCAATCCCAGCTCCAGGCTGTGAGGTCCCATCCTTCTTGTTCCCCCCTCCAGCCACCCTTGTTTGTGCTGTTGGGCTGAAAGTTGTCCTTGGTGTGCAGCAGGACAAGGATTTGTTTTGTGTCCCTGCTGTGTGCAGAGAGCTGAGTGACACTGACTGTGAGCTCAGAGCTGCACCCTGGGCAGCACAGAACCTGAAATACATGAAAGCTAAAGCTTAAGGCATCACCTATATGACTTTTACCTAGTAACTACCTAACAACCAAGCTTAATAGCTGATCTTCTGTGTGTTCTCAGTACAAGCTGTTCCTTTACTTCTACAAAATCACTAAAAGTGCTCCTAAAATCTGGTATTTTTATATCCATAAGCATCCCCCACATCAGTGGGAGCGCAGCCCCTGTGCCTGCCTGTCCTTCACGTGTCCCTCTGCCCTTCCCTCCTAGATAATGGCTGATCTCCTGGCCAACGGGATCGACGTGTATCCCCAGAAGGAGTTTGATGAGGACTCTGAAGATCGGCTGGTGAACGAGAAATTCCGGGTCAGTGCAGCCCTGCAGCCCCAGGGGCTGGGCATGTCCTGGGGATTTCCCTTCCAAAAGGCCTCTTGTTTTTATCCCAGAGCTGCTGTGCCCTGTCCACGGGGTCTGCCCAGCAGCAGGGATCCTGCCAGAGCTCAGAGCAGGGGTGGGAAGAGGGTGAGAAAGGCTCGTGGGAAGGTCCATAGTCCTTCCCCATCTCCACCCCTCAGAGGGTCCCTGGCCCCTGCCCCAGGCTCAGGGATCAGAGGTGCCTGCCCACCCCTGGCTAGGGCAGCAGCCCTCCCAGCACTGGGATGGAATTTTACCTGTAGGCTGCCTGCAGCTGGCACTTCCATGCTGCAGGAATCAGCCAGCAATTTTTTGGCACAGTAAAGTGGATTGAAAAAATTGGAGGGGAAAAAAAAAAAAGGTCTTTTAGGGACTCTGAAGTTCAAAAACACCAACTTGGATCAGGAAATGTGTTGGCCACAGGCTGCCAGATGCTGGGGGCAATTCCCAGGGAAGCTTTGGGATAACTTTGCTCCAGCTGTGCCTGGTGCCTGTCACTGAGGGACTGGATTAGGCTGGGTTTGGGCTGGTTTTAGGCTCAGCACAAGTGCAAGAGATGCTGGTACCCACCCTGGGCTGCCACTGGGCCTGGCAGGCAGCACTGCTCAGCAACATCAGGGGCAAACCAACTCAGCCCATGAAACCCTCCTGGAAACAGCTCAGTGTAGCACTTTGCTCACTGGATTGATTTCCTGACCAGTTCTCAGGAAGAAATCACAACCTTGTTTTTCTCTTTCCACAGGAAATGATCCCGTTTGCAGTGGTGGGCAGTGACCAGGAGTACCAGGTGAATGGAAGAAGAATCCTTGGGAGGAAGACCAAGTGGGGCACCATTGAAGGTACCTCACCCTTGCTTCCCCACCTGAGCCCGTCTCCCTGCCCTGGCACAGGGCAGCAAAGTCCAAAACCAGCAGGAGAAGTTGAGGTGGATGTGGTGCCTCCCTGCCCCTCCAAAAAAAGATGATTTTCCTGATGTTTGGGGACTGGAAACATCTTGTCTCCTGTGCTGGGTTCCTGGGCCTTGGTGTGTCTTGGGGGGCTGCTGAGTGCTGCAGGGGACATTTCTGGGGGTCTCGTGGCCTGGCTTGTGCTTCTTGCACGGTTAATTGCCTGTGGCAGGATTTGAGGGCACAGCAGTGACATCCCCGTGTCTCAAGCCCCTGTTAGAACCTTCCCCTGGCATCTGTACCCTCCACCATGCCTTTGGTTGGTGCCCTTGTGGGATCTCTTCCCTCTTCCATTTCCCATCGGCTTTTCCCTTTTTTCTCCCCCATTTTACAATCGTGGTTTTAAAGGCTGGATGAAAGCTCCTGGCTCCAGCACATCGACACATTTCCGTGTTCATGGTTTCTGGCAGCCAGCTGGCTCATCTCCAGTGCCACCCCTCTCATCTTCCTCCCCTTCACTTCACAGGTTCCTGTCATTTATGAGTCTTTTTAATGGGAATCCTGCGTTGAGGGATGGTTTGACAAAGCTGCCAGGAAAATCAGTGTATTTTGAAGCTCTGCTGCCCTCTCGTGCTGTGTCCCTGAACATTCTGAGTTCAGTGGGAATCATTCTTTTACTTGTGGCCTCTGCCTTCAGCACAGGGAGACCCCCAGGACACAGGCAGGGCCACAGGCAGCCTTTGCACAGCAGTGTTGTTTTTGTTTTGCCATTCCTGCATGATCTTTAATGGTTGGACTCCATGATCTTAGAGGTCTCCAACATAAAGGATTCTGCTTTTCTATTTATTGTGTATTTTCACCCATGTTACCAAATACCAAATTAGGATTTTACCCATGTTACCAATAGCCAATTGCCACACAAGGATTGTTTGGGTAAAAAAAAAAATTAAAAAGGAGCTCTTCCTCTAAACTGAGTAAATCAGGGGTAAAATAGCAGCTGTCAGACTGATTGTGGTGGGGCAGCACCCCTTGATTTTTCCCTGTTGCAAGCACTCCTCCTCTGCCAGCAGCAGCCTTTGGCAGCGGGAGTTCATGTCCTTGCACAGCCCTCACCAGCCTGCCTGGGATGCTGCAGGATGCTCGTGGCCAAGCTAGAGATGAAACTTCTCTGGAGACAAGCCTGGTGCTCACTGCAGAGCTCTCCATGGCCCTTCCCTGTTTTTTGGGGGGTTCTGGGGGTCCCAGCATTGTGCTGGGGGTGCTGCTGGGAGCTCCCTCACTGCTGGGGCACTGGGAAGGGGCTGTGGATGCTCAGTCAGACCTCACAGGGCTGAGCTGGGGCAGGCTGAGCTTTACAGCAGCAAAGAGGACTGCCGAGTCCTGCACTTGTACCCCGGGGTGTGAGTGCCCATCTGAGCCCCCCAGAGGCTGGGGAAGCCCCCAGGTCCTGCCTGCCCCGGGGGTGCCCGTGGGTGCTCACAGAGGGGTTTCTGTCTCTCTTGCAGTGGAGAACACGACACACTGTGAGTTCGCCTACCTGCGGGACCTCCTCATCAGGTCAGTGCCCTGTCCCCAGAGCCTTTGGTCACCTGGTGGCCTCCAGGGAGAGGGGACAGCCCAGCAGGGTTTGAAGCAGCTGCTGCTTTGCTCTGCTGCTCCGTGCCTCCACCCACTCACCCCTCCATCCCTGCCTTCCCTCCCGGCCCCCTGCTGCTCCTCAAGGGGTGGCCCCACTCCTTGGGGGCTTTTCTCAGCTGCAGTGCTGAGTCCAAGGGGGACAGGAGCACTGGAGGGGTCAGGACTCACTCCAGGATTGCTGGCAGGGTGGCTCCAGCTCACCTGCAAGCAGCTTTTGGCCTTAGTGATCCCTCACCAGTGCCAGACCTCACCCCCAGTTCAAAGACATCACTGGGCTGTCATTGTGGGGTCTGGGTGATGGCTGGGCCCCTTGAAAGAAGTGTCCCTGCTGTGGGGAGAGGGAGGCTGAGCCCCTGGGCTTGCTAGAGAGGGGGCACTGGGCTCCTCCCCAGCTGGGCTGCAGGTTTAACTCTGCACACGTGATCTGTTTGTTGCTGGCAGAGTTGTGTGGGGCTGCAAAGGTGCAGGGTGCAAAGGCTCCAGTGCTGGCAGGGTGGGGATCTCCCTGGGTGGGTGTCCTGCAGCCACAGATCCTGTGTCCCCAAGCACAAGTGAAGGCTTCTGCTCCTGCTGCCCAATAATGCTGCCCATGATTGCCTTTCCTGTGCCCTGAAGGCACCATGAACCAGCAGGGCAGGAGGGGACAGGGCACTGGGGCGTGTTTGGGGCCCAGCAAGGTGTGACTGCTCCATCTCCCTCCCCTGCAGGACACACATGCAGAACATCAAGGATATTACCAGCAACATCCACTTTGAAGCCTACAGGGTGAAGAGGCTGAACGAGGGCCAGAGCTCTCTGTCCAACGGCGTGGCTGACAAAGAGCTGGTGGCCAACGAAATGTAACCGCGCCGCTGCCGGGACCTCGCTCGCTCACGCTCGCTATTCCTCCCCTCCTCCCCCTTTATTTTTATATAAATCCTCTGCCACTGTCCCTCTTGCCCTGGTCCCCGACCCCCTGCCATGTTAACTGACCAAATAACCCGACGTGGGGCGGGGTGGCCGCTCTGCCCCCTCTTTGTGCCATGAGTTTTGTGCTCAGCCCCCGGAGCAGCGTCCCTGCACTGGGGGCCGTCGCTCTGTGGGGCCGGGCTCTCGCTTGCCCCCAGCTCTGGCCCCACAGCCAAGCCCAGGGGAGCAGATCTGTGGGGCCAGCAGGGTTGGGGTGCCCTGGGAGCCCTTCCAGCCCCTCCAGGCAGGGGCTGCTCTCCGTCCATTGAAGGCGAGGGTTCCTCCAGGTGAATGTAGCCTTCGGAAGCAAGGTACGGTGGGATGAAGAGAGCAAGGCGGTGCCATCCTTGTCTCCTGCCGCCTCCTCCGAGCCCTCTGCAGCCCTCTGGGACCCTCCAGCCCCTAGCCTGGCCCCTGTACCCTGTCTACATGCAATAAACTGGGAGTGTTTAGGTGTCACCTCGCCTGTCACCGACCCCTGGCCAGGCAGAGCGACCTGCTTTGGGAGAAGTGCCTTTTCAGACTGTGACCTTGCAATAGCGTGGGAGAGGGGAGGGAGGCTCTGCCTCGTCTGTCTTTGCAGCCTGTTCAAGGCCGTGAACCTCCATGGAGACTCTGGTTCCCTCTCCCTTGGGCCAGAGCTGTGGCTGATGTCCTGGGAACACTTGTGTATTTATTTGTCATTCACTTGGGTGGGTCTTTGTCCGCTGAAGGCTCGGGGTGTGTTTGTCCTGAGGGGGCTGAGCGTGGAATTTCGTCTCTGCAAAGCAGTGGTGGGAGGCTGAGGGTTGTCCTGTCTGTCCCTTGTGGTTCTTGGGCTTTTCCCTATGTCAGAGGAGGCTCTTGGGTATCTGTTAATTCCTTTTCATCTCCTGGCTCCCCCTGTGTGATGTGTGACCAGGGAAGATGCTCCTGTTTTGCTGGTCCTTGTGCAGGGGGTCTGTGCATGTGCTGACCGAGCCCTGCAGCTCTAGGGGGGGCTGGGGGGTGTTTGTGGGTGCTGCTCCCCCTGCTCTGCCCCCACACCCTCCTGTCTCTGTGTGTCCCCAGTAAACCAGACCCTGCCAGCCTTAGGTAGCACTGTGACACAGGAGCAGAGCTCTGCAGTCCTGCCCCTCTCCCCAGCTCCCCTTGCCTTTCTGGCATCCACCAGTCTCCCAATCCTCTCTAAGGGAAAAAAAAACCAAACTTCCTGCAAATCACCCATTTTTGGGGGCACACACTGAAGTGGCAGCGTGTCCCATCCTCTAGCACTGGAAGGCACCTGCAGAGCCCACAGGGGCAGAGCCTGGCTCAGCACGGGTGACCAGGAGGAGGGAGGAGGTTGCTCTCCCCTTGCTGGGGATGCCCAGGGTTTCAGGGGCTCCCCACACGTCCCCCCCAGCAGCCAAAGGGGCGTGGGCAGGGGGGGTGCATGGTGAGAATCCCTTCTCCCCTTCACTCCTACTCCCCCTCCACAACAGCCCCACGGAGCTGTTGGGGAACAGCAACTCTCTACTGGCTGACTTGCTATATTTTAGCAAAAACAACAACAACAAAAATGTATTAACTGAAAAAATTATATATATTTCAAGTGTTAAAAAAAAAGACTGAAAGGGGAGAAAAACCTCTTGTGTGAGGCACTTCTGCAAATGCCATCTTAAACTTTTTTTTTCCTCTAGTTGGTATCTCAAGCTGGGCCAAGCAAGACACACCGCTTTCTCCTTTGTAACCTGACTTTTTTTTTTTTTGGAAGGAAAAAAAAAAAAAAAAAAAAAAATAATACAATAAAAAAACCCTTCATCCAGATCTATTAAAATGGCCTTTTGGGGGTTATAAGCATTATGAAAATTTAGTCCATTTTTGTATAAATAATAGTGTTTAATATGTATTTCCCAAAATAAATGTTTCGAATGCAAATAGAAGGAGGCTTGTTTGGAAATGTTTGTTCCCAGCCGTGGTGTAATCGTTGCTGCATGGACCCTGTAGGGCTGGGGGTCATGGGAGAGTCCAGCCCCAAAACTGCCCTGTTTAGGGTGAAAGAGAATTCCTGACCCCCTTGACTCATCCCACCTTGAATACCTGCCTCAGGTACCCTATGAAATAATTCTGCTGAGCACCTTTGGGGTGGAGCCAGCCTGATCCTGAGGGAGGCAGGTGGATCCTGTCCCTCTGCTTCCATGGTGGAGCTGTTCCCACTGTGCTTCCTGGTGTTTTTATGGAGAGGTGGGTTGCCCCCAGTTCCAGGGCAGGCAGGAGCTTGTCTTTCACACAAATGTGGCTTTGGCTCCACATGCAGATGGTCTTCAGAACCCTTCATGACTGCAGGGTTGCTCTTGGGATGCCCTTGGCAGTTGGCTTCCCTTGGAAGATTTGCCACCCTGAAAATCCCGTTTTTCCCTGGCATCACAGATCTGACACTGTCCCCTCTGGTGCTTTAATCTTTGTGTTTATTGTGTTTTTCCCCGCAAACAGTGGAACTCAGAAGCCACCTGCACACGCTCCTGGGTGACCAAAAATAAGTGCTTAAGCTGGAGCTGGAGCAAGTGACTTCCAGAGGCCCTTTCCAGGCTCAGCCCCTCTGGGATTCAGTGGGACTGGATGAAAATAAACCCAGCAGGAAGGACAGCACTCAGGTCGGGTTCCCGTGGGGCTCTAGAGCACAGGACAGGCTTATGTACATTTTAACTCTGCTCTTCTGCTGGCACCTGGGTTTTGGTGCAGTGAGTTGTCTCATCCAGTGATGGGCCCCCCTTTGCCCC
This sequence comes from Hippolais icterina, assembly GCA_013400075.1. NCBI lineage: Eukaryota > Metazoa > Chordata > Aves > Passeriformes > Sylviidae > Hippolais > Hippolais icterina. The sequence continues at coordinate 50,201 of VWYN01013964.1, read as the reverse complement.
AGTGACAAATCCATCCCTATCAACACCCTTTCACTTTTTAGGCTCCACAATAGTTCTGTGGTTGCTTTAGCCCAAACCCCCCTCACCCCCACAGCTCACAAATGATTCCAGGGTAAGAAGCAGCAAAGTCAAGGTGTTCTCACTGCTGTAACCAGAGCAGGACACAGAATAAAAGCTCCTAGGGAGGGAGCAGGAAAATCAACGTGGGCTTGTAGTAACTACAAACAGGGGCCATGGGCCTTGCTCCTGGAGCAATCTGCAGCAGGTTTTGCCTATATTGTGTTTTTCCTTGTGTGAGATTTGGGGATTTTTTGCAGTTCTCCTCATTGCTGGTGCCTGAGCATGTGAGGGAGGTGGGGCAGAGGATGCTGCAGGGCTCTCCAGGCAGATGCTGGAATCTGAGTGTGTCCATGGAGGCAGAGGGGACAGAGGATGCTCCAGGGCTTCCCAGGCAGATGCTGCCCTGGTGACACATTGAGAAATGGTTTGTGGATGGAGAGAGGGGAAAGCAGGCAAAATTCCCCAGCTCAGCAGTAAGGGCAGCTTTTGTTTAGCCCAGAGGAGGAGCTCAAGGGGTCGGAGGTCCCTTCATGGGAATGGTGCAGGGAATGGCTTCCAGATGTTAGGAAGCTCCAGAGAGGTGGGGTTGGCGAAGGGAGAGCAACAACACCAGATGCTCTGATGGAACAGGGGCTTGTGTGGTGCTGTGGGAAAAATCCCAGCTGGGGGAAGGGTTGGCCATTGCAAAATTCCCCCTGGCTCCCCAGAGCCTTGGCCAAAGGGCAGGAGTGACCTGGCAGGGGTTGGATGGGGAGGGTTTGGGCAGAGGAGGGGGCAGGCAAGGAGCTGCTCCCCCTGCCCACACCCTCCCCAGCTGCCTCCGAGGGAAATGTGCCTGAGGATGCCTTGGCTGACAGAAAGGACCTTGCACTAATGGCTTATTGAGTGGCCTCACTTAAACAAAGGAGGGAAATGAAGATGAGTGAGAGTTTAATTACCGATCTGAACAGGGCTTTCCACAGCAAGGATGGGCCCTCGCCTGCCTCGCCTGGCTCTGGGAGGGAGAGGGAGAGGGGACCCCCAGCACAGCCGGGCTCTGGGGGTGCCTGGCAGCCCTGGAGGAGGCAGCTGCAGGGCCAGGGAGGGCTGGAGATGGCTCAGGTTCCAAAGAGCATCTCCATCCAAAGAGGAGGACTATAAATAATACGAATAAAAAGGGAGTATAAATAATTAAAGCAGCTCATAGCGAGTAGTTCCCGAAACGTCTGCCTGATTTAAAAACTAATTACTAGGAGGGTAATCACCACCAGAAGCGCACATATTTACCCACAATGCTGCTCTTCCCTCCTCTTCCTCTGCTCCCTTCTCCTGATTGCTATCCCAGGCACCGGCACAGACTTATCACTCACCCACAGCGCACAATAAACGGGCTCGTGCTCGTCCATCTCCCTGATTAATGCCATCGTTGGAGACCTGCTCAGGGAGGAATAAATCCTCTCTGGGCAGGAGGGGAAGCTGAGCTGCGTGGTACCTGCAGAGCCCAGAGGAGCTGGGAGCCCCAAAGAGCTCCTGCTGCAGGGATGGAGCCTTGGGCTGAGCTGTGCTCCCCAAACCAGGGCACCCCTGAGCCCCAGGGGGATGTGGCATCACCTGCTCGGTGTGAGCTGCTGCTCAGGGACCTTGCTGGGCCGCCACTCACACACCGGGGTGTGCATCAATCCCTGGAATTCCCTGATGTGGAGCTGTCCCCGTGGGAAACCTCTCCCTTTGATGTGCCAGCCGGGCTGCGGCAGGCACGGGCAGAGCTGCAGAGCTTTAATTACGGGGAAGCTGCTGCACTGCAGCTGAAGGCTTGGGGGGGATTTGATCATCTTCACTGTGGCTCCAGCAGAAAGGATTTGTCCATTCACCTCCACTGCCTCCATCACACAAGGTGCTGGTCCTCACCCTCCTGCTCCTTCTCACAACCCCAGCAAACCCTTCTCTTCCACAGCAAGCTCAAGTTTGTAACTCTCTCACTCTGTTTAGTTTGTATTTATTTGCCTGAGCTTCTCTCTGGACCTTCACAAATTAATAAATAACTCCCACCATCAGGCTGATTTAGGAGCAGCATTGCACGGCGCTGCTTCATTTAGGAAAACAGAATAATTTATCCCTAACTTATGGGATTCAGGAGACTTCCACCGGCAGCCCATGATATTTTCTCATTAACATTACCCAGCTAAGCTAAAAACTGCAATTTCATAAGTCATACTTCCTTCAAAGGCACATTACCAGCTTCCCAGGGATTCCAAAAGTTTACTGAAGCTTAAAGACATACCTCATAGCCTGCAGAAATGTGCCAAAGTCCCCCTCCTTATTACTACTGAAACCATCTTTCCTGCAAGTTTCCCTCCCCTGAACTCTTCCCATCAGGAGGATGTTTAAATGAGTGATGCTGGGCAAGAGAATAGCACTGAGTTACTCTGAAACAAGAAGATAAAATGAAAATATTTAACTGGAAAACAAAATAAAAGTCCTTTATCCTCTGCTCTAGGGGATATCTGTAAATGGCATAAGCCAAAATATTCCCTTTTTGTGGGTTTTTTTTAATGCTGGGGGATGCCCACAGTTAAAATGTGGGATGGAGGACTGGGATCAGGGAGGTGGATGACTCTGAGAGCTCCTTGTCACAAAAGGCCATCAGCACCCAGGGCTGAGCAGTTATTTCAATACCTGTGCACCATTTTTAAAGGAGGTTGGTTTGGTTTGGGTGTTTTTTGTAAGGCACAGCTGAAAGCTCTCGCTGGCAAAGTTTACACACCCCACTCTTTCAAAAGTAAAAACTGTCACCTTTTAAGGCCCGTGTCCTGAAAAGTTTTGCAGAGGACAAGGACAGGGAAGCAGAAAGAGCTTGTGTACAACCAACCACCCCACACTGCATCAGCCCAGGGCTCAAACAGAGGAGAGCCACACCTCCAGCATTCCCCCTTCCCTGCCCTTCTCCTCTCCAGCCACCAGCCTCGGAAAAGAAAAAAAAAAAAAGTCAAGATTAAAATCAAATTCCTAAAGCAAAATTACACATTGGAGACTCCACAGCCCTCCCGGGAGGATCAGGGCACTCCTCTATAAATATCTGTCTCGATATGTTTAATTTGCAGCTGAAATTAAGCCCGGGAAGAAAGGGAAGGATGTCTTTTCATGTGTGGGCTGTCCGGCTTTGCCTTGAATATCAAAGTGAGGCGCGTTACAAAGCACCGGCTCCACGGGATTATCTGAGAAACCTTGTAGGTCCCAAGTGGCGGCGCTTTCGGGATCAAAAGGTGTGGGACTTATGCAGAAAGCCAGGGAAAGCCAGCCCCAAAGAGCCAAATCTCAGGTCAGTTGGCAGAGAGTTCAGAGATTTCCAAGGAAACGAGAAGGTAGGTGAGGAACCAGGAGAGGCTGAGCTTTCACGTGGGCTTTGGATTAAATATTAACTCACTGCAGTGGGTTATGAGGATAAATATTTTCATTAATCATGTATGTGCTCATTATGATGGTGAGAATAGGCCGTTCAAGATTCATCTGCATGAGCTTTTCAACTCCAGCCTCCCATTTTCTGCCCGTAGCTTTTGGTAAAACACCATCTTTTTGTGCTTGCTTTCTTCAGAAAACTTTTTCCCCACAAACAGCTTTATTGGTTTCAACATTTTATTGGTTAGGCTTTGAAAGCACCAGATGAAAAGATTTAGCTTGAGGGTGAATGGAGAGGAGAAAATGCAGCTCTAGTTAAAACAAGGGAAAGGAATGGGGTGGTGGTTTTGAAGTGGCCCATAGAGGTGGGAGCCTGACCTGGGATGGGAAAACAGAGCTCAACTTCCAGGGATCTGCTGCCATGTACCAGTGACACCTCGCCATCTATTTCATTAGAAATTGGAATTTTTCCTGCTTTCCTCTGATTTTATTGAACTTTTCAATCATTATAACTTTCCTTAGCTTTTCTTCCTTTCTGTTTTTAGCAGCTCTTTTCAATTACTTGGTGCTTTCCTTTTTATTCCAGTAATTTTTTTTAAAAGACTTGTCTAGAAGGAAGAGGGAAGACAGATTAAAATCTATACTAGAACAGAACGTGGATGTATGGCCGAGAGTCTAAAACTCTGTCATTAGCAATATTTAATAAGGAAGAAAATTACTGGGCAAGCTGAGATGTCTGCAAATTACTTCTGAAACTGTCCAGGGTGGAAGGGATCTTCTCCAGCAGAGAGAGCTGACTGATGGATGAAGACACAATGGATTTGGAAGGAGCATCTCTAATGACCACCTGTCCCACCCTAAAGATTTATTGATGTTCAGCACAGCTCTGAGGGACCCATCTCAGGGTGAGGGTAAGAGCAGGGGTGACACTTTGGAGGTGTTTTCTGTGCCCTAAAAACACCCCTGTCCTACTGGCATCCTCTGTGCTCCTCCTGCAGGCCTGGCTGCAATGGCTTTTTTCCACTGCTGTGTGCAGGAGGAGGCACCAATCCCAATTTGGGCCCTGTGGTGGAAAAGAGAGGCCATGGATGTTTGATGTCTCCTTTTCTGAGCACTCCATGGAGGCAGAGTGGGCAGATCTGGGCTTGTGCTGGTGGCTGTACCTGGAACATATCCCCCTGGTTTGGGGGCTCTGGGCTTGGACCTCTCCCATCTCAGTCTGGCACCTCTGATGTTTATCAGAGCACACCACACTCTCAGCGCTTCCTGCTGCAGCAGAAAACTGTTTAAAACAGGGGGTTTGCTGTGTCAGCCACGCCACTTATCTTGGGTTGCAATGCAGGCTGTAACCAGGGGTGTGTGTTCTATTATTATCTGCTGAAACCGCGTGGGGAGGTGTTAATGGGCAGCTGTTAAATCAGGTGGGGCAATGCTCTTATTTCTTCCACCACTCATCCTCCCTCCCTCCAGGGGATCTCTGCTGTCCATGGGCCATCCAGGCTCACTGCAGGGCTGA